>VXAU01003168.1:540119-612488 GCA_013399695.1 Formicarius rufipectus | reverse complement strand
AAAAAAAAAAAAAAAAAACTTACTGACTGTTGACAGAACCAGTTCAAATGACTGTCAAGCGCCAGAGGGTTTTTTCTTTTTTTTCCTGTTCCCTGACTATGTGCACCTTCCCAAATTTTATCTTGTAATCCTTTAATGCTGTAGTCCTTGTTTCCCTTTTCAGTGCTAACAACCACCCAGGGATGCAGAGGGAAAGTCTGCTCCAAACTAAAAGGAAGCACCACAAAGGGTGTTTCCAGAGGCTGCTCCTCCTTCTAGCCCAGGGTCAGGATACTTACAAGACCAAGAACTTGTAAAAAGTCAAAACAAGATCTCATTTAAAGATCAAAACAATCCAAATCTAATTACCCCTAAACCTTTAACAATTTCACCAGTGGAAATCAATATTAACACACACTTTGACATTTGATTTTCTGCATTGGGAAAATAAATGGAATTTATGGCTGCACATTTTCATTTTCTGATGTCCTTTAAATCCCTTAAATCCATGTCAGCCACCCAAGGGATACAAACTTAATAAGAAGAAAAAGCTGAACAACTCCTGCCTGATTTATCAGCATCTGTTTTAAAAGAGAAGGTTGTGATTTGAAAGAGAGTGCTAGCTGTTGGGCCTTTGGGACATGCGTTTACTTCCCTCCAGAAGCTAGTCGCATTGCAAGCACTTTCTTTCCCCACCCAACATCAGAGGTATGTAATAAAAATCACATAATTTTTTTCAATTTTTTTTAATCTGTCATCTGTCACCAGTGAATGTCTAGACCTATGGAGAGTGTGTCCTGCCTGGTCCAACCTCTCTCTAGGTCCTCACAGCTGCTTTAAGAGGAAAATAGTCACTCAACAAGACAAGATGGGCCACAAATATTGACCCTGCCTTCATCTGAGTTAAGTGCTAAGCAAATGCTCTACCGAGGAAGCTGGTCTGTAGGGAGATATTGCAAGAGACAGTGTTCCTCTGTACAGTTCCAGAGCCCTTTTCATGGCCCCCCGAGTTTGCATCTGCTTCTGGGAGCTGACAAGGTAAAAGCTACTGACAGCAGTCAGCGCCTTGGATCACCAGGCCATGCTGCCTTGGCTCCCCCTTCAAGCCCCTTCACAACAAGTAAACAGACCGGGCTGTAGACTGGAAATGTGTCCTCTGGTACTTCCGCAACACAAACAGTGTGGTAATGGAAAAACAGTCTGTTTATCCTCAGAGTGTTAGCAGATGGCAGCTCCTTCCCACTCCTGCTCTTTGCTGCAAGCCAAACTCCCTGGTGCATCCCCCGAGGCCATTGCTGGAGACAGACATTCTCCAAAGCCCCTCAGTGGGATGGACACCAGGTACAAACAATCCCACACGCTCTTCCCAAGGGCCTGAGCATTGACTGTGAGGGAAAGGGCACACAGAGGTTATCTGCAGACACACTTACTCTAGGTAGCATATTGCACAATTGCAACTTGCTGCTTTGAAAAGGGCACTCTGGACTTCCTTTACAGTAAGCTAGCAGCTGGCATGTTCTTATCCTCTGTCCCAGCTGGACAAGACCCTCCTGCCCACCCAGGGACCCCAGTGAACACAGCCAGACTTCCCTAGCAGTCAAAAGGCAGCTCAGTTTCAGCTGTTTATGAGAAGAGAAATACACAAGAAAAGATGGTTATGAACTTCCCTCTACCCCTCCACTATGGGCTCTTCATCTCCAGAGCCCCTAGATGCTTGGCCTCTTACCAACCCATCTGAGGCAGATGCAAACCCGTCTGGGGACACTTACTGCCCCTCTCTTGTCAGGAGCTGCTGCTAGCCTCCGATCTCTCAGCTAGTCTGTTTGTGACTATATATGTGAGGCTTAGATCCACGGTCAATCCATGAGCATTTCTGATTTAATCTGTGGATTCTCCTGGAGCATCCTGTGTTGTGAAGGTGGGGATTGATGAGTACACAAGTCAGGGCCCTCTAGTAAGAGTGAACTACCACAACAAAAAAGATTACTGCCGTACTAACAATCTTGATGTCCAAATATTCACAGAGTTTACTGACTGTCTTCTTGTTCTCTGATGGAGACCTGAGCACGAGTTCAGGGAGAGCATGGCTGGATTAGAACTGCAATCTGTGGTTGCAAAGCTCATGCTGTGCTCTGACGTCACAACTGGACTTCATGTCACCTCATTCCGATCTTCTTCCAAGAGCAGTCACTTCTTTTACAGTAAAAGGAGAGAGACATGCTTTTATACACAGTGACTCATCTAACATACTTCAGATACCTCCTTTAGGAAGAAGTGAGTTGCTACAAAGCTCTTGCAGTGTCCTACCTAGAAAGTAGGTACCTGGTTGTGTTGCAAAAAATACAGCTCTGCACATTTTGCTAGGCAAATCCCGGCTGTCCTGAATTGAGAGTCAAAAAATAATGGATACCTCAGAAAGGTTGTTCTTATGTTTTCTTCAGCTGTGCTGTTGTGTAGTGAAGGTCATCTGTATTTGCAAAGTGTTTACCTTCTCTAGTAAACACACATTTGTTATCATCAGCCAGCACCAGACCTGTTTGGGATACATAGCAGCCTTTTCACCTTTGGAGCAGCATAATCTGACGTTCATGTGTTCCCAGGCAGCATGAAGACATCTAGTTACTTCTGTCTCCTTCCTTCTCTCTTTGAAGAGAGAAGAAGACAGAGGCAGTTGGACTTCAGGCAGTATCAATGGCAATGTTTTAGTCAGATCTAATTGAGACTTCTGTTTTGAGTCAAGCCCAAAGATGTACACACATCTGAAAAGCATCTGAAAACTTTAAATGTTCTGGTAGCTGCTAGCTGCTCTGAAGAACCAGTAGCCTCTTCCCATATTATCTTGCTGTTGCTGCTTATCACCACCTCTTTTCTTTGGGCCTTTCAGAAAAGGAGCAATCAAGAAAAGAAGAAAGGCTACACCACTGGCCATACAGGCAAGAGAAAAGGGCATCAGTAGACACATGCCTCCAGCTACTTCTCACACTTTTGTTTCAACCATGACAATTTTTCTTTGCACCCTCTGCTCCCCTCTCTGCCTGCAGCTGGGATGAGCACTGCCCTTATTGCTGTGGCTGCCTTCCTGCTACAGTCTTAGTGCTACCCCTCAGAGATACTGTGGAAAGAGCGAACGAAATGAAAGCAACGCCAAGCTCACCTATGTGGTTTACCTAATCCTGACAAGTTACAACAGAACCTAGAGGCTGCATCTTACTCAAGAGGAAGTGATGACTCCTGCAAACCATGTGTATATTTCTTCAGGAGGTTTATTTGCTTTTCACTGTCAAAGTCACAATTACTCACTCAGACTACAGCAGCAGTGTGTCACCGCTCAGCAATATACTTCCTCTTTGGTGCTTGAAGGGGCATCCTGCCCTGCTCTTGGCTCCCCACCTGACTGTGCTGCAACCAGTCAGTGACTGTTCTCTGTCTCAACACCCTGTCAAAGGAAAGCAGCGTAAGATCCCTCACAGGCACATTTTAGATGTGTAATGCTGATATGCTTCATATAACATATCAGCACATTTCAAACATTATTTCTAAAATTTAAGCCCATGAGTCAAAATATACCAGGGAGTGGAAAGTATCCCACATGCCAAACAAGAACCAGAACACATATGAAAGCTAGCAAAGGAAATGGGCAACAGACAGAGGCACAGCAGGAGCTGTTTTTCCCCTGTCCTCTCTTGTATTCCAATGCTTGTAAAATCCTAAGCTCCAGTGGGAAACACAGAGGGGGAAATGCATGTCAGTATAAAAAGGAAGGGGGTGTGTGGTGTGTGTGCATGATTTTCACAGCATTCAGGTTCACTCCAAACTTTTCATGGAAATTTGGCACCAGCCTGACTTGAACAATTCATGGCAGAGCTGAAACTCCCTTCGAGGTCTCTCAGATCATAAGATAACTAATGAGTGTTTCTGAGAACAATAAAAAAAAAAAGGCAAAACCTAACTTCCCTCCACCTGGTATACATACATCCTGACGGCCATCAATTTGCTAATGGTACATAACAGGGTCTGACTGTCCTGTTCACAGTTGCAGTCTCTAACATCACTTACTAAATGGAACATGAGGGGAGTGTCACAAAGGATTTATTAAGTTTTCTGGACCCAGGAGGGATGTGTGAGGACAAGGCAGGTCTCAGCTTGCTATGTGCAAGCTCACAGCAGAACACCTGTGGCATTTACACTGTTTTACCACAGCAAGGCTCCCATGAAGAAGCTGCTGTATCCAGATGTCAGTGTCCTCCTCAACTTCCTCTCACAAATGCCAGATGCAATTGCCTCCAAGCCAGGAGCTTCAACATCAGCCATCATCAGTTCTTCAGCTTGTCTGTCACAGTATGGTGCAGCTGAACCATCGACATCATCACTGGTACTAACTGGGTCATTTATTCCGCTACATCAATTTGTTCAGCTGAGTATAGGAAACAGAACATTGAAGCCAGAGGATCCTGTGTTTCTTTGCTAACCTTCCAAAGTCATGTCAAAACATCAGAGGAGACAGAGAGCACCAGCAGCAACACATTCCTCAGGGGGTCTCTTGGGGCAGTAGAGACATATAGTGACATAAGAACACAATTCAAATCAATAAAAATATTTGCATAAACCAAGCTGGGATTTTTGCAAACTGATAGTTAAAAGTACAAAATTAAAGTAGATCAGTAGTAGAAGTTCTTCAGATTTTGACCTAAAAAATCAAGAGAAATCCCTTTCCTATAATGCCATTAAGGATGAGTGACTCACTGGAGCCAAGGTCAAAGTTCTGTGGACATTCACATTTAGCACAGGGAAGATGCGATATCAAGACAAACTCAGAGCAGGACACAGGTAGCCATAAAAGATACAGCAATTGTCACTGAGTAAAAAGATTTCCCTTGTCACTTTGCAATAACTTGTGTGAATGAACCCTATAGATCCATTTCACAGAATAACACAGAATAACTGAAAGTGGGAACAGACTCGGTGATCCCAGCATAACTCTCTATTTGCACCATTCATGACTGCCTTCCAGTAGTACTTCATGCCACTAATTCACTTCACTGTCCATTTAACTAGTCCATATTGCATCAGTTTTCCTATGAGTATTTTTCTCAAATTTGAAAATTACTTCCAGGAATATTCATTCCACCTTCTCAGGGATCAAGGTAAAGTTGACTGCTAGTTTCTGTGTTCAGCTCCTTGCTCTACTTCTAATGATATTTGCTTTCTTCCCATCCTTAGGAACATCTTGGGTTCCCAGGCACCAGAGAAGTTTGAAGGCAGTCAAAGTTGACCTCAGGATGATGTCAGCTCTTTCCTTTGGCAGCCAAGGTATCTACAGAAGCCTGTCCTATATTGCTTCATGCACTTCCCCAGATTCAGCTCCAGATGGTCTTTGTCTTTTCTAACTCCATCCCTACACCCACAGCATCTCTGTATTCCTGTTGTCCTTGTATCACCTCATCGTGCTTCTATATCTTGTACAGTTCCTTTTTGTGTCTGAGATTTGTCAGTAGCTCCTTGGCCATCCATGCATGCCTCCTACCACATTTGCTTGATTTTCTGCCATTGGTGTGGACCATTCCTGCGCCTGGAGGAGATCATCCCTGAAAACCAACCAGATCTCCTGGATCTCTCTTCTCTCCAGTGCAGTCTCCCATGGGCTTCTTCCAAGCAATTCTCTGAGGAGGCCAAAGTCTCTTATCCTAAACCCCACGGTGATGATCCTCCTTTTGATCTTGCTTCCTCTCCTCATAATCCTGAACTTCATCACCCCTTGATCATTGAAGTTAAGGCTGTCCCAAACCTTCAAATCCTTCATAACAGTTCTTCTTGTTGGTAGGTAAGAGGTCCACCTCCCCTTGTCAGCTCCTCTATTACCTATGTCAGCAAGTAATCAATACACTCCAGAAAATTCCTGAATTCTTGTGTATTGCTGTATTTTTATCCCAGTATCTTTCAGGTAAACAATTACCTATGCAGCTGTGGAGTAAAAACTTTTGTAGGAGCATCAAGAAAAAAATACAGATCCACAGATCAGTGAGCTGAGATGAAATATCTGCAACTTTTAAGGGAACCTGATGAACTTAGACTGACCTTGAGTAAATATGTACAGAGTTTCAAAGAGACTTTGAATGACAAATGAAATTTGAAATGGGAATTAGAATTGTTTTTAAAGATGAAATAAAGTAGTGAAGCTGGTGATGATCTTCAAAGTTTGGTTTAATTTTCACTAATCCCAATGGGTTTTATGATAAGAATGCTGCAGAGACCAGGATCTGAAATCTTCAGCAGCATTGAAGACTGAAATTTAAGCATAAATGCATTCACTGACCTCGACTCCAATGGAAGCTGGGGAAGTAAAATAACAGTGTTATGTATTTCTTGAGTGTTAATCAGCTCTTAGCACCTTTAAGAAACAAGTAAACACAGTAAGTCTCATTTTACAGTTTAATTCCTCTTCCTTCACGTTTAGGGGAAGAAAAGTATGGAAGCTGAGTGACTTGCAAGAACAAGTATTAGCATGTGAGTGTTACTGGCACTTCATTCAAAGCTCATCTAGGATCACACTCCTCTCTGACTAGGTTTCCAGAAATCCAATTATACCTGGCAATGCTGATAGTTTTTAATGTCTAATTACAGTGGAAGAAATGTGGTACAGTGGACGCATTTTCTTAAGCCTTTGATACCTTGCCTCATAAAACTAGCCTGCAGAAGTGAAATTCTAATTAATTCCAACCTAGATAAAAACACCAAAACCTAGGAATAGGTTGGATGACGCAAACAGCAGAAAAATAGAAACAGCAATGTCCTGAGCTGGGAGTGGGTCCAGCAGGATGCCACCAGGACTGGATGAGATAAACTACATTATACCTGCAGGTTATACTCACTTTGTGGTGACAAAAACACCAATAAAGGCAGAGGACAAAATCTCCAAAGGTACCCTGGAAGAGTTTGAAATGTGTGTAGTGCATAACAAAAAAAGCATCTAAATTGCATTAAATACACATTGAACACTTAAAGGACCAGGTATTGAGGGAAAAAAAAAAAAAGGCACTCAAAGGAGAGACATCAACCGGAGCTACAAGGCACTTAATAGCAATATTAGATAGTTAAAGCGGTGTTTTGGTAGTACAACAGAATGAGAACAGAACTTAAATGTTATGATTTTACCTGTGCAGAAGGCCTATGTTAAACAGAGGGAAAGATGAGGATCTCTTTGTGTGCAGTGAGCTTGAGAGACTGCTGATATCCATCTTTGAGCTGTAATTTCAAAAAAGAGAGGAGTAATCCATACAGACAGAAAAAGGATTAAAGACTGTTACAAAAACTTAGTGAAATAAAGTATTTGTGATGAAAGTCCAGCAAAATATCCTAATATTCAATTCTGTGACTCTGCTAAAATTTTTTCATGGGCTTCCTGGAAACATTCAGAGAGCCAGAAAAAAGTGTACTTATATTCATACGGGAAGAACACTCAAGGAGGTTTTGTTATATGGTTAAATAAGTTTTATTCATTTCTCTGAAATGGACTGGACTTTAAGGAAACTCAGTTCTCACAACTGAGTAAAATACTGATGCTGCATGGATCCTAAACATAGTATTCTAATACTATCTAGACAGTGGCAAGCAGAACAAGTTCTTGATGGAAAGTGAAGAGCATCTTTCACAAACTTTCAAGAGGGAAGGGCCACCATGGCAGCTGTGAATTATGGTAACCTCTGAGGAGACCATCATCTCCTGAGCAGAGAGGCAAGGGAACAGCCCTGGGGGGTCAGTGGTCAGCGTCAGGCTCCCTTTTGCCAGGCACCCCTGGCCTGAGCTTACTGGAGTAGCAGAGCTCATCCTCCGTGTGTTGGCTTCACTCAGAGAGGGCTGCTGTGACTGGGAGGAACTGCAGAAACATCTGCAGGCAGCAGCGTGAGACCCTGGTGGCAGCTGGGGAAGGCATGCCAAGGAGGGGAGGGGAGGCAAGTTCACATCAAAGCCTCATCTCCATCACCAGGACCATAGCAAATGCTAGAGGTGAGATGTAGACCAAAGGAAGGCACTGGTCAAATCATTCATGGATAAAACCTGAAAGATGAACAGCAAACTAATATTGAAGGTACACAGGAAAAGTAGACATAAAACAGCTTTACAACAGTTGTGAACCTGCAGCCTACCTCATTTTTCCCACACAAATAGCTTTCTTCTTCCCAGGGTCCTTCTGAAATGAACAGTGCTTGGAGCATTAGTTGTGTTGCCAGCATTTATCTGGGAAAATGAAAACATGATGTGATTTCCTTTTCCTAAACCTTCCTCACAAAAAAAGTCAGAAAAAGAAATAGTCAATACATCTGAGGTAGGCACAATTTGCAGCCTGATCCCTTTCACAGACAAAAGACCAAACACAGAATCTCACAGAAGCACAAGGTGACTATCAGAAATATTTTTTTCCTAACAGTTTCTAATTAATAGAAAGACCAGTGAGTAAATTCCACATACTTCACACTAGCAGAAATGTGTCTTTACCAGTTCATTTCCTCTCTGCAGAGAGACATACTGTAATTGTCAAAAGAATGAAAAAAAGGAATGGCTTGAAACAACAATGCAGGTCCCACAAAACAGGTTTAGTCATTTTAAGAACAGACTGGTGAACTTGTGGAATTGCAGAGGTGGGTGGTTTATTAGTAATAACATGTCTGTGAAGGAAGGACAAATTTTATTCCAAGACGCTGCTGGAGGCTCTGCAGGATTTACCCTGCTACAAACTTCTGTTAGTTACACAGAAACATCTTGTGGTCTTCAGTGACACTTTCCAGGTATCCAGTCTTAAAGGGTTATTATCAGACCAGCTCCTGAGAATGACTGCAACCGGAGGAAATATGCCCAAGAGAGCCCAGAAAAGTGGCAGAAGGCAGGATTCAGGGTTTCAACAGCATACTAGATTTCACATGGGCATTCTGTACATCCCTACCAGATGACGATCTCAGTTGATCCGTTCAGGGCTCTCTGCTCCAGAGGACTCATATTGGAGTCATTAACCAGCACTCAAAGTTGCTCAAACTCTAATGTGTTGATTCTTCAACTAAATACATGATTGGGCTTCCCCCACTAAACCTATGTACAAAATACTCAGCTCCTCCTTCCTGGGATTTTTCAAACCCACTCTACCCTCCCTCTCAGCCTTGCTTGAACTTTCCTAAAGCAAAAACATATTTGTCCAAGGGTTTAATCTGGCAACAAAGGATTTTTGCTGTTAAATTTACATTGGGAACTTGTCCCAGACAGCACAGTGAAAAATGTGCTTGAACATTCGTTTTGGAGAGTTTGATTCTTTCGGGCATTTTGTTTTGCTTTGTTGGAATAAGTCTGTTTCAGTGATAGGTTGTGCCCATTTCAACGGGGTGAGTAATGATAGAGAAGGCAATGTTTTCCCTTTCTTTGGTTGCTCTGTGTTAGGTCTGAGTAAGGGAAGCTGAGCTCGTAAGGGAAGCTGAGCTCCAGGCTTATGGAAGGCAAAGGAGGGCTGGCCCAGAGCATCCCACTTGCCTGCAATTAGAAGGGACCAGCCTGTATTTCTTGGTTTTGTTATACCAGGAACCAGAAGGGTGAATCAATTAATCTAGCCTTAGCAGGGTGACATTAAACAATATAACCATTAATTAAACCTCATTTTTCAGTGTAGATTTTAGCCTAAAGTCACAGTCTTTTAACCATACAACACAACAGGGAGAAAAAAGGATTTTTCTTCTGTCACATACTAAGACTGCACTAAATTACACATCTGAAATGAGAATTGTGAATATAGGTTTGGGTGTGAGACTTTCCCTGTTCAAATACGCTTTTAACCTGGTCCTCTGTCTTTTGTTTCTGCATCATGTAAGGAAAGAGGATGCAAGGCAGGAAATTCTGCAAAGAGGCATTGACTAATACATAAAAACTATTGTAGGGTGTTAACAATATGTTTTCTTGCAAAAGCTCAGTGAGTGGTGACTCTAGCCACTACAGAGCCCTTGTGTAGTGCTGTTCTTTTTCCAAACAGGAGCTTTAACCAAGCTTCCTTGAAGTTGTTTGGGGGAGCTCAGGGGAGGTGTTCCGTTCATAGGCGACTTTGGCAAACTACACTACTGTACTGGAAGTGCTGGGAAGTCTGAAGGATTCCAAGAGGACAATTTTATACTTGTGACACAGAGTTTGGAAGAGACATGGGCTCCCTGATGGTAGGGCCAGGCCTGCTCTAATGTGCCCTTATCCAACAAAGGTAAAGAATATGGGGAGAGGTCCCTCAAAATAGGTAGCAATCCCACTGGATGTACAGTGAAACTTCTGCTGGTGCACTAAACAGCTTTGAGTTAGGAAGGCAACAAGCTAAGAAATAAAATGCAATTTTGTGAATGCTTACACACCCTGAACCTGAGCTAATTTTTCTGAATAATTTTTTTTCCCCTAACCCTCTCTTTTTTTTTTTTTTTTTCGGATGGAGTCTTAAGCATCATATCCCAAACAGCCACATTAAGTCACTTCTTTAAAATGTAAGAATCCAAACTTTTGCTAAATTTTATGTAGAAAATATTTCAGCTGTAAACTGAATATGCATTAATGACCTATAGCTATGATCTTTCTTAAATTTAATATTTTTGTGTCTAAAGATGCTTTTAGTTTTTATCATAAGCTAAATGCTAGAAAAATTTGAAAAGGTGTCCATAGACAATTAGAGGCAGGGGCAGGAAAGACAATGATCACGATTAAAGCCTACGCTGACATACTATGTCTCTATTTTCTGTAAGGAGAGACAATTTTAACACTGAAGAAGAAAAACAAGATCCAGTCTCTAAGAAGAAGTCATGTGACCTAGGATGAGGAACAAATTCAATTCATATGGATCAGAAAAATCAATAATAAATGCTATAGAACTTGCTGTAGCTTATGCAAAATTTGCCACTTACATGAGGTGGACAATTAAGCAGAAGGTCTGCATAACAATTTCAATATGATTTATAATAAGAACCTTCATAAAATGTTTTTTCAATCATAAGAAAGATGGAAATAGATAAAAACTCCTGCAGAAGCTGCAAAAGTAGCAGACATGCATCCAATTTACACCTTTCATGCAGATCCTTGACCATGACAGGTAATTAAATGATGTTTTCACGATTCACCCACAGTTAAAAGACACATCTCGGAAGAAACACATCTTTGTATCTCATCAACAACACATTAGTTCTTCTTTCATTGAGAAAACAACTATGGACTTGATTAAAAGAGTGCATTTTATTCCTCTGTTTTTACTGTTGTCTCATATAAGGGTTATTGGATGTTTGTTACACACAACGGAAAAGCAAATATTTCATTAACTCCTTATTTCATAGCAGAATATGCTGCCTTAGAAATTTCTGAAAATACAAAGCAAGCAGTCTGCACTTTTGGCATAATTTTTACACTGGTATCCTTAGCTGATAAGCTGATGCTGACTTTGAGGTACACACCAAGTTAATAGAAACAAATTGGTGGAAATTTATTTCCAAACAGAAGAAGGAATATTTCCTTAAAGCAAATCATTCACTTGTAGCTGAAAGAATGCAACAAAATATGAAAAGATGTTAGCACTTGATCTTTTGGCCATTAGCCAATATTTTGTTTTCCTTCCTCCACCAGAAAAAAAAATCATAACTCTATCAGGTATTTAATTTCATCCATCTTGAACATATATAAATTCTGAGTACCTTGAGTCTAAAGTGTTCATCCATGTAGTGAAAGAATCTTAAAATATTGTTGAACTATTAAATATTTTTTTCTTCAGCAGCCTCTCCAATTGGAAATGTTAAGCTCTGTAAAGCTAATGTATAACAAAGATTAAAAAGAATGACTGAAACATCTCTATGGGTCTTCTACATTATGGTAAGTTACTCTAAAAATAAATTCTTTAATTAGAACAAAAAAGTGCTTATAACAAAATACAGTCATCCACAGATAAGTTATAAGCTGACAATGCCTGTGGTCATGAAAGTAACTCCCTCCTAAACACATGTATCGCCAAACAGAAGAACAGGAAAGGGAATTTGCTCCATAGCAACTGGTTTTATTTGACCTTTCAAATTCAAGAGACAAAATTGTCTTACCTTAATACAGCCTTCTTTTATTAAAAGAACGCCAAATTTTTGGGCTATTTTAAATAACATTAGAGAACTGAGAATTGTAGAATGTAGTGGGGCTTATTTGGATCTGAAGACATATCAGATATTGAGATACTTAGCAGTGTTTGTGCACACTTCAGATGAAAAATACTAGAAAATAATCCAATATTTTATTTTCAGATTATCGTTATGTCAGATTATTTAAACCTGTTGTATTTACTCTGTTTATTCTTACCTCAAATGCACTAAGGAAGGAATATTTCCCTTGAGTAAACAAGGTTTAAATACATTAAAATAAAATGCAAAATACTGAGATTGCAGAGCTTTAGTTTTATGTTGAAGTTAACTAAAACTCAGGAGAGTAGATGTTTCATAAACTGATTTGTATCCCAAAAGTATCTTTTAGAATATTTATAATTCTTATAATCACCACTTGAAATAGTAAATATGTGCTTATATATATTATAATTTTAATCAAACAACTGTAGAAACATACTTTTGAAAGACAATTGCATGCTGTGCTAAAAGGAATACCAGTTCTTAAAATGCCCATGAAAATATTGCCTTTGGGGTTTTTTTGTGAATGTCCTCTTATTTTTATGTATGAAAGATGGTACTCACAATTGTTTCAGATTCATAAGAAAGGCAGTTTTTGCATTTTCAACTGGTCCATGTAGGATGGGAATAGGTACTGTGTCCTATTAACAGTAACACGGTCAACAAGCTCTGACCTAGTGTCATGTAACACTGCTTTCTGACCCAGCACCAGAGGGTAGGACAACCGTGCAATGAAGCATTTAATATTCAATTCTTCTTGAACACCTCCAGATGTTCTATAATTTATCAGCAGGAAACCTGTTTAATTTTACAATGTCTCAGCTACCCATGTGTGATTATTTGGTTGACTATTTCTGCAAGGAGATGAAGGGTGCACATTATGCTTCTTCCTGTTGCCATTGCACAGACAGTAGACACTTGAAAAGAAAGGGGATTCCTAAAACCATGGAGTCTAAAGCCGGAAGGACATAACCATAGTGATGACAACCTGAAGAGTTGTGCCACATGTCTTGAGCCAATGCTGAGTTGCAAGTACAAGGACAGCTGTTCAGGGAAGGGAATGGCACTGAAACCTACCATTTCTCTTGGAATAACCTGCTGTGGTCTAGCTGGGATGTGAGGGAGTCAGTCCTGATTTGTGCTACCCCTGTGCCTCACAAATCCTTTCCTCTAAAAGTAAGGATACCACTTCTTTGTTTTTAGCAACTTCTTAGAGTTGCAAGCTCTGGCTCCACCAAAGGATATAATAATGATGAGTAAAAGATGGTATTTTACTCTTCTTGAGGTCTCAGCCAGAGGAGGGATCCCATCCATTGCAGCAGTCTTGGACTCCGTTGTGCTCCTAAGTGGTTCACCTCAGACCAACCAACACATGGTCCGTAATTACTTCTAGCACCTTGTTTCCTCTGGACAACATGTTCTCCAAGATCTCTGTGATGAGAAAGCTGTTCTTTTAACTGTTCTCCACTTGCCTCTAACTGGACTTCCTAACAGCTGGTCCTCTACAGCCAGTAGATGTTGCTACTGAGCAGCAGAAAGGACAACACATCTCCTTCCTGCAAGGCTGAGAATAACTTGCAGCTTGGTCTGTGTCTACAAGCCCAACCCCAAGTGCTGAGCTTTACTCCTGCAGTTAGAGTTGCAAGAAGGAAGCAGGGAATCCTGAACCCATTGTGGTATGAAGTTGAATGAACAGCAAAGTAGATCTTGGACCAGAAAATTCTTTTCACTATTGGGAATTTTCTGTTAGTTTGTAGCTTTAAAATTTTTAACACCACAGTATTGCTAGACCACTGATTACAGCTAACACCCATCAGCTTTACTCTAGTGTCCAATCAGTACCTTCAAGTCTGTCAGACATTAAAAGACAAATGGTCTTTTAAGCATTTTGGGAAACATTTTTGGCTTCTTTTCAAGTAATTTCCCAGAGCAGCACATGGACGGTCCATCAGTGAATTGTGCCACTCAGACAGGGAACTTCACATACAAATTATAGTTGCTCTAGATACCATTTTTTTCCTCATAGAGCATATTATAAGGGACACTTGAGGAAGTAAATTCAGAGGGACTTTATTACCTTTTACTCTTCCAGATTCTCTATATTTTTCTCCACTTGCCTCTGATTTGCATAGCAAAGTCATCTTGTCTCCAGTGAGGATCACTGCAGGGCAGGGATTGTGCAGGTAGTTGCACTGAGGGAATTTCCAGATGCGGTGGAAAGGGTCAATACCATAAGGTGACATCTTCAAAACGGGAAGTGATTGTGCAAACTCAATGGCTTCAATGTGAACATTGACCTATTTTACAAATACAGTGTCAGCGGCGGGGAGGAGAGTAGAGGTGAAATTTCCTAGGGAATTTTTTTGTTCGTTTTCTGTTGCTTATTTCTGCTAAAAAGCCATTGATCTGGCATCTTTTGAGAAGGAATAGGAAACTGACACTGCAATGAAAAAAAAAATATTCCAGGAAAACTGAAACTTCAAAATACAGCTCTTTTTTTTTTTTTTTTCCTTTTTTTTTTTTTTTTTTACTTCATATTAATTCATTCAAAAATTCCCCTGAGTCTCCCTCAGGGGAGTGGAAACACCAGGGGGAAAAAGTCTCATTATCTAACTGCATTGCTGCTTAACTACTTGTCAGCTCCCATGATGATGTCTATGGTTCCTTATTAGTCCTGTCACTGATGTACAGATTCAGAGGAGAAGGTAAATCATTTAACAATGAACTTTGAGTAACTTTGGACGAGGAAGTTCAACTAACTTTACTGTAGTGCACGGACAGGAATCCCTTCTGTAGGACTTGCTCTGTCTTCCAGCTAAAGTTTATTTTGAGAAAACCCTGCTCCAGACATGAAATATAAATGTACTTGAAAATCTGACTCCTCCACATGAATCACGGAATCATAGGTTCATTGCATTGGAAAAGACCTTTCAGTACATTGAGTCCAACCACTAACCAAACACTGCCAAGTCCACCACTAAACCGTGATGCCAAGTGCCACATCCACATAACTTCTACATATGTCCAGGGGTGGTGACTCAACCACTGCCCTGGGCAGCCTGTTCTATTGTCTGACTGCCCTTTCAAGGAAGAAAGCTTTCCTGATATCCAGTGTAAACCTCCTCTGGCAGACTTGGGGTCATTTCCTTTTGTCTCGTTACCGGGGAGAAGAGACCAATCTCTACCTGAGTACAATCTCCTTTCAGTTAGTTGTAGAGAGCAATATGTCCTCCCTCAGCCTCCTTTTCTCCAGGCTAAACATCCCCAGTTCCTTCAGTTGTTCCTCGTAAGACTTGTGCTCCAGATCCTTTACCTGCATCACTGCCCTCCTCTGAACGTGTTCCATACCTCAATGTTCTTCTTGTAGTGAAGGGCCCAGACCTGGACAGAGGATTCAAGGTGCAGTGTCATCAGCACTGAGTAGAGCGGGTCAATCACTACCCTGACCCTGCTGGTCACACTGTTGCTGATACAGACCAGGATGCCATTGCCCTTCTCAGCTGCTGTCAACCAGCACTCCTAGGTCCTTTTTCGTTCCAGGCAGCTTTCCAGCCACTCTGCACCAAGCCTGTAGTGCTGCATGGCATTGTTTTGATTCAAGTGCAGGACCTGGCACTCGAACCTTATACAAGTGGTCTCAGCCCATCAATTCAAACTGTCCAGATCTGTCTGCAGAGCCTTCCTACCATCCAGTAGATCAATGCTCCCACCCATTTGATGTCATCTGTGAACTGACTGAGGGTGCCTTCAATCTCCTCATCTGGATCATCAATGAAGATATTAAGCAGAACTGGCCCCAGGACTGAGCCTTGAGGAACATCAGCAGTGACTGGCCACCAGCCAGATTTAGCTCCATTCACCAACACTCTCTGGGCCCAACTATCCAGCCAGATTTTTAAGCAGTGAACAGTGCACCTCTCCAAGCCATGGACAGCCATTTTTTCCAAGAGAATGGAGTGGGAAGTGGTGTCAAATAAAGCCCAAATAAACAACATCCTCAGCCATTCCCTCATCCTCCAGGCAGGCCACCTTGCCATAGAAGGAGTTTAGGTTGGATATTAGAAAAAAAAATACGCATTTGATATTATATTAAAAAAATTAGATATTTGGGTGGATATTAGAAAAAGGTCTTCACCCAGCGGGTGGTTGAGCACTGGAACAAGCTTCCCAGGGAAGTGGTCACAGCACCAAGCCTGACAGAGTTCAGGAAGCATCTGGATGATACTCTCAGGCACATGGTGTGGCTATTGAGGATGGTCCTGTGCAGTGTCAGGAGCTGGACTCAATGGTCCTTGTGGGTCCCTTGCAACTCAACATGTTCTGTGATTCTGTAGTGAAGCAACACTTACCTTTTATAAAACCACACTGGCTGGCCCTGATCCCCTGATTGTCCTGCACTTGCCACGTGATAGCACTCAAGATAACCTGCTCCATGACCTTCCCTGGTGCTGAGGTCAAGCTGACATGGTTGTAGCTTCCCGTCAACTTCCAGTCAACTGAGATCTCCCTGCTGAGTCAGGACTGATGGCAAATGAAGGAAAGTGGTTTGGTGACCAACTGGATTCAGCTCCTTCAGTACACTTGGGTGGATCCCATGTGGTCCCATAGACTGGTGTGTGCCTACTTGGTGTAGCAGGTTGCTGATCATTTTCCCTTGGATTACAGGTGCTTCATTCTGCTGCCCATCTGTGTCTTCCTGTCTACTCAGAAAACTGAGTACCTGGAGAACAGCTTGTTTTACTACGACTGACTGAGGCAAAGAAGGAATGGAGTACCTCAGGCTTTTCCTCATCCTTTGTCACAATGTTTCCTTCCACATCCAATAAAGGATGAAGATTCTCCCTAGCCCTCCTTTTGTTGCTTATATATTTATAAAAATATTTGTCATTGTCTTTTAGAACTCCCTTCTGGAGCTTGTAGGAAATTTTTTTGCAGAGACAGATTTTAGTTGTCTTTTTCCTTCAGGAAATGTCGAAATTTAAAATTTTCCCACAGAAATTCAGTTTTCCTTTCCCTCCTGAAATGACCTATCTCCTGTAAGACTGACTGTACACAGGATACAATAAATATGGACAGGCAATACGATGTATCTCATGTGGTGCATGCAGCAAGTTTCACAGGAGTGTCATTTTCAGCCTTAGGTAGAACAGATACACTGTTTTGTCCATTTTGTAAAGAAATGGCCTTGATTATTACATTGCTAAATGTTGAAGCTTGTGTTATAGAGAGGTCAAACAAGAAAAATAAACAAATAGATTACATAATTTCTAAAAGGTTAATCTATTTTCTTCACTGTTTAGACATATATAGATTACTATCTCTCTAACAAGTTTATTTGCTAAATAAGGGTATTGATAGCCTGCTTGAACTGTAAGATAAACTAAAACCTAACAGATACATATATTCAGAGAAAAACTAAGACATGTTACATCATGAGATACTACAACTCTTACAGCACCATTACCAACAATGTTAAGTGTATAACATTTACATTCAATATCTCATTATTTTTTTTCTAATTTAGCCAAGGCCTGAGACAAGGGCCTAGTGAAATCCTACAGAAAAAGAACAAGGATTGCTGATGCCACGTCTCCATGGCAGCACAGCTAATTTGGCAGGACAACCCAGTGCACAGAAAGAAAAAGAGGTTATTTACAAAGATATCCTTTATAAATGGGGCTTTGGGGAGAAGAAAATGGTCTGGGGAGAAAAAAAAAAAAAAAAAAAAAAAGGCAAAAAAAAAATCAAAACATTTAAAAAAAAAAGAGGTCAAAGAAACATTCCAAACCTTTAAAATAAATACTTTAAATGAGTGAGGAAAAATAAGTTGAAGAAAAAATTTCTTGAGTCAGTAAGCACAGTGAGTTTCATCTTTGTTTGTTGTTGTACAATGCTATAAACCACACTGAATGGCCCAGAATAACATTAGTGGTTCTGTGTATTGTAACCACTTCAATCAAGGCCTTTTGTTTTGAATCACCTGCCCCGCTTGCATTGGAGCCTCTTTTATAGCCTGGTCGCAGCACAGAGATCTAATTTAGTTCCACATACAAAAAGAAGCAAGGAAGAAAAATATGCCCATCTCTTCCTGCTTCTTGCCTGAATCCACAAGAGAACAACTGGGAGAACAAATGGACTGAAATGGCTAAGAGAATATTTTAAAATTTCCTCAGCCTACAACCCACAATCTACTTGCAAATGATGCCATTACAGCACTTCTGAAGGATGCTGTTGCCCAGCTGGACACAGGTAAATTGGTGGCTGAGGGCAGTGGGCATGCCTTTTGTGCTCCTAGGCAGAGAAGAGGGGGATGAGGAGGGCTCACCCTGAAGCACACATAGCAATGAGTACAGGGCAGTTATTAGCTCCTGTGGAAAGTTGAAGGGCAGAGTATTCAATGTGGTTTATCTTCTCTAGCAGAGGGCCCTCTTGCTGTTGCAGGTAATGGACTGAGGGTGTGAATTAGCTAAACACAACTATAATCTTCAGAATATACACTCATGAAACATAAGCACGAGATCCCCATCGTAGAACATCTGAGCATCCTTGCCTCAACTGAACCTCTCTCCTGGAGGAAATTAATTTCTATCTATAAACAAAAGGAAAAAAATATTTTCCAAGTCACTTATCAAGGTCTCCTCATTAATTTCAAGTGTGATGTTACCACTTACTAAAGAAACAAGCCCATGGATTTTCAGTCTGCTTGCTACTTTCTACTGTGAACAATTAATATAGTAGGAAATTAACTTGCAGATGAAATAAAAGAACAGCCTTTGGAAGTTGAATAATGACCTTATTTTAAGATTTTCCCTTGAGTAACCCCCACTGTTACCTCTTACAAAGGGAGGAAAAATTGTATGTGCACATCTTTAATGTCTTTTTTGAATGCTGATTAAATGATTAGTGTTTTGGAGAAGTCTGTGCAGATGAAACAACAGCAGCAGGAGTAGCAGCCGGTGATATTAACTAGAGACTGAAGTCTGGGAGCTGCTATTCTGCTGTTCGGAAAGAGAAAAAATAAAAAGCTAGATTATAATTAATAAACTAGAAACAAATTAAGATAATATGGGGTGGATTTTGGGAAAAAAATGAGCTTTAAAGAGTTAGAAAATGCAGCTTTCTTCCCAAGTCAGAAGCAATTATTTATTTTGTGTTTGTACCTTACGCACTTATCCAACAAACATGTGAGAATGTTTAATATCTAGGTGCTGAAGGGACCAAAGAGATCTTATCATTGCATTTCACAAGGGGGAGCCTTTCTGCTTTAGCAAATTAATTCCCTGGGTCCTCTCTTACTCCCCTAGCACCAGGTTGTCCTATTCTTGGACTTGGACCTTGCTGGATACTTTTTAGCACTCTCTACGATTGCCTACAACTGCCTTCTCTGCTGACACAGAAAGACAGTAGAAGGTAATTCTTTCTCTGTGGGATGTGTATGAGAGAGACAGCCAATAGCACCTGCTTCAATTACATATTTCATATGTGCCTTTAGACAAGTCTTGCAATTTGCTTTGGTCCTCACCTCTGAACCCTATCCTCCTGATGCTTAAAAATTGTATAAATATTGTGGAAACTATGTTAAATGCAATGTGATAAATGTCATGTTTTAGTAATAAACAGCTCCTCTATTTCAGTTTCTTGAGTAGAATGCAGATTTCATGGATCAGGAGGCTTGAAAAGTCACATAGCTGTTAATGGGCACATTCTATTGACCTTCCAGGGAACAATCAAGAGTCATCATTCAGTGATCCTTGCACACACATGTAACAGGGAAAGGGGACTATCCTTTTTTGCTCCCCTTTACATCTTGATCAAGACAAAAAAAAAAGTCACAGTCCACGCATACAGGAAATGAAAGGATTGCTCCCTCTATGACATAACTCAAAACCACCACAGTCACAGTCACATTCTCATACTCCCCTAAGCTTGCCCTGAAGTTCCATAGACTGCAAGAAGGACACATAACTCTCTCCAGGTGTGCCCTGCATGGTAGGAAACCTGATGATGATGTTGTTGCCTTCTGAACTAGGCTGCTTGACCTTCTGAATTACTGTGACCTGCCCTCAGAGTGGGCAAAGAACTTAATTCCCAAGCCTGGCCCAGCATTAAGAAAGATCAGATAGCACTTGTCTTAAGGTGTTTCAGATAAGTCACCCTGTAATAACTGCACATAGAAGTTGGAGGCTAAAGACTTCACTTTGCAACTGGTCTTTTGCTTCATTCTTTGACCTGCTTAATGGCAGGGTTGGGGCATGTGCTCTTTGAGCTTTTTCAAGAGGCAATACTAAAACCAAACAAAATCTCAGCTACATGGCCTGGAGACAAATTTTCAGTTTACAGACAAATAATTTTGAACTGGATTTTTAAACTGTAACTTCAAATGATCTGTAAATATGAGCCAAGTAGCTATATCCAAGATGAGGACCAAAGAGAGGGTATGTGAATTAATGAAATCAGATGTCAGTGAACATATTTCCTTGATGTGCTCTCTTACTTCATTAAGATATCTCCTGTTTTCTGAAAATGGTAAAACTAGCTACCAAATTAAAGTACTTGTTAATCCTATAGCCTGCTTCTAATGGGGTATAATTTTTCATGCTACTGATCATGTCCAACTGACATCCTCAGCAGGACTTGCTTCTAAATATTGATATATCAAATAAAGAATACAAAAAGCTAATTATTGCAGGGGCAAGAATGATATATGAAGCACCAGATGAAGACTCAGCAGATATAGGTTGGATTTCAGGCTTTGTCATGGGTTTCCCATGAAATCTTGGTCAAAAATTGATTCATGTAAATGCTAATTAAAACAAGACCAGGCCAAGGATTCAAGTACTGGCCCATGATTGTCTACACCGTTTAATTGTTAACACACCCTCTCACATGGCTTTAGCCCATGGTGACTTGGTTTCCCTCAGACAATGTCAGTGCACAGTTCGGAGGACAGCATGCAGCAAGGACTGCCCCAGCGGGCAGCTTGGATGGAGAAGTTCCCCCTTCAACAGTCACTGTGGGGGACTGCTTAGCCATGTGAACACAACCCACACTATGACTGGCCTGAAGGGCCAGAGAATAGGCCCTCTCATACTTTATTTGCTTGTGTAGCTATAGTCATCTTTCCTGCATTGCTTTGTCTGCTTTACTTAGACTGTAAATTCTTTGGAACGAAACAACCTTTTAATAAGTATTTGAATGATGCCTGAGACAATGAGATGCCAGCCTTTGCTGGGGGTTGCCTTTGCTACTGAAAGGCCTATTAAATAAAATTTAAAAAAAAAAAAAGGAAGATTATGCAGCTCTCAAAACAGCTCTCAGTTATTCTTCTTGTAAATCCACCCATGTCAACAACTTATCTTCATCTTACAGTGGGGCTTTACAGCTGTCAGAATTTACAGTCTCAGAACTCCAGCACATGTTAACTCTCACAGGAACATGCATTTTGAATACACAACAACAGGGGCCAAGAAGACAAGGAAATTGTCCCTTTGTCCCTGGTGATCTCCCACCACCACCAGAATCATCCTTGTGGCTCAGTCCCTCAACTTTGCTACATCATGCCATTCTCACAGGGCTCTTGGTGGTGGCCTCATGCCACCAGCAGCCTGAAAGGACCCACATGCAGAGAAAAGCCTAAAAGCCTTTGTTTGGGACCAGACTGTTCCTGTTGCTGACCCCAGGTCAGGACAGCAGCATGGTTAGTGTCCTGGTAGAATAGCAGGATTAAAAACAGGCATTTGCTATTTGCCTTGAATTGCCTCACACTGCTTCTTAGCCAACCTCACAAATGCTTCAACAAGACATCCACCTGGAGGGATGGAAAAATTGAAAATACAGAGGAAAGGGCTCTGTTACTATTGCCAAGACCAAAAGCAGGGAAGGACTGGCCTCTTCCAATTTAGTTCTTGACCAATTATTTTCTACATCATTGTTATTGACTGTCTCCCTTCAAACACCTGTCTCAGGAGCCCTTAGACTCCGTATTACTCCAGGTAACTTGCTAGAGTCAAAGAGCAAAAAGCTTTCCTTCTTCATTGTCTATTCCTCATAGGTCTGGCTTTTCAGAGCATATGTCTCTGGAGATGGGCTCAGTTTCTACAAGTGACTTTCATTCTCAGGAGAAGGCAAGATATTACAGATGTCATCCTATACATATCTCCATCTCGCCTAGGAGACAGTGCTCCTCATCCAACCCGCTGGCAACCCTCCGCAGTACCCGTGCTGGTGGTCAATGGCAGTGGGTGGGCACAGCCCTGAGGTGGAATGGTAACAAGGGACCATAGCCAAGCTCAGGGGCAGACAAGGGTTAAAAGCCTTGCTGGGGAACAAGAAGTGGTGTCTGTATGTCATGCATCAAGTAGCAGTACTTGTTGGTCAGTGTAGGCACAGAGGAGATTTCCTATGGTGCTTCCAAGCGGAGCAATCAGGGGCCTTCTGCCCTCCTTGGGACCTTTGATGCACCCTCAGAAGTGAACTCATTGTGCAGTGCAGACATGGCATTGAAGAACCTGAAAGTCTTGTTTGTGTTTCTTAGCCAGAGCTGACAATCCACCTGGCTATCGCTCATCAGCAAGAGTGTCAACCAGCTCCAGAGCACAGAGTTACTTGGCACTCCCTATTACATCGCTGTTTTGTTGTCATTAATCACATTAAAATGTCAGGTTTACACCCTTGTTTTCAAACTCTCTGTTGCACAAATCAGTTTGTCTGCATGGGACCACCCCCCAGGCACATATTGGCAAAGTGAATGCAAACAGCCTGTACTTTTTACCTCAGATACTATTCTGCCATACTTGAAATCAGCTGAATAAATCCAAGTTGCCCTAGGAAAGTCTGAAAGGAGTTTTTAAGAATTGTGTATAATTCCTGATGTTCAGATGGCTTTGTTATGTTTTCCAAACAAAATAGTTTTGTCAGAGAGAGTTTTGCCCAGTGTATGCCAGCAACTTTTAAGTAATGCAGCACTATTGCCTTCTATAGGTTACGATATAACTGGTGCTCTATAGATTAACTTGTTTAAGACTTCTGTGATCAATCATGCAAAATGCTCATCCCTCTAAATTCCCATGAGAAGTTTCCAGCTCTGCAATAGCAGATCCCAAGAACAATTCTTGCATTTAAATTGTGCTTTGACAAAGTCAAAATACCCATCTCCAACATAGCAGTAATACAGTGACAGCCAGTGCTCATGAAAGGACTACATTTTCTTGCTGAGCAGTGCTATGTTGGAGCACACTGGGAGACCAGTGAAACGTGGCACTGAGCCATATTAACCTCTCCCTCTAAAAAATTTGCAGAGGGGAAACTCCAGCTTGTTACAACATGTCAAAACCCAGCATAGCTTTAAAAGAAAATCCAGGGCACGTGTAATCATAAAAGGGACCGAAAAGAAAAATTTTGCCAGCTGGGGATGGTCAGCTAGGGAGAAGTGCCCACAGCTTTTCCTTCTGGCAGGGTGTTCCAGTTCTTTTCTACACATTCCACTCTGTGCTATAGCCTCTCTATTCCACAGACCATACCAGCTCCTCATTCCTTCAAAAGACCTAGAGTGCTAGACTCTCACCCCTTTTTTTTAACACTTTTTGTCAGCACTTCCTGAAGAACAAGCAATAATATCCATGGCATTTGTTTGCTATTTTATGCCCAGAAAAAAAATCACTTCTTAATAGTATAGGATGCAGTTGGTGCGCCTAACTCTCACTTAGCTATGCAACACTGTCATAGTC
Organism: Formicarius rufipectus; assembly: GCA_013399695.1. Taxonomy (NCBI): domain Eukaryota; kingdom Metazoa; phylum Chordata; class Aves; order Passeriformes; family Formicariidae; genus Formicarius; species Formicarius rufipectus. Next base: position 588,628 of record VXAU01003168.1, on the reverse strand, counting down.
TCTGTTCAAAGAATAATTAAGGTTCCTCTCCACATCTGACATCAAATTGTACTTTTGTCTGATCTTAACTCTGCCTAACTTTAATAATCTGGGCTAAACCTTTAGCGTGACCTGTGAGTTTACCTTATCTTGAATAGCATTTTTGTTTTACATTCAAAATATTTCAGAAAAATTGACCGGTTTTGAGAAGGTATTTGGAATACTGTTTTATCCAACAGAGTACTTCATTTGAAAAGCTTAACTATCCCTGCTTTCGAACAGATGCTTCAGATATGGAGAGAGGGAATGGAGAGGTAAGTAGTTTTTCAGCCATCCCCATAAAAGCACTGCCCAGAGTTGGTCACCTCTTAGCAATGCAGCAGTTTAATTCCTAGCAGAAATTTCTGCAGTCTTAGTGTTTACATTTCCAAAAGACCTTAACTGCTCCAGCTCAAGCCAAGGAAACTCATCTGGAGGCAGAACAAGACCTTTTCTAGCACTGCAGATCAGCACCAGCTGGAACTTGAGCATCTGAAATAAGAATGAAGAAAATTTCTCCCATCTGTGCTCCAAACAACACAACTGCTGGGCCTAATCTACCTAGAAAAGAGCAGTTTGTAGCCAAACAGGATAAAAATTAGTCCTGTGGGCATAAATTGGATGAAGGAGCATATGAAGGGGTAAGGACCCTGTGGCATGGACAGAGGATGGTAAGGAGAGGGTAAGGAGCCACTGCTGGATGAGAGACTAGCGCTGCATGAAGGAAAACAAGTCCTCATTCTCCACCAGTACAGTGAGAATTGAGACTTTGTCTATGCAGATACACTTATTACCTGCTCCCAAACCCTCTTGGATTGTTCGAGGGCTTCTCCTTGACAGCCTGGGGTATGCGATGTACCACTGCTCAACAGTGAGAAATCCTTCCAACTTCCCCTGGCCCATGCTGGGAGCTCTCTCTCCAGAGAGAAATTCTGCCGTATCAGAAGCTGGTGGGTGACAGCCAGCAGCTGGGACTACCTGGAGTTTGTGATCTTTGTCATGCATCACCCTACCTATGGTCTGGAAACAGCTTCCGACACCTGCCAGGAGCTATCTGAAAATTGCTACAATTCTAAGTCTTCCAAAGTAATCTCTGCTATAACTTTCATATCTATACAATAAATTGTAGGATATGTCTCTCCTGTTCCTCATAAGCCATTTTCTTACAGGTTTGCCTAGGGACTTGACCAAATAGATACTCCAAACAATTAAAAATATTCATGTGTATTTAAATCCATTAAAATGACCTCTTTATTTTGTGACTCTAGTGTTCACTTAAGAAGAACAGACTTAGGAGCCCTTAACTCACTTTTTAGTGGCCAGACTTTTCACTGTGCAATCCCAGCAAAAGGGTACACAATACTGTGGTTTCAGAGTAGCTGGTCTGTAAAGGACGAGATCTTCCATATTTCTCCTGTACAGTAGCACAATACAGACATACGGCAATAATTGAAGTTATACAAGAGTGACTACAGACATGACAGCTATTAACTTAGATAAACTTCCTTTATGTTTGTTAATTTCAGTTCAAAATATGTAACAATAAGATTTTTTGGATGAGTCGTATGGAGGTAAAAGAAGTCGGTCTTATCTCAAGGTCTTTTATGCATTATGGCTAAAAACTACTTCCCAGTAACACCTCTGTAAACCCCACAAAAGGATGAACTTCAGAGCCTTCCTTTGGTACAATGACAATCACAAAACAACTGTGACAATCATACTGAGCCTATTAAAAATGTCTTTTTTTTTTTTTTTTTTTTTTCTGTTAGGTCTGACATCTGTTCTCCTATATATGGAAAAATATTTCTTACAAACATTGCATTTTATAGCCATGTGTGACCTCAGTTAAAACCAACATGGATGCTCTGATGCCAGGAAATAGCACTTCTCTGAAAGTGGTTGCAGTGGGAAGGGACCTATGGAAATCATCTGCTCCAATGCCCGTGCTAAAGCAGAGTTATAGGACTCTCTCCAGTCATGTTCTAAATATCTCTAAGTCTGGAGACTCTACATCCTATGTGGGCAACCTGTTCCAAGACCCAACCAGCTTCATACTAAAAAGTGTTTCCTGATGTTCAGATGGGACATCCTGTGATTCTTTTTGAGCCCATTGCCTCTGGTCCTGTCACTGGGACCACTAAGGAAAGTCTGGTTCCATCTTCTTTACTACTCCCTCAGGTATTTATATATATTAATGAGTTATCTCTGAGCCTTCTGTTCTCCAAGTTGAACAGTATGTTCATATCTCTTTTATACTGGAGTGCTGAAATCTGAACCCAGTACTCCAGGTGTGGAATCACAAGTGTTTAAGAAAGGGGGACAATCACCTCCCTTGACCTGCTGATAATATTCCTCCTCTTCCATTGTCATAAAAGACAATGACTGACAATTGCCACTATTATTATGACTGATCACATGGTAGCTAGCATGATATGTTGTCCTGTAGACTAGCAATCTATGGTCTGGCCATTGGGACATCCCATATGCCAGAGGAGAATGTATGCAATGGGTACACTGAGCAACCCCCATTTAAATGTACTTGTCAAATACACCGTACCATGACTTAGTGTAGTGACACCTCCAGCACAAGTTGTGAGGAGATGGAGGAACTGAGAATGCAAAATGTTTTCAGCTTAGAGTTCTTGGATTCAGTCCTTGCTTTTAGCCGGACAAATTTATTTTTTGTTATTAGCTTGCCATGGTGTGCTGGTTTAGAATTAAACGAGCAGGAGAAATCAATCCAACTCAGAATGGGATTGCAAGTCAGAATAACAATTTAATAAAAGATCACAAAATACATTGAAAGAGAAGGGAAAAAAAAATTTGTTTGTGCCACAAAAACAGGTATACAGCCCAGCACAACTGGGCATGAACAGAATGGAGCTCACCAACCCCTGTGCCGAACACTGCGTGCCCCCCCTGAGTTCAAAGTAAGAAGAAAGGAAGAAACCTGCTGGTGAAAATGATGGCTGCAATCTGGTGGCAGTCTCTGTCTGGTCGAGGCTCTGGTCCTCCACTGGATCTGAAGAGAGATCCCAGTCCCAAAACCCCAAGCTTATCTCTGCTTGGGCTCTAATGGGAACGCCCAGTCCCTTCCCCAGGGTGGAGAGATTCACAATGGGTGATTTACTCTGTGAGGTGAACAATGGCATATTTTGGCATCCCTGATGGTCCATTAGCAGGCATGACCCCCTCGGGTGTGTGTGGAGGCAGGAAAACTTACTTATCTCCCAGAAGTTCCTAAACACCCAGCTTAGAGCCTGAGGGGTTGGGTGTGCCCTGGGCAGTTGCTGCAAATGGCCCATTGTGAGCAGTTAATGAAAAAAATGACATAGAGGGTTTAGAATACACACCCACACAGTGACAAACTGATCCTGGCTACTATAACCAGGACACATGGTCTCTGCCAGCCTTCAGCTATGACAAGCAATACTTCACTCCTTTTCATTTCTCCTCTTTGGATTACTCAAGTGAGGGATATTGACAGCAAAGCTGGTGGACTGAAGCTGATGAAAACCAGGAAGAAATACTCTCTGATTACAGAAAAAAAAGTTTTTCTTTACTGAGGAAATTATGTCCTTTACGTGCATATTGGCACAAAGGTTTTTCTTTATTGACTTCTGATGAAATGACAAACAAACACATCCCCTTAATTCGGTCATTAAAAAAAGTTGGCAAGATTTGACAGAGAGGTAAAGTCTTCTTTCTGAAACCAGAGAGAAAAGTATAGCATTTTGAAAAGGAGGATTCACTGTGGTTTTCATCAGCAGATATTTTTGTATACCTCTAGATGCCCAACAGCTCTGGACTTTGGTAAGAGCAGAAAGGAGAACTTAGAAAGACTTGGCACCAGTGCCCAGTGATGGGTCATGTTCTGGGGTAGCACAAAGCAGGTATAAAGAGGGGAGATCTCAGAATTTTGCCAACAGAAAGCAATGGTGGCTCTGGGTTGGCTATCCATGATGGCAAAAAGGGGAGACATCCCACTGTGTACCCACCAGGGACCTTCCTGTCAAAACAGTGGCTCAACCACTTCTCACTCTTACCATCACAAAAATAAAAGGCTTCTTGGAAAAACGATCATGGGGGAACCATACTACCCTGGCATGGAACTTCATACGTCGATGTCTAAGCTGAATTTGAGCACACAGGTAGCAACTACCAACTCCAACCAGCAGCATGTACCATGCTCTTCACCCTGCATGTTAGCTGGTAGGGCATGCATGAAGCCTGCATTAGCTTAGTAAAGTCTCCAGGGGAGGGGGATAATCTTCTATTCAGCTGCACATCCAAATCAGCCCTGGAAGGTACTATGTTGCTTCTGGGTGAAGTTTTGTTTTTAAATTTTCTAAATGCTGTTATCAGAATTGTTGTGCATTATTATTTCCCCAGAATTTTGCACTGACAGGACATCTCAGTGCTTTAGCTTCTGGTTTTTAATGGAACAAGGTACATCTACAGTGGAAACTCTGATTTTTGACCTGTGATCTTGGTGCAGTGGGGCTTTCAACTTAAGCAACCCAGAGCATTGGGCACTGAAAGCTCACATCTGTGTGCTGCTTACATTTGGATTGGTTTCCACATTAGTTTGAAATGTGAATGTATAGCTCGTATTCAAAGGCTCTCACTATTCTTCCCTCATTTTCACATACTTTCTCACTTTTTAATCTACTCTCCTTTTCTATGTTGGGAAATATCTAAAGCAAATAGACATATCAATCCGTGGGGGATTGTTTCCAAGCCTCGTTATATGCTGTATCTGTCGGAGTAGGTCTGCTTCGGCATGAATTAGTCTCTTAGATTTGGAGGATTTTTTGTCCATTTTTTAGTAGGTTAGTGTGCTCTCTGCTCTACCCCCCCTTGCCATGAGGCCTATGAGCCCTAAAGAAAAGACACACAGACCATCTAGGTATGGAGGAGATGAACAAAGAACAAAGAACTGTTTATTGAAAAAAGCCAGGGGTTTTTATACACTTTGGAGATGAGCTGGAATGCTCCAATAAGGGACAAAAGGGTTATCTGGTCAGAAGCCTATAGGGATAGTGGAATTCACATTCGATAGGAAAGGGGTTTCATATATCAAAGTGTTACAACTTCTTCCCGCTCCTCAGCTCACAGAGGGGCCTCCTGGGAAGAAGAAAGCAGCAGAGACAAACAGACATTTTAAGCATCAGTTTAAAGCATTTACATTATTTGGCTGGATCTTTTCCTCTGCCCATTTCTGACAGGAATTTTTCCATGCCATAAATTCAGAATTGACTGCCACAGACATAAGGTTGGCATTTGAGGGCTAAACTTTACACACCTTACTATTTATTCTCTCAATCCACTTCCACAACAAACAGGAAGAGACACTATGTGGGAAAGAGTCTTTCAAGTATCAATTTGATGGAAAAGCAACTTTCAGTATTACTGTTCGAGAATTCATTTGATAATTTCCAGTTTGCCTTCCTATTAGCTTGAAAAGAGCAGAGTGTTTACCAGTTTGACATGGAAATCTCTTCTGCTTGATGCACTTGTGTATAATAATGCATAGGACAGTAAGCTGTACTCAGGGGTATATATGCAGTTTCTCTGACTTGGTAGCAATCTCCTACTTGCTTTGCACTGAGGTTAATTACTGCTACCAGGAAAGTGTGGGTTAGGAAGGATTGCCTGTGAAAGTTATACTATGTCCTCTTGTATTTTCTGCAATAGTTCTCTGTATATCATTTGTATGTTTCTGAGAAGTAAAATTATATTTCCTTCAAGAGCTCATGGGAGTTGGGCCAGAACTTCTGCTTACATCTACAGCTCGCAGCAGAGGCCCCACAGCTGCTGTGATGGTCCCACCAGTGCAGCACGGCCGATGACCTCGAAAACAGCGGCACTGGGGTAGTGAGCTGCTGGCTCCAGTGCTGAGGTCCACAGCTGCTGCTGGCTGTGCTGTGTGAGGAGGCAGGCATCCCAGCTTCTGCTTCACATCATGGGGTGGGGGATTATGGGCAGAGAAAGTATCCTTTTAGTAACCCTCCTTACTATCTGTTTTACCTCACCATCTAAAAGCTACAGTCACCAAAGGTAGACTACTTGTGCAAGGAAAAGCACATTCCTTTAACCTGTAAACTAGGAGCCTGTGGTTGCTGTTTGTGTAAGATTTGCAAGCCAGTAAGTCTCAAGACATTGAGTCTTTTCTCAGAGTAGGCTAAGTTTTTTGAGTATAGAGCAGGAACATTGCTGCTATCTTAGGTCAATCAAACTAGAACTTTACTACTCTCACTGCCAATGGTTTTTTATGACCCACTCTAAAGGTACTCTGGTCTAAGTATTAAAAAAAGTATCATAGAATTAGGATATGGTTTCTCTGGAGAGGGACGTTTAAAGGGGCATCTAGTCAAACTGGCCTGCAATAAGTAGGGACATCTTCAATTAAATCAGGTTACTCAGAGCCCTTTCTAGCCTGACCTTGAATGGTTCCAGGGAGGGCACACCCACCACCTCTCTGGGCAACTTGTTCCATAAATAAAACATCTTCATTAGATGTTTTATTTTCCAATACATCAGAAGTTATCATATGGTAACCTAACTTCTGAGAGTAAACAAAAAGATTTCCTATGGATAGCAAACCTGGCTTTCCATGCCATCTGTGTATAAGGCCCCTGTTGCATAGTATCCCTTGCAAACTATGGAGCTGAGGGTTAGCACAAGAGAGACACAATCTCAGAGCGTCAAATTCTGATCCGTGCCCTCAGCAGGAACGAAGAGTAGCTAATCATCTCCACTGTTGGCAGGCCCTCTGCTCAGGAGGCACCATGTGAGCCTGAGTCTTGTTCCCTGCATCACTTGTTGGCAACTTCATGGCTGCCCAGTTACACCACTTACCTCACAGGTAAAGTCCATGAATCTGCCTCTCTTCAAACCTTATCCATCACTTCATTTTCCAGCTCTGATCCTTGCTGGAAAATGACAGCCTTCAGAAGGGAAGCTGCATGCAGGACCATCCAAGATGCCTCACTTGCACATGTCGCTGCTTTGTGGTGATGGTGGGAATGCATGCAATGTGGAAAAAATGGGCTTTTTATCACCTAAAAGTAGTTTTAGTATAGCACCAGAGAAGGTGCAATCAAGGTCTGAACCTGCATGAGCTGAAAGACTGAAAGTCTGGGGTACATTTTGAATGTCTTCCTCACACTGAACTAGAAACCCATCAGTGAAGGCTGGGTGGGAGTGTGTACCTTCTGTTTACATGGTTGTCAGAGCTGTAATTTCCATGTGACAGAGCCCTACCTCAGATGGAAATTACCTGAAATACTGAATTATGTGGGGGGGGCTCAAAACTTTTCCCCTGTCACTAAACAAATTAAATGACTCACTATCTGAGTATTACTGAGCTGGCTTTTCAGAGGGCTGTTTTTAGGGCACAAGTCACATTATAAGACACTGAGATCACATGATCAGACTCTGAGGTCTATCATGTGAAGTCTCCCAGACAAAACCATGAGGTTGTGTAAGTCCAGGGCACTCCGCTGGTAGAAATGAAATCTCACTGACTTGAACCATTGGAAAAGCTGAGGTGACTGCTCTGCAGCAATCAGAACATATTAATTCAGTGGGAGAATTTAGAACACAATAATACAGCTGGCTATAAAGCTACAGTCATTTTGTTGCTTGGTTACTTCTTGACATCCAGAAACAGTGCTGATGGCCCCTGAGATGGACTGGGCACAGCTGGGAAAGAAGGGATACAACAGCTCTCAGCCAGCCATGATTTTACCTGCTCCAGGAGGCAGGCAATGCACAGCAGCATCCCGGACAGCTGGAGGCATCTCTCATGAGTACCTTGTGATAGCCACACATACCCAGCCATCTTCCAGGGAGAAGATGGGGATGCACTGCACAACACATCCCACCCCATTTCATTGCTGCACACACCTGTGCCATCAAGGAGGGAAGCAATATTTCTGTAAACTCTGCCTCAGTGGTCCTGCACCAGTCAGTGATCCCCACCAACTTTAAAGGCAGGAAATGTCACTCAGATGCCAAGTGTTCTTTTTTTCAGGGTTGATTTCCAGCAGTGAGGACAACAGACCTCAGTTAGAAAAATTCCCTCCTTGTCAACATACCTGTAGCTCGTTTGGGCAATGGCACTCTCTATGCAAGAGAGGAATGTGTTATTTCCCAGTCAGTGCCTCCAAGTCTGAGTGGGTCTACAGGCATAGAACACACGCTGAGTGTACCAACTTTCCCACTCTTTTGGTCCCAAGAAGCATTTCTCTGTGTACTGTTCCCTGGACTCACAGATCACCTCTGGTCCCCAAACTCTCCTTGCTGTCTTCACTGGGAGGACAAAAAGGAGTCTGGGGACCAGCATGTTTTAAAAAGAGAAGTGCCAAAAATAATGGCTACTTAGATAATTTTCCCCGTGCAGCTGTTTCAAATTATACCCAGGCATCACACACACCATGAAAGCAGAGGAAGGGCTATCTTTCCTGAATCTGGTTTTTTTTGTGAGTAGGGGATTTCTTCCACCCCGAGACTGAGGAAAGGTGATTGCTATAGCTACATTCCCTTCACAGTGTAGAACATATCAGAGACTATTCTCTAGTCCTGAGGCATTTCTCCATGACTGAATTGATGAAATTTCTGGCCCTGCTTCCACTCCCCACTTTGTATGAATGGCCATATCCAAACTGCTCCCTGGGAACAGCCTCGTTAGATACCCTCCTGGGAGACTGATAGCTTGCACAGATGGAAGAAAGTGTGTGAGCAGGCATGGAGTCAGAGCTTTGATTCATGGCCTGCTCCTGCCTGCTGGAATGGGCATGATTGTGGCTCTCTGCTCTCCCAACCTTGGGACTGGCAGAAACATTGCGTGCCACATTCAGGCAGTCTACTCTACTTTCTCCTGTAGGCTTGGGTACTTGGTGCAAGCATCTTAAGTGCGAAAGAGCGATGGAGTGGTTATTTATCTACACAGAGATTACCCTAACACTTCTCCACGATCCCCAGGAGATAGGACCAGTAGTTTCACTCAGGTGGGTGGAGCACCTGTGGTCCCACAGCTGTCTTACAAGTGGCTTTATGCCCTGATGTATTTTTATGAAAGAAGGAATAGAAAAACTAATTAACAAGCAAACATGTCACTACATCTAAAATCTCCAAGAAATATTTTCCTAGAGTCTAAAGAGAAAATAAACTGTAAAAGGTTAGAAACCTGTAAATCTGAGTTTTCACTGTAAAGAGGCCAAAAGCTCGTCAGACTGGAGTAGTTGGGAAGCCCTGCAGCCTTCACAGGAAACAGCAGAAAGCTCACATTCCCTCTACTGTACCAGAGCTGCCTTCTGACACTGTTTTCGGGAACTTGCCAGCTCATTTTCTAACTTGTTTGTGAGACATCAACAGCCTCAAATTACATCAGTCTGAACAACCCAGTAAATATTTACACAGACCTGCTGGTGATGGTTTGAGCTGACATGCGTTACCTTTTGTGTTGGGGGGAGGCTATATTTACAGCCAACCAGCTAATGAACATGATCCCAGCCATGGTTTAATACAGATGGTTCTTTCAGCATTTGCGGCTTTCAAGTTACAGAGAGCACAAACTTCAATAGCCTTCGTTAGAAGGCTTCGTCTCAGCTCTCCCTGTTTTGTTTACAACCAGTCTCTCTTTGTGCAGTCAAGAGTTGACTAATGTTCAGCTGTTTGCAGCCAGCAACACTGTTGTGTAGGGCAGGACTCATTTCTTGTCTTTTTTTTTTTCATTCTTTTTCTTTTCTTTCTTTTTTTTTTTTTTTTTTCTTTTGACACTGATGGCTTTTATTTTGAGCTTACAATGCACACAATTTTTGCAGTGTAGATTCTTTTTCATTTGAGTGACATTTCTCCAGACTGTCTCGCAGGGCTGGAGCCTGCTGTGGAGGGAGGGTGGCAGGGGACAGGAAGCAGTGCCCAGCCATGAAGTATGACCATGGGACTTGGTGGAGGGCTGCAAGCCACCCCTTCCCAGGGCTACCCCTCAGAGACACATTTTATTGACACCCAGGTCTCACTGGCAGCTCTGGTTGGATTCCAGGCTGCCCTAAGGAAGATGGCAAAGGAGCTTATAGTTTACACTATCGATAGTTACTGTAACGGCACACTTTCTGTATTTTCTTAATTAGCTATAATCTAAACCATTGACTGAAGGTCCCTTAGTTTTTTGCATCTCTACATCAAGAAATATTTTACATAAATGAGGTAGAAAAACCAGAGGGTGAGGAAACTAATGAAGGAAATTTAGGCTGTTATAGTGGCAATTATTTGCAGGCGTTGGCTATGGTAGAAGCACAAATAATCTTTTTCTTCACTGTCATCAAATTTATAAAACTCCAGACTGTAAGAAGCTCACTGAATCAAGATTACCTGTGTTCAGTGAGTCAACACTGCCCCGTAGCAGACAGTTTGACAAATTGTCTGTGCTTGAAATACACTAATTTGAGACCTGACTATTCAATGCCACAGTAGCAAACCTACACTTCTCTAAAACTAAGTGCAGGTGAGGATTTCTGAATGACGAGTCATAGCCAGTTTTAGAAAAATTTCTTCTATCATGCAAGGATCTTATGTGCTGATGGAATCCAATGTGTCATAAAAAAATGACCAAACCAAAGACAAACTCCCATTTTCAAATCACTACACTGATAAGGAGACCTCTCTTGATAGTAGGTCTATCTAATAAAACATAGAAAATCTATTTGGTAAAACATGTCCTTGGAGAAAGAGCAAAGATACCAGCATCCTAAAAAATACTTGCCCTTTGCAAGCTTGTCCTTGAAAGTTCTCTCACAAATCTGGTGAAAATACAATAAACAGATAGGTCAGACAGATCTATGACTGCATATAGCTAATCTGAATCATTAAAGGAACAGAAGGTCTTCCCTTCAGAAGAAATGGCCAGTTCTCAAAGCGGGGGGCTGCTCTTTATCTCCAAAAAAAGAAGCTCTTCCCATTGAAAGTGTCAACATTTCATTGCTGTCACAGGACAGGGGTAACTGATATTCCCAGTGGTGGAGCAGGATCCCATGGTATTGGCAACCACCCTTCAGTTTTGAAGGAAAGACTTTGAAAAGGTGGGTGCCAATAGTTGGTTTAGGAACTGGATCTCAATTTGACCTTTCTGATAAAGGTCAAGTCTTTGAGGCTCCATGCTGTACCAGACTTTAACATCCATACTGAATGTTTTGTTTCATCAAATCTCTTCCTTGGATGGTTACACAGGATGAGCATTACACTCCACGGAAGCAGCATCATTCAGTTACTGTTTTCAGAGAAGAAAAGCCTTGGAAACCACAGGGTTAATCAGTAGGCTTTTGACAAACACTTGTTACCAGAACACAGCCTAAGAGCTGTTCACAGAATCGAGAATTGCTGGCAAATACCCTAAACTAAAATTTTTTAGGGGAAGTTTTTTGAAATTCCTGTATTTTAAGATCTGGAGTTTAAGATTCTGTTAAATTTACAGAAAGGAAAAGGGCTGATTAAAATAAAATATTACCAAATATTGTAAGAAAATTCTTTGTCCCGAATAGAGCTGGTTTTTTTTTCCCATCTTTGCTTGCTCCCTAAAGTTCAGCTTCACGTTTTCATTTACCTTGGTTAGAAAACACTGAATCTTGAGATCTCTCATTGAATAAGAAGCATGTCTTTGGGTCAGGCCTCCTACCATGACATGTGTCTATGTATGAGACTGCCTGCTTCACATTTTCCTCTTCTCTTTGTGTGTTATTTGTCTGCTTCAATTTTAAATACTACAAGATAGACAACTTATTGCTGTGTACATCTGTCTGGCAACTGCCACACTTTTTCCTTGCTTCTGGATGTTCTTCCACAACAGTAATTATTCAATGACACACAAAAATGAAGTACCTCTGAAAGGAAAGTATGTGGTCCTAGGAGACCATGTTACGTATGCTCACTTCTGTTTGGTGAAAGGAATTGATTCCTGGGTGTGTTAATGAGATGGTAATTGCGGCCACTCATCTGAATTTGGGATGGATGCAGAGATATCCTGGGAAAAGGCCTCAAAATGTTTCTGAAAGATTGCATCCAATGAGGCAGGACTGTGGTGAGGAGGCAGGGCTGCAGTAAAAGATGCTCTTTCAGCCTTTCTCTTATCCCACTGTTATTTCCTCCCTTTGGTTGATGGTGTAACTGATTGAGAACTTCCCATTTTGCTTTTCTGAAGAAATGTCCCATTTTGTGAAACCTCTAATTTGCTTTCTCCCACCTCTGGGATTTGTAGCAGAGGGTCAGTGGTCACTCCATATGAGAAAACACTCTTCCCTGGACTCTTCCTGGCATGGACTGCTTGTTGGCCACTCAGGTAGGCTGGGGTATGCATGGAAGTGTTCATCCAGGCTGTACTCAGACACGTCACTAGATGTATTGATTTTAGAATTACTGAAGAAACTATTTGTGACCTGGAAAGTCCCCACCTAGTCTTTGGGAAGAGCCTTGTGTTACCAAGCAAACTGTTTCCCAGCATAAGAACAAGTAGAAATTTCCTGGTTTTGGACTATTCTAGTACCTTATTCTTCTTGCGTCTCTGAAAGTGATTAAAGGTCATAAAGGAGATAATGCATCTCCTGCAAGTATGCTATGGAAGCCATAAACCACTTCTGCTCCCATTCAATTCTTGCTTTGGAGGGGCTGTGATCCAAACCTGTGACATTGGGGCTGCTCTGTTAGCCAGGTTTTCCACGAAGATGAAAAGGGGAAGAAATCAGAGGAGCACTTCTGAGCTAGGTGAAAGCCAAGTCTGTCCCACACAAAAGAACACATAAATATATGGTGACTATCATACTTTTTCCACAAATTAAAATTTCCACAGAATTAAAAGTTTATGTAGTTATATCCTAACCCCTACTTATGATTACAGCTGGTCAGAATATTATAAAAGTTTGTGGAGTAATCTAGGGTGGAAGAATTCTGCTCATAGTGTAAACCAAAAAATAACTCATATAGACAGTACATCATTGACCCAAAGATAAAACTCATGCAAGGGTAGAACAGGGTGTTGATACATGTTACTCTATAAATAGGGTATTGTCACTTAAAATTCAAGTATATTTATATATTTTATTTTATTTTATTCTTTCACATAATCTCCTTCTACAGAATTTGGACAGAACTGCTTCAAATTTTTTACCAACTCTTTAATTCATCTTCATCACCATGTACAAAATAAGCCACTGAAGAGGGAACATACTGAACCACAGTGATGACAATTCTGCTTGGCTGAGCTGAAATGGACAACATGCCTGCCCCAGATGGCTTCAAAAAAGAATACATTCTGATTAAGGAGCAGTGGGAACATTTTCCAAGGACATTTGGGTGCCTTTTATAGATTTATAAGGCAGATGCTGCTTCTTAAAAGCATCTGCCTCACAGACCTATTTCCCCCCTACACTCAGTAGCATAGTAGGGATTAAATGTGTGAAATGGTGAGTCTGTCATGGCTCCGTGTGCATGCAAAGCCCAGTTTTATCACCTTCACAATGAATGATACCCTTGCTGAAGAGGTTAAAGAGGAGGGACATGGTTCCTCACCTGACAGAGGATCTGGGAATGGGGAGATGCCAGGGAAGAATGAGATCTGGTGGGAAGAACTCTCCAGCGGTACTGCACAACAGCTTAGGTCCATCACAGCAGCTAAGGACAGGAGAGAGACTGTTCAATATTCCCCACCACTGCAGCAAGAGTGCTGTTACTCATTTTATGAGATCGATTATCTAATGTTTATGATCTGGTCGTGTTCTTAGCCTGAGATTAAGTAACCATCCACCTAGACAGCAAACTAGCTACCAAAATATGTGGGCATCTCTAGATTCTCTAGACCACTGCAGAGAGTCTAGAGAAAGGTCTCCTGTGCAGCCACAAGTACCCTGTTGAGATCAATTCCAACAAACAGATGGTGTGACTGGAGCAGTTCTTCAGAGGCTGCTTGGTATACTGGCCTTAGGAAACTTTTAAACAATGGTGGACAGCCAAGTTACAGAATCAGAGTCGCAGAATTGCAGAATCACAAATTGAGGCAGATAATCAAGTCCAGCTCCTGGGCCTGCACAGAACCATCCCCAAGAGTCACATCATGTGCCCAAGAGTATCATCAAAATGCTTTTAGAATCTACTCTTTCAGGCTCAGTGCTGTAACCACTGTCCTAGGAAGCCTGTTCCAGTGCCCAAGCACTCTCTGGGGTGAGGAACATTTGTCTCATATCCAATCTAAACCTCCTCTGTTGGTCTTACGAAATACTTAATTCCTGAATAGCACAGTGCATCTATACCTGCTCAAAGCACATAAATGCTGCTGTTTCTGTCTTCTTCAGACACATCAACTTTTTGTTGTTCAAGGATTTACATTGCAGTATAATGCCTTGTGAGCCCTGCAGGATCAGGATGCACTGCTGGAGGTCAGAGTGAACTGGCTTGTAGCAACAACCATGGGAAAAGCAAGTCTGCAATTTGTCATTTTACAGTCCAAAGCAGCTCTTGCAGCTCTTACTGGTGTTGGAAAAGTGATGTTTGGGTCCTGTTTTGGGTGCCAGAGCAGAGCTTGGGGCAGAACATTCTAAGTGAGGAAACTTTTCATCCCTGGGGATCCTGTCTGCAGCCACCCTCACTGGGGTGCAGAGAGACTGTCAAGCAGTGTGAGAATATGACAGGAGTCAGCATCACAGCACACATAATTTAAGCTAAGGTTTCAGGAGCCAAGACAAGAAGAGTGCAGGGTCACAGAGCAGATCAGTTTGGAGGATGGGTTAAAGATTTTCTTTTCTGCCCACCAAAGCACATTACCTTCCCATTTTTTTACTTCATCTGAAAAAATACAGCTCACAGGGCCCATCGTTTGTTGTGCAGCATGCAGCAGCCTTTCATCTCCAGAACACGGCTGTGCTTGCTAAGACTACTAAGAACTCATGGGGAACTGAGTGATGACAGCTTCCCATGGGCACTTGTCAGGCACAGGCACATTGCTGTGTATTTATGGACACTAGTGTGGGTCTCATCTCAGGAAGGACCCAGAACTGCTGTGGTGGGGAGGCCGAGTGCTTGGCAGAGTGTACTGGAGAGAGTGAAATAGTGTCTGTCTGTGCCCAGCTTCTCCCTGGCCGCAGTAATTTAGCAAACGTTCCTGTTTTGAACATCAGTCACACTCACAGAGAGTCTTGTACTCTTGGATTTCAAATAGACTGGGAGCATCAACTCTCTCAAAAGAAGAAAGTGCCATAGATATAATAGTCTTTCTGCTCTAAACATCACACAGAAAACCATGCAAGCATCTGTATTTGATCTGCACATCAGTCTGACAGATTGATTTTTTAAAAAATTAAAATAAAATAAAATTAATAACATTGCTTTGCCTGAAGAATATTCATGTGAGCTAAGTATGGATGCTTAAGTCAAGTGCAGGGATCAAATGATACCAAATTCCAGATTATAACTGGCAGACTGGGATGATCCAGTTTTACTTCTTCAAGTCCTTTCCCAGTCCTACTACCCAGCTAGTAGAAAAAGATGTGTAGCTCCTCTCAGTGCTTCTTTACTCAGTAAGAGAGAAAATTAAGCTGTTTTATCCCACCCCAGAGCTACTGGGTTCATTTCCGCTTCTGCAAAGACCTCCCTTGTGAGTATACATGTTCTGTTTGGGTTCTGCGGCTGCTGGAGATGGTGCCCCACCGTAGTGCTTTGCCATGCTTTGGAGACACTACATCCTGTTTGGGATCAGCAGAACTGGTTATGCCACATGGATGATGATGTAACATGCCCTGTGGTAACTTTTCCAGTTTCTCTGTGCTATAGACACAACACAGGTCATAGGAAGTTTCTGAGAACAAGACACAACTCCACAGTGATGATTCTACCCTCAACAATACTGCTTCCTACTTCTGAAAAAGAGATGTATTTATTCTTCTGTGTCCTAAGGTGGCTCTTGGACTTTTGCTGAGATGGTTGTTGGCTCTGAAAGGACTGTTTCCCAATGGCCCATTAAAAATGGACACATGCCTGTGGAAGCTCCTACTATTAATGTGCTCAAGCCAAGGCTGATGGTAACTTCCAATGGCTACCTATGGGATATGGCACAACTCTTCCCAGAAAAATAATCCTTGCCTTTCCCAGCTTTTCTTCCTTGCCTTAACACTAACTCTTGCACTTGAACAAATTCCACCTAGGGATGACTAGTCACTTTTCGAACTTAGAGGAAGTACTACCTGTGAAAACTGCTGCCCTCAAGACAGTGATTGAGTGCTGTTGGTAGGACACCTTGCAGCTGCCTGTGATGGTTCTTGGAAGATACAGAAAACCTGGGGGCACACTCAGCTTTCTGTGACGGCTGGAGGTTAGCTTTTTTCCTCCTGTATAAGGCAAATGTGTTTTTCTTTCTCTCTCTCTTTTTTTTTTTAAAGAATGGGGGTAGAGCTGGGGGTGCCTTCTCCATATGTTTTTTGGTAGTTGAATTTGACACACTTGAAGTAATAAAGTCAGTTTATTTTGCAGTTCCACTTCTTACAGCCATATCCCAGCCTTATTCCCATTGCCTCTCATGCACTGCTCTTTTACTGGCTCCTCTGAGGAGTGGATATCAAAATGTGACTGCAAGGAGGTCACGACTTTACTCCTTTCAATCTTACCTCTCCGTAAAATACAGCCTCTGATGTTTCCTCCATGAATTCCTTGGGGCAGGAACAAACTTCTCTTCTTTGTACAGCATTGGGCAGCACATGACTAGGGCCACCTGAGACAGCTGTCTGCCACACAACACAAATAACAGAGGTTTCACTACCAGGGAAAGAGGGCAGAGTTTCCCTCTGAGAATTCAGGATCTCAGTCTGGTGTTGCAGTACCCGGCAAGAAGCTCAAAGTTGTTGACAGTGCAATTAATTTAATTCTCTCTGAAGACCAGAGGACTTCTGCCATGGATGACAAGAGCAGGAGTAGGAACTTGCTGAGTCCAGGGGATTCCCTTCCCTTCCTGGACCTTTTTTGTCTAGGCAGCAGCAGCATATATTTATGAATTGGAAAAGTCCCAAGGCAGTCCAGGCTTCAGCTTCTGACGTTTCCATGGCTCAGTGTACAGAGTGGAGAAGGAAGAGGTCACGGAGGGGAGGGTGCTGTGGGCTGCTGACACACAAAACACTGCAAACTTCCATCCTCCCAGGGCCTGCCAAAAGGAACTGCTTGAATCAGGAAGTTGGGCAATGTGTGGAGACATGCTTCCCCTCCCTCCATGCTTCTGAATAGAGCTGTCACAACTTTTTTATTTTTAAAGACCTTCGTTTTCTCCCTGCTCAGTCTAATGCACCCCTTCCCCTCCAGGAGAGAAACAGCAAGACACGTGGGAACTCCACAACCATGAAACCACAAGGGCAGGCTGAATTCAGGAAAGTCAATCATATCTCTCCTGCAGTATGCAGAGAACAGAGAAACAAGCCCCCAGGTGCAGCTCAGGGCCCTTCCTACAGCTGAGCTGCTGTTCCCACCACATGTAGGAGCTACTCTTGCCAGGTACAGTCAATCCCCCGGTCATTAATAACTAGAGTAAACTGTTTCATGACAGCTTCAAACATTTGTCTTCCATCTGCCCAGGAATAAAAGCAGAATCTTTCCCAAGTGTCTAGGGGAGCAGGAATACTGAAGGGTTTGGTCAGAGCTGCAGAAACCAAAATTCAAATTCCTGTGCTGCTAGTTCTGGGGCAAAGATTTTTTCCTCTTAGATTTCTCCTGACTGGAGAAATCAGGGATTTCTACCTGAACTTCCCACCAGCATGATCAGAATCATAACCAATCTTGAGCAAGCAGAATGAGAAGCTTCCTCTTCCTCCCTATCACCACAAAAGTCACAGAGTCTCATAGACACAAGGGTGGGAAAATTCCCATCTAAAAATATTTTACAGCAAAGGAAAGACAAGAGGTTGAAAACAGAAGGTTAAACCTTAGCCTTCTTGGTTAGTTGTGCCATACTGGGTGCCTGTTCACAGAGGAGTGGAGGACAAGATGCTTCCACTCCTGGGAGAAAACCAGGAATAAAAAACTAGCAGGAGCAATAGGTTGTTTTCAAGAGCATCAGATGGCAAGGTCTCTCTCTAAACATCTTGGAAGCTCTCCTACCCCTCTTCCACCCCAGCCCTCAGCCCCTGCCCTCCAGAACATCCTGAGCAAACAACTGAGCTTTCCTGTGCAGTGAGTCATGGAATGCAACACAATAGGGAACACAAAGCAATGGATCAGGAAATGTTTCATGCAAGATGGGGGAAGGAGGAAAGCAGGGCAAAAGTGAATGGAAGGTAGAAAGAAAAGCATCAAGTAGTCTAGAGAAACTCTTACTCAACTGGAGAGTAAACAGAAGATCCTGCACAAAAACAATAACCAAGAGCAATGGAAATGCAGCAGGAAGCACTGAGTTTCTGCAATGGAAGGAGAGGACAATGGGAGAGCAGTAATAAAATACCATGACATCATTGTAGGCTCAGGGTGAAGGCATTCCGGGCAGACACTGGGTGAGGCAGGACTGGTAGCTGAGCAATTGCCAGGGTAGCAGGGCAGACAGCCGGCAGGCAGGCGGAGCAGCCCACCAGCTGCTGTGAAGGATCAGGCAGCTTCCTTTGTAGGAAGTTGGCTGAGCACTACCCTCAGCAAGGGTACATATCTTTTTGTGAATGCTTTCAAAAGCAATGATTTCACTTCAGGCAATGATTGATGCTGTCAAAGAAAGGTATCAGAAACCAGAGAAACACAACTGCATCCAGCAAAATAGTCCGAGCATGCCATGTGAAACTAGCTCTTCTTTTCCATATGTATTATGCAGTTATTTGCACCTGTTCAAAGGGGCAGCAAATACTACTAAAATCAAACAGCACTTTGGATTGGTAGCATTTTATGAACATCCCATTTAGCCATTTTGAGCTGGTACAGATGACAAACCTAGAGGATGCATAACAGAGGATTAGAACAACCCTGCTTGTTCCCAAAACTGAGTCTCCCCAGGACAAGAGTCCTCCAGATGTGCCTGCACATGAGACAGGGACATTTCATGTAGTCAGGAAAAGCAATGACCTATTTAAGACCATTTGGCTCTGGACAAGGGAGCAGTGAACTGGATGGTATGCCATTCTGCCTAGTTCTACTACCTCATCCTCCCAAACCACATCTACCACATCATGTGTGCCTGTGTGCTTTATCTGCCAGATGAGTCTCGTTGTCCACAGCCAGACTGTCAGCCACAGCAAATCAGCACTGCTTTGCTGAAATCCATGGGCCTAGGGAGCTATTCCAGTTCACCCAGGATGAGGCCTCTGGAGCACATACTGCCAAGAGGAAGACCTGTCTTTGTTCCATATCTATATCCTGATTAGTACACTCTGACCTGACCCCTGACTTGGTATCTAAATGCAGCTGAAGTACAAATAATAGCGTTGTTGGATTGGTTATCAGCAGTTCACTCAGGGATGCACAGAAGTCTTCTGGACTTTGCCCTTTGGCTTTAAAACAAATGTGTTTCAAGCAGGGATCACCAATAATGACAGTGTTGCTGCTACTGTGCTAATGTACAGTGCCACAATACAGCCGCAGTCACTACAACCCTGTCATTGCAAAAAACCAACCCCGTACAGTTTCAGTCCCACCAAGTGACAAAATAAACCCAAGGAAAATAGCAACTTGAAGAAATTAAAAGCAAACATAATTACCATCCAGCACAGCAAACTTTCTGAATTATCTCTTTCTTATCCATTCTTTTTTTTTTCCTAAAATACAAATCTGAAACCACAATTTGTTGAATTTTGGCAAATTACTATATTTGTGGATTTGGACTTGTAAGTCCAGATTTTCTGCATAATTTTTTTTATACCAAGCATGTGTCAAGGTAGGTCCATTGACACAGAAAGAGCTGCTGTCTGCTTGCACCAGGACAGAGCAAATAGTCACCATATCCTTTTGAATCACCCAAGGCAGTGCTCACTTTTGCATTCAGGCAATGGCACAGAAATGAGCAAGAGTGTAAACCTAAGGCTGCAGCTGGTGAGTCCAGCAGTAAGAAGCAAATAACCTCAACTCATCCCGTTTTCCTTCACTCCTGCACTGGGATTGTTCTCTAATTGCCCTCAGGGCCACAGGCCATTCCCCAGAAAATCTTCACTCAACACTCATGGGAAATTGGCAGCTCTTCGTGCTAAGACCTGATCCCCTCACTGCTGTTTGGAGTGTGGGCTTTCCACAAGGCCAAAACAGAGGAAAAGGAGGGAAGGGCCAAAGCAGAACTATGTTCAAAGAATAAATTTGGCTCCACATTGCTCCAAATGAAGGCATTTGGAACTAGGGCTTGTGGTTCAAGCCAATCTCTAATTCCCTTACAGATACGTGACACAGTTTGATGAGTCTTCCATGCTAAACACCACTCTCAGGGCTTTCATTTCATGGCTTTTCTTTCTCGCTCACAGCTCCCTCTCATCTCTGCAGCTTTTCACTGTGCAGTGCCAGAGCCATAAAGATAGTACTATAAGGGGGCCCCCCAGCCTTTATCTTGCATATCACGACATCATGATTCAAATGTTACAGCGCTGCAACACAAATGTAACATCAATGTACATCCCATAACAGACCTTAATCTATCCCAGATTTGGTTCACTGCTCAATTGCTCAGATCTCCTTGGACCACACATCGTGTGCCACTGTTTGTGTTCAGCATAAATGAAGCATCAGTGTGGAAATCTCTTCAGCACAACAGTATAGTCAGACCAAGAGGAGCTAGCAGGAAGCCTCTCTACCTCATACCCCTTGGAGCTCTGTTTGGAAATGCATTGAGTGCAGCGTCTGAGGCCAGCCCAGGCACACAGTGCGGCAGTGGTTATATCCTCAACCACTGCTGATGGATGCCTGGCCCCGCATAGGGTGGCCAGGCCATGCCACCAGACCTCAACAACCTCTAGGAGCTCTCACAGGCTTGACCTCAGCTGATCCTACTGCTGCTTCAGCTACCTACAAGCCCAGGGCTGCAGCCATCCCTGTGGAGCAGCAGCAGGCGCTTCAGGGCCCAGAAGAGCCTTCCTGGGCAATTGGCAGGCACCCTCTATTCATCTGCCATCTGAGCCTCTTTTCCAATTTGTTGATGAACTCCTTTTGACAGGAGAGAGCTGAGAGCCGTTCCCAGGTGAACTCT
Source organism: Formicarius rufipectus (assembly GCA_013399695.1). Lineage (NCBI taxonomy): Eukaryota > Metazoa > Chordata > Aves > Passeriformes > Formicariidae > Formicarius > Formicarius rufipectus. The sequence goes on along the minus strand of VXAU01003168.1, from coordinate 567,438 downwards.
TTCTCTGCTCCTTACCTCTTTTGTTAATTATGGAGAAACCAGTAACAGCATGTCCTCTCTAGCATTCTCTTGCATTGTTCATTTTATTGTGAGAAAAACTCTTCCTGTGCAAATGTTACAAAGACAAGATGAACATCAGGTCTATATTAATATTTAAATCAATGAGTATTACAGAGCAAGAAAATAAAATTAAAAAAACAAAACAACAAACCCTCCAAACCATCTTGATCACAGCTGCTGTGAAAGCTGCTCAGAAGTGCTGGAAAGCTTCCTCCTGTCCACGTATTGATCACTGGAAACATTCCCTGTTCATTACATTCAGTTTTGAAAGGACAAATGCTTTCAAAATACAATAGACTGAACAAATTTTCTTTCTTTTCTTTATCCTCCTTTTGGGCTAAATGAAGTTTGAAGTTTTTGTGTTTTTGTGGTTTTTTTTTAATTAAACAACTTGAAGTCCACAGTATAGCTCTTTGTAGCAATGTGTGGTTATATATTTGGTCGTCCCTTACACGTTTAGTATTTGGGCAATAGGCAGCATCACTGAGATAAATCCAGAGCAACCCTATTATTCTCCCGTGGCTTTGAGATGACACTGTATGTGGTTTGCTCCATCTACCAAGAGAAACAAACCATGTGTTTGAGCAAAAACATGCTGAATCAGGGAGACATGTTATTGTTAGCAATAAGAAATTCTGTTGTGGAAATACTGACTGGAGACCCTCATTTCCTCCTGGTAGTTTCTTACATCCTACACACATAGCTTCTTGCCTCAAAACATTGTAAGTGTGATTCCAAAGGCTCTGGAAGCCTGGCGATAAACATGGGCTTGCTAATGTTGGTTTTGCAAACAGCATACAAAGCTGGCTGTTTTTTCACCAAAAAACTGGGTAAAAAAACCTAAAGTTTATATGATGTCAGATATCTTCAGAATAATTCCATTTTATTCAAAGCTTACTTGTCCATATGGTAACCTGATTGTCTGTGTTTAAACATAAGGTTCACTTGCAAACAATGCAGACTGAGATCTCCAAACTGAGCAATCACTCATGTTGGTGGATGGCACTTTGGGCATGGGATGCCAGAGCGGAAAAGTTCTGTCTTTATGGACAAAAAACCTTGAATCCTCTTAATGTATCAATCATCTACCATTGTATGGGATACTGCATTGGTAGTAAGAGCTGAAGAGAGGGCTAATGGGACACCCAGAACATCTGGTGTGTCATTTAGCATCAGCATATGGGCTTACCAAATATTACTGCATGTATGCAATTGCCTGTGGAGAAGGAAGACAGGCGAATGTTCATGGCTAATTCCACCTGCTGGAACTACCTTTCACATTGCTGTGTCTTTCACATTCATTACCCATTTCATAGCTTTAGGTTCTCTTGTTTGTGACTTGGTTTCATAGGGAAATTAAAATTCCTAACCTGTTTGGAACAGTAATTTTGGGTTTCCAGGATTAATCAAAACACTGTATCTTGCTAATGAAGTTTAATCTGACCAATCCAGATGCAGAAATTGCAGCTCCCTTGCAGGAGCTCCCACACACTTAGAAGAGCAGCAGAGTTGGAGACAGGTTGGTTGGCTCAAGTGAGGGCCAAGGCCACAAACTCCAGGGAGAGTGTTACCTTTGACGTGGTCTATGCCCTTCTCCTTTGACTGGACCATGTCTTGGTCCAAGAGATTATAGTTTCTGGTCAAGAAAAATCAAAGCTGTCTCCACTGCTGTCCTCCTAAGGGAAATGCCTCTGCTATTTTTTTCAGATATGGATTTTTTATATACTCCAGTGTAGAAGGGGAAACATGTATAGGAAATTAGATATATTACATCCTTTGAGTATTTTAAAGTAGCCTGCCAATTTTAGTTTCTACTGTCCTCTTTTTCTGTCTAGCAAGAGGATTAATCTCCCTTCCTGCAACCCGGTGAGGATCAACATTCATTTTCCAAAACTGTACCTCAGCTCCAGCTGGGCTTTAACATCCACCTAAGTAATTGGGACACCACTTGCCAGATCAAAAATAATTATTTTGTGCTGTACAAAAATTAAAAGTTTCCATTTTCTAAGGAAATTAGAGAAAATAGACAAAGTTGTCTTTAGGCTATGGGCAATGTGGATAGCCTATTGAATGTTATGGAAACTCTTTAAAGGAAAGCATTGTTTCCAACTAAACACTCAAATGTCTCATTTCAAAAAAGATCACAGAGAATTTTCTTCTCTAAAAACTAGATTCTCTTTAAACTAATGCAGAGTAATTGAATTCAAGTTCAGTAATTGGTCCTGACCCCACCTCCCAGCACAATTGCCTCCATGTCTATTCTCTTGTCATCTGAAGCATTCTTCCACCTCCAGTTCTTGATTATGCAATTCCCACTCCTAAAATGCGTTTCAGGGAGGTTGTATTATCAGGGTAGAGATACATATGTGTTTTGCTGCAGGTCTCTCCCCAACTCTGTGATTTACTGCTTGTATCCACCCCCCAGCTCTCTTCAAGGACTCCCAGGCTGATACTGCTGCTGTGGACTGGGCAACTCCTGGTGTCTTCTGTGTCACCATTTTGGTTACCCTTCCCGTTTACCCACTGGGATGAGGCTGCAGGTGCCAGACACAGTGAGCAGGTACCTCTGCAATCCCATGAATGCTGAAGGTCTCCCTTGCACTTCTCAAGTCCTCATGCCAGAGAAAAGGGCCATCTGTGGATTTTGGCACACATTGAGTTCGGGCCTTGATTCCTTTCTGCATGGAGGTTTTTATCTAACCCAGTGCAATAAATATCTGTCAGATTAAGCATGGCCATGCAAATGTTACTGTACTCGCATTGTAAAAGCTCCCTTTTATGTGGGCACCCTCTGAAACAAGGCAACTCTTCCCGGCCGTCAGTTAAGCTCGGCCCTGCTCTAATCACCCTGTTTCAGATGTGCAGCTTGCTGTGAAAGACAAATGACTGGAGCTATTAAACTCTGCCTTGTTATGAGCTTGCCCAGTGGTAATATTGCAATTACAGACAAGATGATGATTTCTGGGGACTGAGGGCCAGGCAAGGATGGCTGCACTCTGGGAGTATTGCACACTCGGCACATGAGACTCAACCCAGGCCACCTTTCAGATGGGTCTGCTGAGGCTGTGCAGGTGTACAAGCTGGAGTTCTTGGGTGCTTGTGCCATGCCGGGATGGAAGGGAGTCCTGGGAAGAGCCAGGAGGGCCCCGCAGCTGGAACAACCTCTTCGTTCATGAAGCTGAGTCAGGGTGCAGCCAGCAGGCAGAGGTGGAGAAGGACCCACAGCCTTCCTTGCTCCCTATGGTGTATTCATCATTGCCCTGTGAAGGCTCAGGCATGACTTGCAGTGAGGCTGGAGAACCAGGATGAGTCAGGCAGGCAGGAGATATAGTGGCACATTTCAGCAACATCTGAATCATGTTTTGTGAAATTGCCACTGCCCTGTGAGGGCAGATTACACCATGACTGGACCACTCTGTGCTCCCTGAACCAGTGGTGTGAGTGCCTCAGCAGACACCCAGGAACACTCAGGGGCACCCAGTGGCATCCAGGGGCATGTCCAGGCTGGCTGTGCAAAGCTGTAAAAGTTATTGTGCTACCTAGTTTCCATTAGATCTCTTTCAGTTTTCTCTGAAAAGGTTTGCCTTTGTGAAAAGAAGACCTTCTGTATTGGCAAGGTGTTAGCAGAGATTTTCAAGCTAGAATAATAAATGCTGCCAGGAACTATAAATTAAAGTTGATAATTGGAAGAGATATATTGGAGCATGTTTGCCACATACCCACTTGCTCACTTGGTCTTCATTAACACAGCTCAACATCACAGACTCAGGAAAGAAAGAAAAAAAAAGATAAAATGCTGTTATAATCCCCATTCCCATCCTCCTGTCTGAGACTTGGATGCTAATCATGATCCAGCCGGAGTAAACTAAGTGCAGCCGCTGTAGTGGGCAGATGCCTCACTCCTGGGCATGCTGAACCACATGCTCTCCCCAAACCACATCCCACTGGGCACTGAGAGCACCCTAACCACACCTGAGCCCCTTCTGCTCCCACTGCCAGTGCCTGTTGTCTGCCAGGGCTGCAGCCGATGTATGTAACACACAAAGTCCATTCATCTTGGGTTCACCACAGGGACTCATACATTTAATCTGAGGAAGTCCTTGGCCTCTGGCAGTCACGAGTGTCAAGGTTGCTCCTGCTACAGAGATGGATGCAGGTGAGTAATCTGTGTGATGGGCCTGAAGAAATAAATTAAGGGGAGTCTAGTATCCATAAAATAAAGGGAAAGAAAATATAGGTTAGCTTTTACAAAGGTCACAGGTTTGCAAGAAGGCAGCCTTCAGAATGGCTATGTGGAACTTAGTTAGCACTCAGTAGGGTTTGGAAAAGAAACAAATTTAATTGTTCACTGTAAGTTGAATTGTTGTAAATCTGGATGTGGCAAATCTTTCCATGACAGTTCACAGGATTGCTTACACAGTGACCACTAACAGATTTTTTTGCAATCTACTTGAAGGCAGAATCTAACAACTACACTTATTTGTACACCAAATGAGAATTTACCTTTTGCAGGCTTTTTTGCAGAAAATAATTTTCTATTAAAGAAAGAAGCAATAAATCTCATTTATTTAGAAAGGGGACTGTTTATACACGTAATGAAAGTGAAAATGCAAATGCTTAAGGAAAACAGATGGGATGATATCAGCAAAAGATAATAGCAGGGATTAAAGATGAAAACTATGAAAAATATTAATTAGATAATTTCCTCAACAAAAGACAGCAAAACATACCAATATGGGAAGTGCAGGGTGGTAATCATTTGCACTGTGATACAATCATAGTGTCCCAGTAAGGGAGGATTAGAGCTTCGCTGTGTCAGTGCTACAAAAGCCTATCTTTGTGAGGCAGCTTCAGATCTCCTAATGAAAGGAACTATGCAGTGATAAATGGTATTATGTGGATGCAAGGTTATTGTTACCTCAAGGTCACTGCTGTCACTTCCCTCTCACTATCATCATGAAAGACACTGTTATTAAAATTCAATCACATTAATGACAAGAAAGCTTACTAACACATAAAATGCATGTTAGAATGCCTTTGCTGGGGTAAAGCTAGGATTAAGATTTTAGCTTTACAAAATGTTGAGTGTGAACACCATGGCAATAACACACATCCATAGATTCCCTTGCAAGTTTGCCACTGGATGGGTGCACATCTCACACCTGTGGCAAAGACATTTTCCCCCAGAGATGCCATGCCAGCTGTGCTGATCTCCTTCTGCTCTACTCTCTCCTCAGTGAGCCACATGGGCTTTGTGCTGTCTCCATGCCCGTGAGGCACTCAGAGGTGAGCACACCTTCAGAGCAGCTGTCCAGGCACCATGCAACTCTGGCGCAAGAGCAGGTGCACAGGGATGCTTAATGGCCCATCCGCGGCCACTGTCAGATCATGAAGCCCAGGAGGATTCAATGGAACAGTCTCTTAGAATTCTCATTGCGCTGACAACGTGTTCCCCTGACTCCCCTTTTCTGTTGAGAAAATTTCCACCTCCTGTTTTCCTGATTCACCCCACATTTGACTATTTCCCAAGGCATACAGGTCAGATCCTGTCACAGTTACACCAAGCTGGGTAGCATTGGAGCAAACAGGGTACAGAGGGAATCCTGCAGCTCAAGGCTGGAGAACAACTGTGTTCTGTCTGGAACAAAAGCACTGAGAGTCTTTAAAAAAATTGGATCTAATTAAAAATTAGTTGACAGTGTGACAGATACTGACACATGCATCTCAAAGCAGGAAGTTATTTTCAGTCATTTGTATGTCTGAATGCAGGGGCTGCTTCCCCATGTAATGCACTAACTAGAAAATTTGATTAATTGAATGATGATAATTGAGTCTGGAAAATTAAGGCATTTATCAACAAATCTCAAGCATTATTTGTTACAAAAATACAAAGACCATATAAAGATTGCTGTTACTGCTCAATATTCTAGCCACACTTTTTATACTGAAATGGATGACTAAATCCTTTTTGTCTTAACCTACTTATGCTATCAGAACAAGCAGCTTGGAGCAGTCAGACATGTTTTGCTGGAACTCAGCAGTCATAAAAATGCATAAGATGAAGATCAGAGCCTGTGGACCAAATTTTCACTCATGAAAATGTTAGCTGCTGACTGAAGTCAGGTGAGAATTTGATCCACTAGAACCAGCTGGACAGAGGAGAAATTGCTGCCTAGCAGTTGCTGTAGAAATGAGTACAAACAGCTTTCACACATCTGAAACATGTATCTCACATTTTATTCATGAGGTAGCCCATTCTTGTGTAAAGGGAGCCTGCACCCGGGACCCTCAAAGGTTTAAAGAAGTTGAGCTACCTCATATGAACACAGCTCTGGACTCCTCCAGGGCACCAATTATTTTTATGACACTGCAATTTTGAAGGCAGAGGAATCTGCATTAGGTGCTCCCAAGTGATCCAGCACAATCTCTCCAGGGCAAAGGATACTTCCAAACTTGGAATCAACCAAAGGACATATAAGTAAGGGAATGAGAGCTGAAGTGTTTTGCCAAGGTCAGCTCCAAATCCAATGACCCTCGGCTTTCCGCTACATCTACCGCACATGCAATAAAACAGAAACTAAAATTCAATGTCTGGCTTCATTCCCTTTGCTTCCAGTGACTGTGCTCAAAACCGGCAAAGATTTTGTCGTATTTTTCCAGAAAATAAAGTAAACAATAATCTTAATTTTCCCTATGTTAGGAAAAGCAAAGAGGTAATTTAATGACCATTGCTAGATTAAAATCTTGAGGTAGTCTTTGTGCCATTGAAAAAAAAAAATGGCTGCAGTGATAAGCAGAAGACATTACATAAAAAATACATGTTGTCTGCAACTCTCCTTCAGAGATGCACATATCAATACTCAAGTATTACAAATTTCTCAAAAATACAAAGTTGTATGTATTAAATCAAATACACAACAATAAAAGGGGTTTAGCAGGAAAGGAAAGGGAAGACAGATCCACAGCTCAGTGTTCGTGGTCAGACTTTGAATAACCTCTGCACATAAGGTTTCATGACACCATTTCTTCTGAATACATGGAGAGGAAAAGTGTTTTAAAAAAATGGAAATCAAATGTAATAGAGTCCAGTGGATCTTTAGGTGGACACATAATTTATATAGATATATATAAAAAAGAATATTGCTACTTAATATTTAAAATTGTTTGCTTTGTAATAGCAGAATTTATGAGTGATACATCCAGTTGTCAGTGTGCATAAACCTGTATTGATTTAAAATAATATCTAAAATTCACTATGGATGTGCAGTCTTACCCTTGGGGATTAATAACCATTTGAGAGGCATTGATGGCTCAAGGTGCAGTCAAGGACCATTAACCTCACTTTGTCATTAGTACACAGAAAATGTTCTGTACAAAGGACATTATTGCTGTCATAAACTCTAATGAAAACTAAAACAAGTGTATGGATTTTTTGCTATAGTTGCTGTATACTCAATTGGTGTGTACAAAGCACGACACAAGCATCAAGAGCTTGTCCTGCTCAGGAATCTCTCAGGTCTGCTTAAACCACTTCTTAACATTTCGCTTTGCCTTTAATTCACTGAAATCTTCAGCCTCGTTTCTCTACTTGTGTCATGCCCAAGTGGAAGGAGAACTTGTTAATAGTAGCTAACATCTAAACAATTTCTTGTAACATTGAAGGTGAGATACATTTCCAGTATTCTGTTGAGAATTCCTTAGTTTATTTCTTTTCAGATGCCCAAGTCTCAATTTAGAAGCTCTCCTGTTTGATTCACATTGCAGAGAGGTGTATATTTTGCTAGCAGGAAGGATAGAGTAGTCACAGCCTGTTAGCAAAATATACACATCTGTAACAGGGAAAGCTAAATTTAAGAAATAACGGATGTTTTTTACAAGGCAGGATATAAGCAAACAAACAGAAAAATGGTTCAAAAACAACTACAAATATTAAAGAGGATGTAACAAATTCCACAGTATTCTTAGCAGATTATCTCAAGAGAAAAGACAAAGCTTGTATATACATAGAGCTGTGTGGATGTCTGTATTAGTGTGCAAATTTAATGTGAATAATATTCTATAGAGGTGTCCTTATTAACTGCATAGCTGGAGACTGATTCAAATTTTAGACAAATCAGCATTCAAATCTCTTTGTTAGAGGAGCAAATAAATACTGTCACCAAAACGCACCACTTACTGCTGAACTAAATTTGATTTTCTTCAATACATTGCATAATTTCAGTATTAGCTTCTAATCTAGATTCACACATTAAAAGATTTTACTCTTTTTTAAAGATCAGGATAAGTCTCTAATGTTTACTTTTAATATTTCATGTTTCGTTTACCATAAGAGAGGAACTGGATCCTTTACTTGGGATTGTGTGCACACATCAGTAGGATGCTCCATGATGTTTGCAGAGGGAGAGAGGCAGGTATTTATCATAAATGTTTGCCTGTCCTGCTTGCCCAGCTGTTTATACTTGCATTATTGTGAGCAGCTGGAAAGACTGCTGCTCTCCAGCACTGAGTGCCTGACTTCCCTGGATGTTTCACTGCGCAGAAAAATTATTATCAACAGTCCTGGTCAAATTAGAAGGGAGCACAAAGGGAGAAAAGAGAACTACTATTCAAGGGGCTGTTCTGGGATGCCTTCAATGGTGAGATACAGGATACCCCTCAAGAATACCAATGATCATTGAATGACACTTTGTGAAAGGTGGAGGCAAAGTGGAAGCAATCCAGAGTAACAGCAAGGTAAGAAGTTAAAATTTAGCAAAGACAAGCTATTTGTAACAAACGAATTGAGTTTGTATGGTCCAAATCCCTGTCTTCTGATATGCAGAAGGTTGTTTACAGGAGACAAGTGAGCTGTTGTTCTCCTGCTCCAATGAGTCTGCACAAGAAGAAGCTGGCTCAGTTTGCAACCTAGACTCAGACTTAATATTTTGGAAAATGTTTGAATGATAATTGTACTCAAGGCTACTTGGATTTTTAACCTTCTGCACTGACATATTTTTGAAAAAATAGAGATCACCTTCTGTCAAGACCAACTTTCCTTTGGACTGCACTCAGAGCAGGAACGTGGACTCCAATACTTATTTGGGTCCTCCCAGCCCTGCTTCCCCACAGGTCCCTGACTTCATGATACAAACCCAAAAGCTCCTTTTCAAGAGTGACAGATGCAGTCGGTTGGTTGTATCAGTGCAAGTCTGCTAGATGTAAGCTGCAAGCTATACTTATACATATATAAGCTATACAAAGGTAAGGCTGAGAATCAGCTACCATTATGCAATGTCAAAAAAATGCCTCTAAGATTTAAGAGATCTGGTCAACTCATAAAAGAAAGATACTGTCCTTTCACCTAAGCTTAATCTCAGCCTGTAGACCTATATGGGACACTGTGGATGAAGCGGTTGCAAAGCCATCCCTTGTCAGAAGTTAAGGATTTGCTACAAATCAGCCACATTCACTCAGCCTCCCTCTGCTGACAATGAGACAAGGAAACAGTCTGGTTTACAGCTCATGGTCTGAAGCAGAGAGAGAGAAACTGCTACTAGAAGATAGGTTTCAGTACTACTGTTACTCAACACAACTTTATAGTTGTCAAAATGGTTTGGCTCATGGTCCATATTTGGAGACCTACAAGTGTCCATTCTGTGTCATTTTCCTATTGCCCTAAATACTGTGTTTGATATGGTAGCTGAATTTCAGACTGGCTGCTGATGATGTAGTTTAAACTTACACAATTAGTCTTGCAGTGAATAAATAAGTAATTCACCTGCAACAGTTGCCCATTGTATTTACACAGGTGTCTCTTTCATGGAATTGTGACAAATATGAATGTCATGTGGTCCAGCTATCATGTGTCTGCTTCAGTTTCATATTCATATTCAAGGTCTTGGACTAATGTATCTTGGTGTGTGCCAGCAAATAGCCCAGTCTCATTAAATGTTGCAAGACTGTTAGACATCTGAGAGTGCAGCCTTCTAAATAGTCTTTACATGAGGGCTACCTTTTAAAAAAAAAATAAAATCTGACCTTCCAAAAAACAAGAAGAAATGTTGCATTCAAGAATATACTCAAGAAACTTAGACTCTGGATATGCAATTAATTTAACATGTATCTTAAGCATATGTCATGGGAATAACTAATCCATCATTTTTAATGACCTGTTTGTTTTCTCCCACAAATACAATTCAGTTACTTTCTCTGCACCTAAGATCTTGTGACCTTAAAAAATCCTACACCCTGCCTCAGCTGAGTGCAGTGGTTATTGTTACTTGTATAAATTTTAACATTTATTTCCCTGGGAAATAAGGTACCGAGATGAGAAACTTGCTATCCAGCATATGCCAGGTATGGTTTTGGGTGGTGTCAGTAGTAACTGTTGAAGGAACAGAAGGTGGACATGGAGATCCTGGCACCATTACTGTTACCTGACCTCAGGTGTCCCTTTGTGTGGCAGGCAATGGGTATCCAAATCCTGCACTATTTTCTGACGATCATGTGGAACTTAGGTGAAAAGCAGAGCTATTCAGGTAACAAAAGTGTGTTGGGAGGACACTCAAACTACAGGGATTGGCTCTACACTTGCCACAAAGAAAGATTTGATCCCTGCCTGAAAGCAACAGAGAGAACCGTTCTGTAGCTGGACTTCAACAGTTCAGAGAGACAAAATAATGTGCCTTAGTCACTGTGCCAGCCTTGGGCACAGGTAAGGACAGTTAGGATATCCCATCCCATTAACTCAAATGCTTCTGTCACCATTTTTGCAATGTTACAGCTAGGAGCAACCCCGTGAGACTGATGATGAGCCCCAATGCTCCTGCCCTGCAGACCCTGTGTCAGGTTAACTCAGCTGAGCTGCAGATCCGCACTCCTGGCTGCGGGTTCAGTCAGAGACCCAGAGGAAATAGCAGGAGCATCCGGTCTGACTTCTGGGATGCAGCCTGGGCTGGATGAACTGAAAGGGAAAAAACAAAAACCAGTTGGAGACTCTGGATGAAGGTAGTCCCCAAGAAGAGCTCCACAGTTCTTGTCCTGGGAAAGCACTGGCATTGAACTCTCCCAAATGACTGTCTCGCTTCAATTCAAATACTGGGTTTTCATTCAGCAAAGTTCTCATACAGTTGGACCTTGATTTATTTGGTTGAGTTATTTGCCTGAAAGGAATAATCTCACATCTTCTAACAGTTGTGATTTCTCTGCTTCATTGATTAAAACACCTCTTTTCTGCTATTTTTTCTCCAGCCACATACCCCACCCCCACTAATTAAATAGCTCCAACCCTCACAGACGCAAGACTTCAATGGCTCAATAACATCCTGAGTCAATGTGTTGCAAAGCTGCTTTTTAATTCATTCTTCATGCAAATGATATACAATTAGACCTGGTTAATCTGCATTCCTTCTGCAAATGCTATTGTTAATAGGATTTAAGAAAAAAAACCCTTCAGCTTAAAAAATCAATAGCACATAGAGGCTATCAGATCAGTTACTCCTTAAACCTTTTGGATGGCCAGACATATGGGGCAAGCAAGCAATGATTATAACAAGGCCTTGCAAGAGTACTTTGCGGTGCTTGGGATGTCTGACTTCAGAAGCTTTCCACCCCATTTTTTCTCCCAGCACTGTTAGCCTACTGAGGTCAGGAAAGCAGAATGAGGATCCCAGAGGAAAAGATCAGACTTTTAGGAACATTCATGAGCAATTGTCAAGGGCTGGGAGTTCCCTGAGGTTTTCTTTCTAAACTAAGCTGAATTTTTTGACAAAGACTCAGTCCTTAGGACAGGTTTTTACCTGTTAGCAAAGAGCATTGCTGAAACAAAGGAAAAAAAAAACATGTCCCCTGTTCAGGCACGTGAGGCTGTCATGGAGGGCTGCTGCTTTGTGTCTTGCTAGAAAAATTATGGATATGTTGACATACATTTCTAAGTTTCATTTCCAGTTCAGGTATTCCACTTAGTCTCTCAAAAGGGAAAATGTCTTTCTGCTGGCCCTTGACTCAAGGTGAGATAAAGGTGTCCAGGATCTCCAGGAACAGTTTCTTGCCTTACTGGACAGGCTGGGGAGGACTGTGTGGTCTTTCCTTACAGGTTAGGTACATGGGGAAGGGTTATACCTGTTACCTGTAAGAAAAGATGCCCCCAGTAGTCCCACAGTCCTTCAGTATCTTGCAAAGCAGCAGGGCTGGACAAGGACTGCCAAGGTAGGAAGGATATGGGGACTAGAATATGTTCCCTCTCACATTAATATTATTGCTTTTCACTTCAGCATTGAATTGCCCATTGTTTGTGCAATGTGGCACATTGATAAAGCGGAGGAATTAAAATTCTCCATCCACAAGGCATGAGCGAGGCAAGGTACTCAGACCTTCTCTATGACGAATCTCGGCTTTCACTAAGCTTTGGCCCTCCAGTCAATAAGGGCACCAACTGTGATGAGGGCCCCAGTCCATCTGGAACTATTCATTTGGGTCATCAGATGATATGGACTTTCAATCCCTGCCAAACTTGTCCTGATTTGCACAGGGACCAGATGCAAATAGGCTCTGTATCCCAAGACAAATCCTCTCTTGTCACCACCAGCAGATATACTCACAGGCATCTCACACTGGGATATTGCAACCTTCTGCAGCCAGAAAATATTATCCCTCATTATGCATATACCTTCCAGTACAAACATGACAACTACTGATGTGCCTTGACAGCTCTCCTCTCTTTCCTTCTCCCCTGATGTGACGCTGAGCAATAAGAAGCAGGCTCTCAGGGAAAAGTTTGCGTGAAAAGTGATAATATGAAAATATGTCAGAATTCCTGAAAAGTATTCAGGCAGCGTCAGTCAACAGAACTGCCTGCAGGCTTAAAGAAAACATGGAGTACTTCTTAGACCTCACAGCCTGGCAACTGCATCTCAGTCGCGCTGAGAAGCTGTGGCCTCACAGGACTCAGCTGTTTTTCTTTTTCCAGACAGGGAGGTATGCAGGATACCAGGAGTAACAGGGTGCCATTTTCCATTAATTTGATGGAAAAATGCCTGGTGGATTTTTTTTTAAGTTCTCTGCCAGCCTTCAGAGCAGAGGAGAACCTCATCCCACCAGCAGCACCACTCATGACTGCTAACAGTATTCCTGCATGTCTGAGCCAAGGCAGGGCTGGCTCCCCCTGTTTGTGATGAGTGCTGCCCCATTCCAGTTGGGCGAGCTCCTCACACCCACCCTTACCCAGAGCCCACAACATTGCTTGTTTTAGTCCTCTCAGCCTGGAAAAGTACAGACTGAAAGGACAAGACAAAAGGACAGGAAGAAGGCATATGGTGGTGGGTTTTGTACAGTTCCAGTGAGAAAACAATAGTAACTTCATCCCCCAGCCTTGGTATCATCATGTTAACCACACTACATTACTCCTCAACTGACTTCAAGGCTTCCTTGCTCCTCCTTGCCATCCCTTTGTCCAATCTCTCTCTCCCTTTCGCTATCCATTTTTCCAAGAAATGCATGGTGATTCAGTGGGTGTTCCACATCCCCGTGGAGTGTCTAAAGTGTCCTGGCAAGGTTGCTTTTGTAAAGTGAACTGTGGTGGATCTGGAACGCCCTCAGGCACAGAATCTGGCATTACAGCATTTGCTAATGCAAGTCAGCCGGGCCTTCTGCCATTATTTTACAAATAAGAAATCATAGCAAAATCACGACTAGCAGAAATGTGTGAGCCCAACAGTGTCCTTTTCGTACATGGCCCTGCACTCTCCTTTGGAGTCAGAAGAGTGCTAATGACAACAGTACTGAAGTGGATCATTATAATAACTAATCCTTTCCTGATCACAAAGGGCCTGATCTAATTACAAACACTAAGTGCCAATCCCAAGCAAGCCCTCTAAAACCAATTGAATAACCCCGATTTTCCCTAGTGAAAGTTGCTGCAGTGTTTGACCCCAAAGTCCATTTCTGCTCTTCCTGTTGAAGGTCCTCTAGAACTTTGAACATCAAAACAAAGTATTGATATCTGAAGACATATTAAAAGTAGCCTGATTCTCTAAGCAACACTTACACAGAGCTCAAGCAGCAGTGCCTGTGCAGCCCAGAAACACCCAGGTTATGCAGGTGCTCATATTCCCTTGGGGCAGTTTAAGATAGACCTGCAGGATGAGTTCTGTTTCCTTTATGAAAACCATTTCTGCAGGGATGTTCTTTTTGTTCTGTGTTTCTACTTCACAAACTGTTCTAATTATCACAGTCTACAAACTGGACCTCACTATCCCATTTTCTTCTAGTTTTGGCTATTTATGCAATAAATATATTGAGGTTCTTTTCCTCCTTTATAGCATCCTGAACTCACCTTTCTTGGTTTGTGACCATTTTAATTTCTTCCTTTTTTTTTTTTTTTTTTTCATCCAAACATCTCCATTTCCTTGCAGTTAAGGCAACTACTCATGTAAACAGCATCTCCAAGTGTGGGTGTTGCAGTGACAGCCTGACAATATATTCAGGAAATTCTAGCCAATTCTATCTGCATTTTCAATGTGAACAGCCCTCATTATTGTGATCATATTAGATATCTAAGTAAATACTCAAAAAACATCAAAAACAAACCTACCTCAGGAACATTGTGCTTATCATCTCTGGTTTTATGCAGTATTCTTCAGAACAAAAATCAAACAAAAAAAAAATATTTGCCACCTTGGAAAGGCTGGGATTTGTTTTATCTGTCCCAGCTCACTTAAACTTCTTACATTTTTTTTTCTGAGGCTGGGCTGCCTGATGTGGTGCAGGTGATATTATGGCATCACAAGGTGGTTCAATGATCCACTGTGGTACCCACAATCCTGCTGTAGGCCCTGGTCACTCTCTTCAGTTCCTGACTCTGCTCTTATTCCATGACTTACAGCCCTCATGGCCACAAAATTTACAGGACGAAAAGAAAAAGCACAATATCTGGTCCCAGTTGTGATAAAATAGATCACAAGCTAAAGGATGGGAGACCTAGAAATAGATCATTAAAGGAAACCAATCTTGGAGCCAGAAGTGACCTGAAATCACTCTTGCATGGGAATGTCTCCCCCAGCCCATCTACTGCAATGTGTCCTCCATGCATGTCATCAGCTCACTCACTTTCCTGCAGGGAATTACTAATGGGTTGGGATCTTTTCTTTTCCCCCCTCTGCCTTTTCGAACTGGTCACGGCCATCCTCATAAATCTGCCAGGATGCTGACAGCCAGACTGCAGCTCACAGGGGCTCAGGGGACTTTGAGTGATATTCCTTCTGTTTAAGCTCTTTCCAAGACAGCCATTGCTTTAGGAGGATGTTTCCTTTTGCATGTTGCAATAAACTAATAATAATAAAAAGTAAAAGCAACAAGGGGAGAGGAAAAAGGGAATAGGAAAGATAGTGGTAGCATGATTTTCTATCCTGAAGTGACTGCAAGTGCAAGGTGCATCCCTGGAGAAACAGGTTTTCCAGGCAGAGAAAGGAGGAAACAAAGAGCAGAAAAAAATGGACCATGTAACTTGACTATTTGCCTGTGTATTTGATAGAGTGCCACACATGCTTTATCTCTACTCAATGTCTTGTTAGTGAAAAGCCATTTATTTATTTTAGAACATGTTGATAATGAATGCTCCTAGCAGATAACATAGTCTCAAACCAAAACAAGGTTTTCTGTTAACTCTAATCCCCTTGGTTTTATTTCAGCTAAGACTATCTGTAGTATTCTTTTACTTTCGCTACAAGTGAGCTGCTGCCAACCTTAATCACTCGCTCACACCAGACTTTATTTCTATTATCTGGCTGATTCTAAACGACCCTGTCTTCATCATTGAAAGGCAGCTTGATGTTATCTGAGGCAGCACGGAAAGCCTACACACATAAAGGCAGGCTGAGCAAAAGTCCTGTGTGCCACTAAGGGCTCACTCATCACATGAAAGCAGCCTGGAAATCAGTATATAGATCTCCAGTTCTGATGTGCGTATAGATCACTGCTGCATCACTCACAGTAAATATTGTGATGGATGAATTTCCAAAGGCTGAGAGGTTATGTGTGGGTGAATTTTCACATGCTGGCCCATATCTAAGTGTCTCCTGAGGGTGCAGAACTGGAATGACAACCTTTGAGAAACACACACTTCAAGAGTATGTGGGTGCTTTAGAGACTGCCCACACTTTAACAACAGGAGTTGCAGGAAGAAGACAAGTTGAAATCGAGCATTTCTAGGCATAAAATTAATTGTTAGCACTGAAAATCTATGGGAAGATTCATATTTAAAATATTAATAGCAGGTGCTATAACCACTTTAGAAAGGCTTGAATAGACAAAAGAAAATGGGAAAAGAAATATCCTGTATTTGGCAAAATGTAACTTGCCGTGCCAATAAGCCAATAATTATAAGGGATAAGAGATAAAGCAAAAGTGGAGCTGTTTGATGGCCCTTGATAGATCATCAGTTTGCACAGATGATGAGAAAATGAGTTTTTTAAGTACCTATCTGTAACATGTGAACATATGGGACAATCTGAAGGCAACAGAACGGAGTTCTTAGGACAGCAATTCTAAAACAACCTTTGCATTCTTAAAAGGAAATTTTCTTACTCAGATAGTAATTAATTTAACAGCGGGGAATTTTTTTCTGGAGCTCCTCTTGACAGATAGAAGAGAACTGGGAACTAGAGAGACTGTTTAGACGAAAGCAACAGTGATTTAGTTGCTCTTGTTTTATACAAAAAACACGAAGTCAAAAAAAAAAAAGAATATAGATACTTGATACTTTAAAGGGAACATTTCTCAACATTGACAATGGTTATGAGCCCATCTGACTTGGCGAAAGAATTGAAACACAAAATTGTTAAAAATAATCAGGAACCACTTGAGGATATTGGCTTCAGAAACTGCAGTAAACAGAGAAGGCCCTACTGCTTAAAAATTTCAGAAGGGAAGTGAAAGCAGATAGACGTGCATGTAATCTATATATAAATTAAAGTCTAAAAATGGCAGAAAATTATTAAGGAAGCAAACTAAGTCTATCACAGTTGAGGGTATTGGGAAGAAACAAAGACAATATTTAAAATACACAAAGATGGGACCCACAAACCATCTTATGATGAAATTCCTTCATAATTTCAGTGAACTCTGTAACAAACTGAATGTCTGTTCCCATTGCAGGACTGAGGAAAGAACAGTAAAGGAGTCCTTTAGACCTCTGTGAGTATGAGGGCAAACATGCTACATATTTGCCACTGTTTCCACTTCCAGTGTCTTCATTTCAGATAGTCAGAAAAACTGAAGAGGCTTCACAAAAACTGTGAGTAGTTACGAATTTGGGAGACATGTTTTAATGTGAAGGACTATTTAAACAAGCCATTTAGGCAGAAGGGAGGTGACAGTTGATTTCACTGCTTCATCAGCAGTTACAGACACCTGCAACACAAAAAGCCATGGTGACAACCATGACCTTTTATACCTAATCTTCCATCCGGTGACTTCAATAAGAATCTGTGGTGCAACTGCAAACAGTGCTGAGGTGGAGCTTCTTCACTGTTTTTAATCAAACCTAGACATTTTTTCCAAGGTCTGAGAGAGAGGTCACTACTGTCAGGAAGGCACTGGACTACACTTTTTAAGCTTACAGATGGAACTTTACTTATGGGAGTGAGTCACAAATGCCACACTTCTTTGGTTTTAATGGGATAGTGTGAGAACCAACTTTTTTCCAACTGGACTGCAAGGTCTTTTAGGAAGGTTCTATCTTTAAATACATGCAGAAAACAGTTCAGGGAGGTCCTGGGCTTCAGTGAGCTCTCTCCAGGCTACTAGAGTATAAATAGAAGCAACACAACAAACCACCCTTTCATTTATGCAATCACTCCACTGCAGAGATGGGAAAAGCCACCTCTTCTGCTGTTCCAGAAGTCATTGCATAGACTTAGGAGTGTGACTTCTGAGGAAGCCAGTTTTCTGCAAATGTCTTGCACCACACAAAAGTAGACAGGTAACAGGTCTCACTGCTTCAGAAGGTCCTGCGCCAAGCAGCAGTGAGTGCAAACTCCCTTTTCCCCATGGATGTATACACACATGGTCATACACTGAATGCTTTCAACAAGTTCTGCTGAGAGATGGAAATGCAGGCAAAATCCATCACGTTTTACAGCATGCGGCCTGCTTTGTAATGGTTTTACTCAATTTACACCGTAGTACAACAGACTGTCCTTTACAACAGAGGGATGCAGAGCTAGGGGTGGCTGCTGGGGCCAGACAGCCCCATAATTAAAGTTCAGCACGAGTATGGCATAGAAAATATGGAGCTGAGGGCAGGCCAGCTGCAGCACAATCCCAAGCACAAGCTGTTTATGAGGGTGAGCATAAAGCACTCCAGAAGGGCAAGACTCAGTGTTCTTCCTTTTGATCCTATTATCATATGACAACATGATTAAAGACAGGGTAAAGGCAAGGCCCTCATGGAAGAAGCACAGGGGTGTCAAACCACTAATGGAAACTGTCACGGAGGAGACGGAAAGTTTAAAGAAAACATGGCCCTCTCTCCCCCCAGGGCAGGGAGCGAGAGGGATCCCAGTGCCAGCAGAGGCTGCACACAAAGGCAGAGCAATAAAAACAAGAACATTGGACAGAACTTAGAAAAGTAAATGTGGTGTCAGCTCCTCCTTTGTCATCTCTGTGTCCTGGGAAACCAGACGACAGCAAAGATTGGCTGCATCGCCCTTCTGGACACATCCCTAGCACACAGTCCTTATTTCCCCAGAACCTAAATTCCTTTTAGTTCCCTTTCTAAGCCTTCAAGCCCACACTTCAATCTGAGCTCCTCTACCTCCTTTCATAGAAGAATGGTCATGCACAAGAATGCCTGATTCAAGCAGGACACTCGGCATCCGAGTCTATTCTCAGGACAGTGATCAATCCAGAACCCTTAAGAAATGTATTCCTCCCAACAACAACTGGTTTGGAGCCACTCAGTGTGCAGCAGGTGATATCCTCTGATGCAGGGCTCCAAGTCCAATGCCCCTCATCACATGGCATGGGATTGCACTGGTAGGGCAATGCAGGATGTGGGGTTTCAATCAGTGCACATTTATAAAGTGAGACTAGAACAGGCCTCATTCCCCCTCATTCCTCCCTCATTCCCCACATCAGTCCTGTCATGGACTCACCTACTTCTGATGCTCCCTCTCCCTTGTATGTGCCTATGTACACTCCTGATCCCTAACTAGCAGTGCCTCATTCCCTCCAGTGGCAAGTACAAGACCATGCATCATCGGACTTCACCCCAAGGCAGGAGTGCTGAGCATGGGGTTCTGGTCCCAGGCCCTTTCTGTGCATGGTGAAAATGGGCTGCAAGTCGTTGCTCAGTATACATGGCCTGCCAGCTCAGCATCAGAATGGGAGGAGAGGGCATTGGCTTGTTAGTGCTGAAATAAGGCACTTAAAATCAATCCTCTCCTCTCCTTTTCCTCTCCTTTTCCTCTCCTTTTCCTCTACCTCTCCACCCTCTTCCCCCTTTCTGTCCCACCCTCAGTTTCATACTTTGTCTAAAACACTAGATATGTTTTGTAACTTTCTGATGTTGCCATAATTGCTAACACTGAGGCTGTGAACACTTGGATAGGTTATTCTTCCTAGCTATGGCTTCAGACAAATGAAGTATAGGAAGTCACTGGGAGTTACAGAGAAAAGGCCACCACAGTGTAGGGGAATGACAGCCATGTTTCTGCTGCCTAAGACCACAAGGG
The DNA here is from genome assembly GCA_013399695.1 of Formicarius rufipectus. Classification (NCBI taxonomy): domain Eukaryota; kingdom Metazoa; phylum Chordata; class Aves; order Passeriformes; family Formicariidae; genus Formicarius; species Formicarius rufipectus. The sequence continues at coordinate 547,669 of VXAU01003168.1, read as the reverse complement.
AGCCAGATCTCTGCAATACAGCTATCAGGACTACACTCAAGAGATCAATCTCACCTGGCCTCATAAAAATGAGTTGAAGACATCTGAGCTCAGGAGGGTTTGAGCTCTGACAGGATCTTCCTCTTGTGAGCTGGATGAGCACTTCTGTGACAAATACAGTATCACTATAAACTGGTGTTTCTTTCTCTGAATGAAACAACCAGTTACTGAAAGTTTGTTACAACAACCTTGAACTACCATTAGCGGCAGCATGGGGAGTGGGGGGAGGAAATGGTGGAAAGCTGTCAAAAGCTGAACATTTTTAACATAAGATATAAACCCAGTATTTATTAAACAAGTTTAATAGGATTATCCTCCATTAGCTCCCTAGAGTTCCATTTCAGCTGAGCCCCCTGGAGATGCCTAGAACATCAGGATACTCATTTCCCTTTTATTTCCCACTGGAGTCTTTAAAACTCAATTTTGTGGTATGAAATAAAGGCTATTTTGTTGAAATGCCAATGCAGTACTTTGTCCAGTATTCATATATTTACTTTAATATTTTTCTTCTGTCTGTTGCATTTTCCAAAAGGTGAGTGGTTACTGATGCCAGCAACCTTTGCCACAAGAGCAAACACCACTAGGCTGCAGAATGGCTATGGAGACACAGACATTGGCAGGCCTGTGTGTGTACAAGAACTTAGGTCACTCAATATGAAATAACTTTGCACTGGAGTACTGCATGAACCAGGAGCATCATTCAGGATGAATCCTCGTCACAGGAAGAAGAGGACTACACTGTCCCCTCTGCTACACAGAAAGGGAGGGAGGGAAGGGAAGGGAAGGGAAGGGAAGGGAAGGGAAGGGAAGGGAAGGGAGGACTGTTTCTACAATTAAGCTGTATTTCAATTGTTCTTTCATTTATCTGCATCCCACTGTTAAAGATTTGCCTTCCAACTTTCTATTTCTTTGGATAGAAAAGCTCCTGCAGCTACAGAAAAAACAGTTGGCACCCACTGTCATTCATTTTCCAGAATTTACTGGTGTGCAACTCCAATGAACCTTACTGGAGGTCTTGTTCAGGCTTACTTCTGATGCCATTGAAGGAAGAACAGATTTTCCATGCAGCATCCACAATAAAGCTGTCAGATCTGCCTGTCAGTTCATACAAGAGTTCCTTGAATCCATTTGCCAACTAGATATGAATAGTATTAAGGAGACATATTTCATTTTGAAAAGACTTCATAATAAAAGAAATATGGAACTAGGAAAACAGGTATTTCAGGAAAATCTGGTCCCAGAGTCACATGATGTGTCCCAGATATAATTAGCAATATGTCTCAGATTGAACATCCTGTAAGCAGTAAAGCACTTGAAAATGTACATATCTCTTTTTTTGGTGCTGCTTCTTTTGATAAGAACCTGCAAACAGGAGATTTCTAACACACACCATGTAGTTCTGGCATATGAATCTGGCATCATGACAAAGCATAACAAATATTACTGCCTCACTAACACCTTTTTTTGCAGTGGTACTTATATGACTTTCTAAATTCTTCAGAGGGAGTTTGGCATCTGGGCCACCTCTAATGTGGTATAACATAACCACTGATAGCTAGTGAAAGCCCCCATGGAAAGCATGGCACTTCGGGTTGCTCCAGCATGTTCCTCAGTAACGTGGGCAAGGCTGCGGCTGACTCGATGACAAAACAGCGGGAGCAGTGGCTGATTGCATAAGGCCTGGGGAGAAAATTTGGCTTTGCTTGGCAATGTGCTCGTGGCTCCTCAGACACGCAGCTCTGTGCGCTTGGAGTGAGGAATCAGTGCGGGGGCATTAGGGTAACCCTTCACACACTACTTGCTGGATTAGAAGGGAGATGTGATGACAGCTAGAGCCGGGATAGATATTTTTAGCAAGCTATATAGTCAACATGTTTTACTTCTATTCCTACTCAAAAACCGTTTGTGAGGATTCTTTGGCCTTTGTGATTGTGTCTGTTACCAAAGTCATTCAGTCACTGCTCCGAGCACACTCTGGTCAATACGTGACTGGAAACTATAGTCTGAGCATGTACAGGCTGTTTGTCTGTCACAACTGCTGGGGAGGTTGATTACCACAGCTACATTATATTGTTCCCAGACTAGACAACTTTACCAACTGTCCAGCAGAGTTCATGTGGGTCAAAGATAGGAGGGAAAGAACAAGCAGTGAGGCTAAGAGGAATTAGCCCTGCAGACCATGAAAAACTAAGCAACTGTCTTATTAGAGTCTGATTTGAAATTAACCTTCCATCTTCACATTCATCCTGGGAGTTTCTGCTTGTGCTGTCTGAACTGAAAAATGTTCCGCCTCATCTTGCCTGTCCCCATGGACTGCCTCCCTATGTCCTCACCAAGCAGTCTGTGCCACAGCTTGGCAGGGGAGCCCCAGGATGCAGACTGGCTCGCCTCCCCTCTTAGGATGGTGAAAACTCCAAGCCCAGCAAACAGCCCACTCACAGCTTCAAGTGAGCAGGGACCCACTGCTGCCCTAAAACATTGCTACTCATGCCTACAGTTAGCAAGCTTTTTCTAACCTACATCTCTCTTAATGCACAATAAATCAATATCTCTCCTCTATTAACCTTACATATCTGAGGGCTGCTATTATGACCTCCCTTCAGACCTGGCTTTTCCAAACCTATTCCATTTCCTTTAGCCTGTCCTCTTAGGCCGTATTTGCTTGCCTTTATCAGTCATGCTGCTCTCCTAAGGACTTCTACTTTGGTTATATATCTTTTTCAAAGCACAGTTTTATCATCTTTCTCATTTTCTTCTTCAAAAACCAGTTCCCTCCTCCCATGACCCAGATCACAACAACAACAGCACAAGGCACTAATGGAAAGAGAGGAGAGGCTACAACCTGCTAAAATAAATCTGCCCTAAATGCAACTGTATGTATAAAATTGCATTTATTGCATGTATTTTGTTTTCCAGGATTTGCTGTGGCCCTAAGCAACTTTTCATTTATTCCTATGTGTGATAAATATAACCCAAAATAATTTTTAATACATACATATAAAACAATGAAAATTAATTAGTAGAACCTACACACTCAAAGTCTGGCCTTCAAAAGGACTTTTTCTTCTTTTTAATAAGCATGCTTGCATTTTTGCTTCTCTGATTATTGTGGACAACTGGCATTGAATGAATAGGTCTAATGTATAAACAGCTTTAGTATATAACTCCAATTTCTTTATGCTGTGTTTGCCCCCTGCAAAAAAAAAGAGTTGATCAAAAAAAATATTAAAATACCAATTATTGCAAAATTCTACATAAAAACAATGTGCAGAAGCTGGCCTTTGCTCATTTATTTTGTTTTCATTCTTCCCTCTGCCCTCCTCTTGAACTTTACATGACTTTTTTTTCCCCTCCACTTTTGTCAGTGATGGGAAATTTCTAATCCAACATACAGGATTCGTCCCTATTTGAAAATGAAAAGGAAACACATTTGCACTGAGATACACTGAGGGGCATTTGTTAAGCCAAGGCAGAGTGGCAAAGTTCATCTCCCAGCAGCAAGACTTGTGGCAAGAGGTAACTGCATTTGTCCTTTTTCTCCCAATGGCTCATTATGGCTGAGCAGGTCAGACCTGTCAAACATCACCACGTTTCATGGTACCAGGGGAGGAAAAAAACAAAACAAAACAAAACAAAACAAAACAAACAAAAAAAAAAAAAAAAAAAAAAAAAAAAAAAAAAAAAAAAAAAAACCACTATAGAAAAAAAGGGAGAAAAAAAAAAAAAAAAAAAAAAAAAAAAAAAAAAAAAAAAAAAAAAAAAAAAAAAAAAAAAAAAAAAAAAAGAAAAGAAGAAAGAAAAAAAAAAAACAACGCTGTACTTGGATGCAAGGGCTGTGCATCCCTTGTGCTTTGTCTGGTACAATCCTTTCACAGAAGCACAGACATTGTGAAACGGGGTCAGGAAGGTAGCAAGCCAGCTGCCTGACATCCTTTTGACTCACTCCCGTGACCGAGGAAAGAGCAGTGGCTCCAAGAACCTTACAAATACAAGACAAGCGCCTCACAGGGGAAAATCCCAATCACAAGCTTGATTTTGGTCTTGCTGCAGGTTGGGGTTTAGGGTACTTGTTTGTTTCAGTGTCACCTTGTGGCTTCAGTGGGCTTGCAGCTGTTTTCATGGCAGGATGGAGGAGAGTAAACTCAAGCCCTCTCCCCTCCTTCAGAGCCAGCAAGCCCGGCCCTCAGCTGGTATTCATCAGCCCAATGCCACTGATCTGGCGGCACAGCACGATGCGGCACATGGCCTCCCCCCAGCTGGCCGTCTGGGCCAAAACTTGCCTGGAGCCCAGCAGCTTTCAGCCCAGGGTAACTCCACCAAAGTTGGGGGAAGCTTTATGCTGGTCGAACAAAGAACAGAGACAGGCTCGGCAGGCCTTAATGAGCTGATGCTGATCATGTAACTGTCTTATTGAATTTGCATTTCATTAGGAGACTTCATTTGAACCACAGCTGTGAATATTTGAGGGTCTGATTGTGTCTATGGATACTAATTTGTTCAAAGAAGACAAGGAGGATACTGAGCTGCAACCCTGACCCTTCTTGCATCGATCAGACAAGATAGAACCTCCTTAAAAGTAATGTCAGCGCTGTACCAATAACATGCCTTATACCCTGGCTGCTATTGAGCTGCCTAAATGCCTTTTTCTGAAACTCATCCCTCCAGAGGATGGGGAGGTAAGCTGAACACCAGTACCCTGCTTGAGTCTTCATCTGATGAAATTTCATTTTTATGTACTGTATCTTGTGAATCTGATGAAACCCATGGGATGGGAATATACCATCAAGGGAGAACATCCCACCTCCAGAAGGAAATGCCATCATTCAAATACTGACCTCTTATTTGAGGCTTCTTGATTATCCCTGTAGCCATGTAAATCAGATTACCATACCATACCAAAATGTTCTGTAGGAATTCCACATCATGTAAGGATGGAAAGACTGAAGCCAGCAGGAATGAAACAGTTAAAAGCCAAGACTTGTGATAAGCAGATGGCAATTATTGCTGCTTACTGGTAAAACCTGTTTGCATTAAAAATATCTCAATGTTTCCATTGGAACATACCAATTAAGAGATTAAACTGTATTTCATTCACATATAAGTGAGTGTGAACTCACACACACACATGGCACTCCCAGATCCAAATTCTACCTAGAGGCTGTCTGAAAATAAACCTACTAGTTGTCTTCTGCTTTGCATCTGTTTATTGAGTGGGAATTCATTAGGTTTGGTTTTGGGTTATTTTATGAGCTGTCAGGAGTAAGAAATTTTCACCTTATTATCAGGAGAAACAGGAAGCTGCTGGCAAACGCAGCTATTTTTCAGAGAATTATCTAACTGGGGAGTGGACCTTTAGTGATGAAGTTACTTGAAGCCCAGCCAGGCCTGAAAGGTGGATGGTACATCGCCAAGATTTTATTCTCAAGATAGCCTGAGTGAGGTGATTTAGCTGGGAATTGCCCTAAGTAAACACGTTAATAAGATGGAAAAAGTTAGCCCCTTTGCCTCCTTAGCCAACCTTCTTAGCCGTTTTCCCTTTGCTGAGGGGAGTGACTGTTGGCACTAAAGGGTTTCCTGCAGGTAACTGGTCAGTCTTTTGCTATAGTCCCGGGAGCCTTTTTCTATTAAAAGGGGAGCCAAATTTCCTTCACGGATGCTGCCGTACTCCAAGCATTGCCTTTGTCACTCAGGGGCTGTAAGTGGATCTGGACAACTCCCCAGAGGACTTCCATGTTTATAAACTAATAAAGGATCTGATGTTGCCAATCTGAAAGCCAGATGTAGCTGTTGCTGAAATAGGAGGGTTTTCTGTCCCTTCTCACTTTTCATGACTTGACATCCAGAAGGGTTAAGGAAAGGATCTGGTTCACGCTTCTTACACCGCCATTTGTGACCATTTCATAGGACAGAATAATGGCATGACCACATAAATTACAAGTTGTGATTATAAGCAGGACTTGTAGGAAGAAATTATGCCCTTTGCACTGTCGTCAAGCACAGGGTAACTACTCAGATAAGTGCTGCTACCTAACAAAGGAAAAGTGTTGGCTTCAACTAGCTCAGCTGAATAAGTGTCACAGCTCTAAACATATCTGGACATCCTCAGTCTGAAAGCTTTTGCATAATGAACTTTCCTAGGATATTTCCAGTCTTATCCAGTACTGCAGAAATCAGTGACACAGCAAGGACAGTGTTTGATTTAGCTTCTCTGTGCTTCCCTAGCTGAAATCAGAAAGTGCAGATATCTATTTAAACAAGGGGGGAAAACAAACAAACAAACAAACAACCCAACCAAACAAAAAAATCCACCATCCCAATACTCCTAAAAAAGTTTGGTTCAAGCCTGATCAGGGATGTGGCAGAAGCTTGGTGATAGCCTTTGCTTTTTTTGAATCAATACCAAAATCTACCACACAGAAAAACTCATCCTCTAATGAGTGTTGCCTTCGGCTGCTTGTACATGCTCTGATATGTAGGGATGGGAACGGGGAAGAAGAGATGTCTCAGTGTGTTTTCCACTCATCCTGCTGTTGCTTACAGGGGATTTTCAGCTTTCTCAGTTTGCTGTTTGCAGAAAGGGGCCAGGAGTCATCCAGAAGACCTTTGCAGAGCTCCCCTGAGACTCTGGGACAACCAGGCCTCTGCGGAGGCGACACCGGTGCCGTTCTCCAGTGGGATCTGCAGGGGAGGCTAAAGTAGCATGACTGGCCGCAGAGGTGCACTGGCCTGGAAAGTTCCCAGATCCCCCATCACAGCCAAACCAACCAAATAAATAAATAAATGATGACGCACACCCACTCCCTGCCCCTTCCTCCCCCAGGTTCAGTCCAAAAGATGTCACCTCTGCTCAGGCCTGCTGCCACCAGAGGCTTGCAGAGCAGGATGGGCAAGCATTGCCCTCTCCGCCAGTGCCACTCCTTTGTACATCTTGCCATCTTCACAGCCCATCCCAGTACCTGCCAGTGCCTGCTCCTTTGCGACTGCACTGTGACTGGGCATACATGCTCATCCTCAGGGATGAGGGAGGCTGCAGTCCACAGGATATTTTGGGGGGCAATCCTGGATTTTTGGAGGAGCAGAGGTGCTGTCTCGGCTTTCAGAAGAGAGAAGATGTGGGAGGACCAAGCCTGAGGACACCATTGCCCCACATAGCATCTGGCTTGCCACACACAGACCCTCTTGGCTGCTCCACCCAGTGCAACTCCCTGGACTCCCCAGGGCTTCTCTAAGCCCCTCAGCGTAGATTGCCAGCAGTCCCCAAGGGAAGTTTTAACACACCACCACCACCACCCCTGCCATGTTTACAGTCACTTGTTCAGCTCTGGGCAAACATGTTTTTCCTTCAGCGTGGTGGGAGGGTTTTGTCGGGTGCTTCTGTTTTTATTTTCCTCCCCTCTCGCCCCTTCAGAGACAATAAGGTACACAAACAAGCTGTACATATAGGTAAGAGCAGAATGCAAGCAGCCCCTAAACAACAAAATAAAATGAGATTTAAAAAAATATATAAATAA
>VXAU01003168.1:524720-538833 GCA_013399695.1 Formicarius rufipectus | reverse complement strand
CCCCTACTCTGCCTCACCTAAGCCCACAGAAACAGTATGCTTTTGATATGACCTCAGGTCATTTGTGTCACCTCAAAATACTCAGGGTGAGTGCCTAAAAGGGACCTCTTTTCCAGCTGAACCAACAAGCCCATGTCTAGGACATCTCAGAAGAGACTGAAGCTTGCTGTTCACAGCACCACATAAATTGCACTTGATGTTATCAGTGATGTCAGTGTACATGGAAGGTGTATAATGGATATTAATTATGACTGTTATCACTTATGACTTGTGTAGTGCAGCCAGGTATGCCTGAATACTTGCAAACACAGCGGCTTTTACACGTGGCAACTCATGAAATGGAAAATGGTCACTCTGCACAGCTCTAATGAGGGCAAGGGTGATTTAAGCTAGCAGAAAGAATCATAATTACTGTAGGTTCAAAGTGATCTTGAAGGAGAGGAAGTTAAAACAGGGTTGGGATTGATCTACTTTCATGCTTTACTCGGCCCATTGTTTTTAATGCCTCACTTTGAACTATAAACAAATGGCTTCAGCTGATTTGCACAGTTTTCTGCAGATAATTCCCGAATTTGTTCTGGGCAATGGTGGAAAGTGTGCACAATGAAAAAATAAATGGCAGGGGAAACTGCAACAACAGCCCCTGCCCTCTGTAGTCCATCCAAAAACAGTTGCACTTAAATCCTGGATTCAAAGCCCTATTAGAGCACAAAGGAAAGGGTTTCAAGGTTTGCAGAGAACCACATGCTTGCAGGGAAGCTGTTCCCAATGTCCAGCCCCAGCCAGTCAGCTTGGATGATGAAGACCTTCCTTCCTGGGGAAGAGCTGGCTCTGGGCCCCTCTCCTGGGTCACAGACAGTGGGCACCACCAACCTTCTCACTCCTCCGGGTCTCTGCCAGCAAGGTTTCCATGGCCTCCAGCTCCATGGACTCATCCCCCCTGCGGTCACCTGGCCACCAGCACCTGGGCTGAGACAAGGCATAGCGGAGGGAAAACAAAGGCAAAATCCAAGGACTCTTGGAGAGACACAGAAAGGCTATGTACTCAGCCTGGGAAGCCTCTTTTTCTCCCTCTCCTTCATGACAGTGCAATTTCTGAGCCGCCACCACAAGGCCACTATTGCTATTGCTGATGGAGAGAGAGAAGACCTGCCCCCAGGGACCACAGGTCCTAGGGGATGCAGCTCATCAGGCCAGAGACAGCCACATCACACCCACACACCCAGGAAACAATTCACTGCCTCAGACCCCCTCCGTTTTCAATAACACTGGATGATAACTTGCAGTGATACATAAGAAAATAAAGAGAGATTTAAAAAAGCCCCTAAAAAACACCCAATCTTTTCCACAATCTAACATAGAGATAAAGGGTGAAATCCTAGCTCAGTTGATTTCTGTGCTCTTTGCTTTTAAGTTCAGCATGGAAAGGCTTTTACCTCTCCTGCACCATCAAAAAAGGGATTTTTTTTTTTTAACCCAAGTTCCTTTTGGTTTATTGGTATGTGTAAAAATGTCTCATTGCAAAACCCATTCCTGACACAGGTGTTAAGTGTCTGAGATCTGCCCAGCTGCCTCATGACAGGTACTTTTCTTCCTTTAAACATTCTATTAACTCCAAGACCCTCAGCCAATACCATGGTCAATTAGCAGAGCCAACACATCGGGTTCATCTTGGCAAAATAAGCCAGTCTGCGTTAAAATGAGGGTCAATAGAAACAAAACAAACAAAAAAAAACAAACAACCAAACAACAAAAAAAAAAAGCCAAAAAAACCCCCACAACAAACAACCAAACCGAAAACCCCCAAAAGCTCCTGCTTTATTTTTGTCTGAAAGCTAATATTTGCACATTTTGAGAAAGCACCTAGACATCCCACAACAGGGTCCTGAGATGCTTCAGGAACATTTCCTTCAGAAGCTATGACAATAAAAAGCTTTCTGTACCAAATAATTTCAACATAATTCAATTTTGATGAGGTGAATTACCGTCAACTCATTAATTCTTCCCTACCAGAAGCTAAGTTTCTCATCATTCAGCAGAGGCTTTTCATAGAGGAACCTACAAAATGATAAATCCCCTAAATTGCCCCTGAGGCAAGCTAGTATGTTTTCCTCATCTAAGGGTGGAAAGGATGACAGCATGCAAAGACTGTCATCCTTATTTGTACTTAGTAGACTTCTCTTATGAGATCTATCCAACTGCCTGTTTTAAACCAGATGATGTCAAGAAGTAACTGAAAGTGCCATTTTATTTTGCCACATCACTGTTAGATCAAAGGCACCCCAGCCTCCAGCAGGTCTGATTATGGCACACAACCCTTAATGGCACATGAGGGGATGAAAGTTTTATCACAGCACTACATCCAGAGGCCCTGTCTCCTCAGCTTGGGTGCCTGCTTATGACAGTGCAGGTAGATCCACCCTGTGATAGGGCAGAGGCAGATGATGGCATTTGTTGCTTGTGGTCAGGATCAACGATGTACCTCAAGCTGTGGAACCACAGGAGGACTGCAGACCTGTTCTGCCATCCATAACCCCCCAATCAAAATGTCTGGCTGATCTGAGCTGGCGCATATGTGTAAGCACTGGCTGGGAGGGAAGGCAAACAGGTCCAAGCTCTAGCTCTGTGATGCTGATGTTGAGCCCAGCCACTCTAAAATCTGGAGGTAGTTGCTCACAAAATCTCAAGTTTGATTTTTTTTTTACCTTTTTGCATTTTTTACATTTATGTTTTTATAAATTGGATTTCTGAAAATGTTTTTATTTTCCTCCTTGAATGAAGCTGGCAGAGCTGGATGTGGATTTGTATGCACAAAATTTCTTTTTTCTAGACTGGAGATGGGATTTTCCTTTCGCTGTGGATCTGGGCTTTTTAGTATCAATCCCAAATAATATCTCCTGACCATTGTCAGCTCAGCCATCCTGCAAGCAAACTACAGCTCTCTACATGAAAACAAAATATCGGCACAAACCTGTGTTTCTCTCAAAACCACCATGAGTAGACAGGTATTGTGGCTCTTGGTCACTCAGTGTTTCAGCATACAAAAAACCAGAACACAAATATTTTGATAGCATGAGGAGACTATCCTGCATACATTTTTATGTCAATGCAAGTGCCTAATCAACTAAGCAAGCTTGCACCCTGCTGTAGACATCACCTCAATGACTAGCCCTTCTAGGGACCACACTAACATATCCTTTTGCTCATGTGAAGCAACACTGTCTTTGGCGAGACAGAGGGCTTCCCTCTGGCACATTTCTTCATGTGACAGAGGCCAAATTTTTTGTGTGTTCTCTGAAAGCAGCTATGGCAAACAGTCAATTCAGCTAAACAGTCTTGGCCACAGTACATCTGTGCTTAGTTTTGGCTTAGCAGAGCAGAATAATACATGTACTTCTCTCTCTGTCCCACTCCTAACCTAAGATGGTGAGACAAATACTGAATTACAGAAGTACCTTCTGAACAGAAGTATCCTGTGACAGTGCAAAATCTGCACGACTGGGTATTTCAGCCAAAATGAACTCACAGACCCACATGATTTCCTCATGAGCTGACTCTGTGGGGAGATTTCTTTTGCTTAGTTCTTGTTGCTCTTGGTTTGTTGGCTTCTCAGATCAATACCTTCTACTGATTTCACTTCAGACAATTTTATAATCAAATACATGAGAATAAACAAGAGCCACTAACAGCAGTGAGGACATTTCCTGCAGGTCAGTGCTATATTTATAATCACAGTTCCACCCTCTGACCCCTCCTCTCAGCTTCTGGAACAGGCACTAGCACCCAGTGAAATGGCAGTGCCACACAGCCAGTGTCATTGTCAGGTATCTTGTTGTCTTAAGAGCTGAGATCCTGCTTGCCAATGGGATATAAGAGTCATCAGCATTACTTTGTGTAGACACATATAGCTCACTCCACTGTGCACTAAGATGAACCAAAAACTGCCTGCATTAGCTTGGGTTTAAACCAGGTTAGGCAGCCCAGGTGTCTCAGGCAGACTCTGCAGCTCCTTAACGAAGTCACACCATTGCTGAAAGCTATTTCACACCCAAGCTACTGAGACCATAGGTACCTGCCCACAAAGTGCCACAGAGATGTGCCCAGCAGACCTTGTACTACTTTGCAAGGTGGGTGACTTTTGCAAAGAAGGGCCGCACTGCGATCTCCAAGGCAGCACTACCAGTCAGGGCTTCAAGGCACAGCAGAAACACTGCTACAGGGCACTCTTGCCCAGCTGCTCAGCCTTGTCACACAGGTCCCAGCAGCTATGGAGGCAGCCCCAGTGTCTGCAGCAACGCAAAGCCACTATCAAGGCTCCAAACTCTCAGAGTTCCTAAACTGTACACAGTGTCTTTCAATACTTTAGTTACCTCCTTTGAGGTCAATTATATAAAATTTGCAATCCCTTAGTTCACACTCTACAGAACAAGGTAAAAACACATTGTTTAGCTTGCTCTGTGTTCTTCACTTAATTCAAATGATTAATGCACATCTTCATCACTTTCTCATTTTATAATCTTTTGTTAGTAATGCTTAGCCTCTTAGAAAAAAAAAAGTTTTTCACAAAAATATTTGAGTTTTAGCAAATCTCTAAATTGTGATGGAAGCTTCTCTTTGAATAGTCTGCTTCAGTCTTGGTTTCCAATTAATTTTTTCCAGCATTTGTTTTTACTTTTGTTTTAAATATTTTTTTCTCCTGCACTTACATTGATTGGTTTGTCTTTGCCACTCCAGACAACTTTTTAGAATTAGATATTTCTGACACTGAAATGGTTTGCTTTCCAAGAATGAAAAGCGTCCATAAATAAATTTCAGCAGAAAATTTAATTTTATCATCAAGAGTAAAAAAGTCACCTTCTAAGTTATAAAGTCTTGGGCGATTCCAACCACTATTTACTGGACCATGAGTGGCTGAGAGATGATCATATTTCACCCCAGAATTTACATTTACACCCTAGACTTGAAAGGAGTTTACTTCACTTTCCTTATCTTGCATAGACTTTCAGCATAACTGTAGGTGAAGTCCCTTAAGCATTTAAGGTATTTGGTTTTACAAAACAAAGACCCATACAGCACTGTGTATCCAAATTATTGAATGTCTAGCAACATAGTCAAAATCTTTGAAATTAAAGTGGTAATTAGCCCAAGCAAATTGCAAGTTGTTCAAACACGCAGAGTGCTTGGCGACCCAAGCCAGGTGCTGTGATGAGTCACATGCACACACCAGTGTGGTGAGACAGAGCTGGACTATCTCTGACTGAGAGTCACCCAATGCCATGGGCCAGCACTACAGTACCCAAAAGTGGCTGCTCCCTGGCTTTGAACCTGCTCAAACTTCTGAGCTTCTGCAAACTTAAGTCCCAACATATATTATCCAATAATCAAGGTTCACTATTTATTTGTTAATCTAACAGGGTAGAGCTGGATGTGTTTTCTTTTTCTTGTCTTTAGTCATCTGTTTTTTAAACAGTTTTTAGTATCATGTTTCTGTTTCTTGGCTAATCTTAGGGTCTGACATAATTTCACTGAATTATTAATATTTCAATCACATTTGTGTCATTTGCACAGAGCCCTATGGCAAGATAAATTGCATTCTGTATTGTTCTAATTTTCTTAAAATATCTCTTTGTAATTGAAAAAAAAAAATGAAAAAATAAGAAATTCATTCCTGGACTATGCTTGCATCACCAAAAGTCAGTATTCTTCCCCAGTCCACTGATGCGTGACAAGAGCACACACAAAACCAGTGGCCATGCGTCACTCCTCACCAGGTGGTGCAAGCACTGTGCATCCAGCAGTGCTCTTATTGCTCCCTGTGGCCCTCGAACACACAGTGCAGTAAGCCAGCCCCAGAGGGAGGGCTCACACGTAATGTGCTTGTTGCTCGTACCAGGCAGACTTCCCCCAGCAGGGCTGGACCCCGTGGTCATAGCTCTTCAGTAGCACTTGAGGCTCAGACCCCAACTGTTTGTCATGGCATTTCTGCAGTGGGGACAGAGAACAGACCTCTGGTTGGTGCTCACTTTGAAGGGTCCTGGGCAACCTCAGTGACCACCACACAGCTCCAGGACCCTCCTCACCTTGCCATTCCCTAGAGCAGTCCAGCCAGCACGCTGGTGTCCCTCTCCCAGGCCATTAATTGGCTCGGATGAGCATCATGCAGCGAGGCACACACATGTGTCCCATAACCCAAACCATCTGCGAGCATTTTAATTAACCGATCCCCAGCTCCTCTGTGCTGCCATTGAAAAGATCCCGCCCTGGCCCCAGCCGAGCCTCCCCCGTGCAGCCCTGCAGCTCCTCTCCCCACCCAGGAATTCGCAACCACAACTGTACAGCGTGGGCCCCCCTGGCCCTCCGCGGCTGCGCGGGACCAGCTCTCAGCAGTCAGTGAGGAGAAGATGAAAAGAGGTCCTTCCATATGTGGCTGCTGATGCAGACCTACAGGGTAGGCTCCATGCACAATAGATAACAGGAGGCCCCTTCTTGCAGCTGTTCAGCTGTTGGGTCTTCCACGTCACACCATACGTGCAGGCATCAGACATCCCTTATATGAAAAATGGCAGGAGAAAAAAAATGTCCTTCTGTGAAACCACAGGGGTGTACATCAACACAGAATTCAGCCTATTGCTGCTGAAAATTGCTGGAAACATACAACCATGTCAGGCCCCATGTTCCCCTTACTCTCTGGGGAAGTGACTTTAACTTTCTAGTTGGTTTTTTACTGCAACAAAGAGAAGTTTGATGTGGAAATACTCAAACTCATCTGAGTTGCTCTGGAGGTTAAAGAGAGATACGAAGTCCCCAGGGCCCAACAAAGATGAGGTTCTAGATTAAGGGATTTGGGAACTGTAAATGGAACAAGCTCACAAGCAATACTTTCACCAAAACAGAAAATTTGCGCTGGTGTACTAGGTTTGTAGCTGGTATAAATGCTCATTAGCAAAGAATTTGGTGTTGCTTGTCCAGAGGCAGGACACCCTCACTGGAGGGTCTGTTCCTCTGGAAGTCATCATGACCATGGTATTTATGAATTTAGCAGAAGTGGTAGCACAAGGTAACCCCAGAAAGCAAACCCTCACAATTTTGCTCACATGGGGGCTGCTCATTTCACAGACTATTGCAAACTGGCTTTAATCATATGAAACTCATGCCAATCACTGCACTGTGCTTACTCCAGTCATCTGGGGGCAGTTCTTGACAACTGTTCTATTGCACCTTCCACAGAGCTCTCTCAAAATAGTTTTATGTAGGAGAGCAGCAGTTTCACGATTTAACAAGCAGATAAGTTGAGTAAAAAAGTAAAAAGTAAAAAAAGTGTAGTGAGAACACCCTTGTTTAGGATCAAATATCGACAGAGTTGTGTCCTGTTCACCAGAGTCCCAGTCTAAGGCTTGAAAAAAAATTGGCTTAGATCTTCTTGATCACGAGTAGGGTTTTCCTGCATGTTTTATATGATGGAAATACCACAGTCTCTCACTGGCACCAGAGATCACTGATGAAGACAAAGCAGGAAGGGAAATTTTCTAATAAATGAAGCTGGGATATCAGTTTGGATTTCACTTGAAGTCTAGCCCTCCAACTATGATCGTGCAGTATCCATAAGGCTATGGTGCCTTAGGGCTTCAGATACTTAACAGGTACCAAACGTGGATCTATGCTGCAAAGTGCATCCTACTCCTGTGCTGTCTCAGCACATCCTGCCTGCAGTGAAGCAGGATGAGATCAAAACAGTCAGCCTTTCTACTACATTACCATCTCACAGACTGTAAATAAGAGAAGGAGTGGGGCCAAGCAAGTGCTCCTGCTGCCTTCAACAGAAGAAGGAGAATGCCAGTTCCATTCACTCATGTGCTGAAAACCTGTTTTGACAGAAATACTTGTATTTTCTACTGTAGAGAGAGCAACAGCTCAGCTGTGTGCAAGTGTGGAAGATTGTCCCCACCAAACAAGTGGCTTTGATTCCTGAAAAGAAGCTTAAACTGCTGAGGGCAGGCTGGGTAGAACAGTTCATCTCTCAGTGTGCTCAGACTGCTCTGAATCATTCAACAGCCCATCTTGCAGTCCAGCTGGTCCTTGAGTCCAAAGGTTTCTCACAAGAAATGTTTACACATCTCTCCTAAAAATCAATGACAACAGTACACTGGTCTCATGCTGGATTAGGTATAAACATTGCCCTCAAGGAGTTAAGTCCTTAGGTTCCTGTCTGATAAACACAGGATACATTTTTAAGATCAACATTCCCAGTCATCCTACAGCTGAGTTCATGTGCAGGTATCATTTCTATCCAGTGAGATTTCCAGATTGACTCAGAAGCTTTGAGTGGAGCTCAAAGTTTTGGAAAAGAAACTCATTTTCATGCTGCCACCTCACTTGCTTTGGCTTTCTGGCTGTGCACACAGAAACTTTGCTGTGCTGTCAAAAATGCTTCTGATTCCAACCCCTGACAAAAACATGAGTAGAGCAACATCATGAATTGCATAGCTCACTGGCCACTGGGGAGGGTTCATTGGCCTGCTAATCTGAACTGTCTGATCCTAAACTTCCACTTCCCATTGCAGTCAAATGCACTGCTGAGTTATTTGACTCCAGCATAGACTCAAGGATGTTTTTCTTGTCTTACAGTTTTGTACTGACTGAGCTAACCCACAATATAATTATTAAGGCAAAGAGCCTAGCAGGATCCTAACAAGGATTAAACATTTATATGATTCATTGAAATATTCCCACTGCCACTAGCTGGGATAAAAATGTATAAGGATTGTGTTATAATTATAACACCAGGCTTCAGCCCAGAAATCTCTGCGAAAAGAATCCCTAGAAAATGCAGCTTGAGGATGCCGGAGCTGCACTCACTGAAGTGCCTGTTTAACTGGAAACCCAGCCTGAAATTGCATTGACTGGCACATCCTTGAAATTGGGAAGCATAGGAATCTTCTATAAGGAAGCTGCCCATAAGGAAGCAACTGGCCCTTGCGAAAAAATTAGGAACACCCAAATAACCTACTCCAATATATGAGCACAGCTTCAACCAATTATGGGACAAGCCTACACCTTGACCAAAACTGAAGAGAAAGATGAGGACAAGGCAGATAAGATGCAGGAAATGAAAGAAAAAAAAATTAAAAAAAGGTAGATATTGTGCTCTTTTACCCAATGAGGTTTGAGTGCCCAGTCAAATATGGGTAACAGCAGTGGAGATCACTCCACCATCTTAAAGACTACAGATTCACTTTTTTTTTTCCTGCTGGGAGAGTGCACACTCTGCTAGGCTGCAGCAGGTTCAAGGGGAAAGTTGTTCTGAGCCTGCTGCTGACTTTACTTGCTTGCTTTGAATACCTGTCCAGGGCTTGGTTGTAAATACTCAGCTCTGGGTACATGTCATCACTTCTGAACTGAAAGTCTTTCTCGTTTGTCCCATCGCTGCTCAGCATTTCGATATGCTATGCAGAGTGGGACTACTCCATGTGGGAAAGTCACCTCCAGCTATTCACTATCAGATGGAGTGTCTTTGTTGCACAAAGCACATGTGGGAAGACAAACAAAAAGTACAATTATTTGCCCAGCCCTACTCTTTGGTGTCGCCACTATGCAGGAAGGGGCAGAGATACTGAGAAATCTCCATAAACATCTCAGCTTGCAGGAGCATGCCTGCTATTACATCCCCTGCTGAGTAATTGCGTATTTTCTCCCACAGCCACATGAATTGTGCTGGTGAGGAGAGCAGCAAGTACAAGATCCCACCTCATCCTAACTTGTGAGGTTCATCATGCTCATAATGACACTCAGGAGGACAAACCTGTACTGGGACCACAGTCTGTCAGGTGCCAAGATGAACTGGACAAAGCAGTGGGTGTAACATCTCACACCCTTACCTTGCAAGGAACAAATATGATTGGTTGGACCCTGAAAACCATTCTTCTGCTCAGGACATGTCTTCCATTATTATAGTATTATATTATACTATATATCCAGTATGCCAGCATTAGTAATTTTGCACAGAGAAGGATGGCAACCACAAAATATGAAACTGAGCACTTAAGTAAAAAAAGATAATTAAGTCTGAATACGGCAAAAGGATGCAGACTCATACTGCTGATGTTTTGGTGTATCATGGTTGCAGTTGCCTCACTGCAGAGAGCAACAGCATTAACTGGAGAGTCTAACCATTCATTTCAGTTTGGTTTTCCAAGGACGTAGTGTGTGCGGTATCACTCTCTGCATGTATGTGTCTGTTCACTTGTCTATCTGCACTCAGCTGTCCTTCACTTTCACCAGTAACTTTTGAACCTGTTGACCAGTTTCAAAAAAATTTGACAGACAATAAGAGGTCTCCCAGGGGTTAAATTCCAACATGTTTTATGAACATTGGCAGCTGGTTAGAAGAAAAAAACCCAATTAGTACCTCCATGGAGGTGAAGGCTGCAATGTGAATGTGACCTTTATTAGGCAGTGAAGATCCTCCTGGGAAAGAGATATTACCAATGTTCAGAGAGGGAAAAACAGATCAGCACTTACATCTTATTAGACACCAGAAAATTTGATGCAAGCCCCTAGTAATGTCCCAGAAAACCACCAGCTTCATCAGCACTGCTGCTCACAGAATGACACCTGCATGACCTCCAACTGAGGCATTTGCAGCTCTCTTTACAGGAAAGCAGAGATAGAACTGAGGAGGGAGGTGGTGGACTAGGGGAAGGGGAGAAGCCTGCATCCAACACCTGCTGAATGCTTCCTTGGATCATCTCTTCCAGATTTTGGAATCTGGATCCCTCTGGATCTTGGGATCTTGCATCACTTATCCCTCTCAACTCTCTTCCTCCAGCTGTCCTGAGGATCCCATGGATCCTTTCAGTCCTTTCATTTCCCCATCTTTTTTCTCTTCCCTAACCAAATCATCCCTAAACAGCCAAAGATCTTCACTGTTGTGCCTTAGCTCTCTGCCCTCTCACCACCTCATAAATGTCTTTTGCATATTTTTCAAGACAGTTTGCCCTCATTTTTGAAGCAGGAGAATTTAGTTTTGCCTGCACTTCTGAGAAACCTTGAGCTAGCTCTAGAGTCATGGCACAATAAAACAGGCAAGGACATTTCATTTATGAATTGGACTTGTCCTCAGGGACAAATTCATCCTTCTTATAACCTCCCTAAAGTCACAATTGAGAAAACATAGCCCTAATTAATCCAGCCTGCTTGCATTACAAGAGATAACATGGCCTAGAGAAAAGCATCTGACTCGGATAGTCAGGAGGTTCATGGTCTTGCATCACTTTGTAACTAACTTAATCACTACTATTGAGCACTTCCTTTAGCTACATTTATAAATTTACATTGTAGGACTTATGCTTCAGTGTCTAGATTCTCAGCTCAAATGAGCAACCATGTGCAGACTAATCTTTTGCAACTAAAGCTATGTGTATCCACACTGGTTTCACTACTTTGCTGCTGAGGAGTGGAAAGAACTTATACTGAAAGGCACTGAGTGAACTGTAGGCTCACAGTAACACAGATGTCCTCCAAAGGTCTCTTTGGCTGTCCTTCAGCTCCTATCCCTTGTCCTTCCTCTGCTTCCTTGTTATAAATCATGCACAGCTCCAGCCCTTCCCTCCATGCTCCCATTCCAGCTTTCCCTCCCTTCCCATTCCTCAAACAACAAGAAAACAACCAGAAACATTAAAAACCATTTAAAATCATAATTTACCTTTTCAAACAAGGGGAATATAATTGAGTTCTATGAGGATTAGAACAATAAGGGAAGGCACGAGAGGAACCACACAGGAAATTATTTGGAATCTCCTCCTGATCTCTGCATAAATATTTAGCCAAGTGGCATTTGCGATGGAAATTTAGTGTGTAGTGGAGTTTTGATAGCTGGTTAGACAGATAGGTAGGTAATTGATCACAGATATGTTTACATCTACTTAAGTATGCATCCAGTTAATTAAACAATGAAATATTTGAAAACTCTGCAAATTGTGCAAAGAAGTCACAGCTGGCTAACAAAGCAATTCTGACATGCTACTGGTGAGCACTCTGTTCAGAAACCTTTGGGAATTTCACATACTGATGTGCGTGCTACCCAAGAGAACCCAGTGGCTCATTATAGTTATCATGAGATGAAACTGCAAGGATTTCAAGGACCTTTTCTCTGTGGGTCCCAGCAAGCTCTGGGACACAGTTACAGTAGTGATGTTCCTGAAGTGAACTGAGAGACTTGTGTAATTTAATTGAGAATGCTCCAAGAAAATGCTGCTGTCACTGCACAACTCTCGTACCCACCAGCTGTCTCCATTTGGAAAAGACAATCTTCATTTTCTAAAAGCAAAATATTTACAACTGTTCGAGTCTGCCCCTCCAGAATTCTTGCCCCTGCCTTGCATATGGAATTTCATGAAGCTACAACACAGGGAGCTGATGATCTCTCCAACTGTCTTCATCACTATATGTCAGATGTTGGCATGTGCATACTTCTAGACATAGACTGACACCAGCGCTTCAGTTGATTGACTTTAAAGTCAAATACACATGGTTACATGCTAAGGATTTGGTGGAGGTGTCTGACACAAATAAGCATCCTTGAAAGGCTCAGATGTCTTCACAGAACTGAAGTGTAAATCTCATAAGCACAGGCTCCATAGCCCTTCTGTGGTTTGTGAAGGCCAGTGTGTTTACTCAAACTATTAAAAGATGAAGTCTTATCTCAAATCAGTTTTTCACTAGTGTGATCCCAGTTATTTCATTAAGGTTGTCCTTGAGTAATGACTCAAGGGCATGCCAAGAAGGAGTGGATTAAGATTCCCTGAGTTTCCTTTTGGCAAAAAGCAGGAACAAAGAAAACCAACTACATACATTTTCAGAGCTTTAAAAACTCCTTTTTGACAATCATTTCTGGAAGCAAGTAAAGGTTTGGGAACAAGCTTCTTCTGAACCATTTCTAATTCTCTTTCTCACTCCCATCCCTTAGTTTTCTGGGCAATTACCTCATATTTTCTGTCAATCCCTCATCATATCTCTACCCTGTCCTACCAGTTTGCTCCAGTTTTGTCCCTGGGCTGTTTGACGTATGCCATGTCCCAGAGAGATTGTCCTGGTTTAGTCATCACTACATGTACCAAGCTTTGACATCCATCCAAGAAGCAATAATGTTACCATATGGATTGGCTGGTTGATCACAGGCCAAAAATACCATATGTTGTTACTGAGGAGCTCTAAGGGCCAAATGCCCAAACATATTCAGGCTCCAAGGACAGATCACATGGAAGATGCTGCTACCTAAAACAAGTCTTGGGCAGACTTAAGATCCTGACCTACAAATTCATACTCTGATTCTGACATCCAGCTCTAAAGGCACTCCTTAGTTTGACATGACATTTCCTTTTGCTCATTTCTCACAGCACAGTTTTCTGTCCACACATGTCAAAGCTGTCCCATCTAAATGGTCTCTGAACTTCTGAGCTAGATCAGCTGGAAGCAGATTACAGGTAGCCCACTGCCAAATTGCTTGGGTATCTCATCTAGGGTAGAGGTGGAAAGGGTCTCAGAACAAATTATTCTCTCAAATAGCATTAAATTCATCACAAAACATTAATCTTGAGTAGGTCATGGCTACATTCACTCAGAAACACATGATGATAAGTTGCCATAATGAAATAAAAATCCACTGACTTCCATCAGATTGTAGTAGTGACTTTGAACCCTCCAGTAGTTAGAATCCAGTTCTTTCACCTAAACAAAAGACCTTAACACCTGGCTGCAGTATGAAAAGTAACTGTGTGGGGTTGAAGTATCCTTTGTATTTTATAAGAAGGTGGTGGAATGATTTAGGTCTTCCATACCACAGGAATAGGCAGACACCCTTAGGTGAAGGGTTTTTCCTATCCACATTCTGAGCCAGTCACAGATGCTGTATCTGAGGCAAGAAGTCACTTATGCCAAGTTAACATGCTCTTGAATCTCAGCAAATCTTATTAGGAACCCTCTGATATGGACAGGGCAAACTTGAATCTTTCTTATCTTTTCAAGTCTAAAGGCATTGATATATGAATAGAATGCATACACCGACCTTTATTCTTTTGCTGAACAATTCATAACATTAAAAAAAAAAAAAAAAAAA
>VXAU01003168.1:439218-524707 GCA_013399695.1 Formicarius rufipectus | reverse complement strand
AACAAACAGAAACAAGGATTGGTTGCTAAACATTCACACAGAAAATGAACAAGAATACTTTACTCTGGATATTTCCAATGAAAAAAAGTTGATCTTTCTCTTTTGCAATGAGGGTGGCATTTAATCTCAAACTGGAGTTGTATATTCTGGCATTTGCTCTACAATACTGGGGAAGATGAAGGGCAGAGAGAAGGGAGCCTGTTGATGTTGAATGATCACATATTGACAACCCAGCATTGTTGTGCTTGGGGAGGGGCAGAATTATGGACCCACCACTGGCGCTACAAGGCCTGGCCTGCTTTCTGGCCTCCCAAAAAGTGCCAGCAGTGTGGTGGAGCTGTTATTTGACTATGCACAAGTGGCTAATGGTGCAGCGTCATCTCCTCAGATGATTGCAAATGCATTTATTTTCCTCTGAGATGCAATAAAAGCAGAGAGTGGCAGGGATCTGTGAGAATCCCTTTTTCTCTGACACCCTCTCATTTACTTTGTGCCCCAGGGCACGCTGAGGGAAACATCTTCATGCCAGGTGCAGAATTAGGAGACATGCAGCACTGTACCTCATTATGGTTGTAAACAAGGGCTGGCCTTGTTTCTTCTCTTACTATAAGCTAGCAAAAATGGCACATATCTCCTGCAGTGTGTCCTGCAGTGTGTCCCAGCTACATGATCTCCCCAGCCAAGCACTGCTGCCAAAGCTCTCCATTGCCACACTGTGCAGCTTGGGGAAAGCCATATCCTCTAGTCTTGGCAGCATGCATGGGCAGGAAAGCCTCCAGTTAAAACTTCTTCCAGCATTGTATGCTGTGCTGGTGTAATGAACTCTGTACCGGCTTTTCTCACCTACAAAAATGTGTGTGACAAGGTGTGGTTGCATTCAAGCTGTGGCTCTAATCAGTTTGCAGGCCAGTGAGGTGTCCAGCTGACACAGCTCAGAGTAACTGCAGGCAGTGGCTTCATCATGTTCTTGGGTTTAGGCAGAAACTTCAGTGGAAAGAAAAAATAGTTAAAAGTGACCCACAGTGTTCTTCCTTGCATCATGCTTCACAAGCTAGTGCCACACTGAGTGGGGAATAGAATTTTTTCTGTATTATTACAAAAAAAACCAAAAAATAGTTAGCAATTATTTTTCTCTTACATGTGTGTTTAAAAAAAAAAAAAGTGATGAATACAGAAGGAAAAAAAACCTCAGACTTGAGCTTTGGGATAACTTTTAGTTTTAGTACCAACCCAAAATTATTTCAGCTGAAACGGTCTGAAGGCTTAAGAGCCAGCACTCATCTGCATCAACTTCCCATCACACCATGAAGTCAAGCAGGCTACTATGTTTGACACCATCTGAAAGTCTGCCTCCTCGCAGGACATCTCTAGGTTTCTCCCTAAAGAGGAGAATACACGAAAGCAACTGTCACTTGATATTGCACACCACATTTGTTAAATAAAACAAATGCAAAATTTCCAGGAAAATGCTGGAAAAGCTATCATGACAAAGAACATTATCTTCTTGGATATGGGATTCTCTGTGTGTGATACTGTGACTCAGAAGTGCAGAAAGCAATTAAGTGGGATATTTTTTCCCTCCCTGCCTCCCTTGTCCATATATTAATCTGCTGTTAGCAGAGAGAAGAGCTTCAGGTGTCCATCAAAGGGAAAGAACAGTGCTGCTATATATAATGCAAAGCTCCATGTCAAGTGAAGTACAGCTTCATCAGTTTGAAAATCATTTTTAATTCTGTTTTATTTTTGCATGCTGCTGTGAAGATGTCTCTCTCCTTTCACATTTTTCTTTGAGACAACAAAATCATTCATCACTGCAACACTGTCAGTTGCAATAGCCTTACAGTAACAGTTGAAAAATCAGGTTGCAGTAGGAGTTCATAGGAACTTTAATTCATTGATGAGAAGGACATTGTGCTGAGAGGATATGAAAGGTTTCCCTTATATCCTCTCAAGACAATATTCCTTGAATTAAATCCTCCTGCCACCACTGTATTTCTTGCTTTGTTACCTTTCAAGGAAAACCAAACAATTTTACCCCAATTCCTAACCATAATTTTCAAGTCAAATGGTTAAAGTAGCTCTTATTAGCTCTTTTATAAGAAGACTAAACTCAATTTTTTTGACAATCATAAACTTTACAAAGCAGTTATTCTTTGGCTGTAACTTGTGGCATAGCACACGATATTCTGTGAGATAACAGGCTACAGCACCAGTGGGACTGAACTGAAATTTATTACTTTCACAGCCATGTATATAACTCCCTACAGGTCATGGAATTCTCCATACATCCATATGCTGAATGCGTATATGCAACAGTCTGGTACAGGAATTAACCACCTTCCAGTGAACAGAGAGTGATTTCTATGTATCTCTACGATCTCCAGAAAGGAAGCCCTGGGTGGAGATATAATCATGTGTTATGTTATGCATTCATAAAAAAGATGAACAATTATGGCAATTGAAGAAAACCTATCATCAACTGAGAGAAAAAGACTATTTTTCTGAATAATACAAATTTAGTCTTTTATGACAAAATGACAGCTTAAGACTTAAAACTCTAATCATTACCATTTGCTTCCTAAAATATCCACCTTCCTTTATCTGCACATTGAACAGAAAACACAAAGCTCTTGAAATGTTTCTGGTCTCTGAAGGGGTGAATGTTATTTCCTTTCTCAATTCTGCAGCCAGGTAGTGGGGGCAGCATTTCTTCTTTCGGTGTCAAGCAAGTCACCCTGGGCACAGCCCGACCCTGCAGGAGCTGATCAGTTCCTGACCGGGTTGCTGGCACAAGGGCACTGATGGAGTACCCCCACGCCCCTTCCTGCAGGGCCATACAAACAAGCCCTCACCACACCCTGTCGTCAGGAAGGTGGTGCTAATGAGAGCTGGGTTTGAAGGTTTAATATAGCTTCTGCGACACCTTTCAGAAGAGGAAAGAGGTGCCCAGCTTACTACAGCTGAAAAAACAAAGAAAGGAGGGAGAAAAAAATAATCTATTTCCTCCAAGTTCCTCATTTTCATTGCACTTGCCAGCCACAACCAAAAGGTACCCTGTCAGAGGGTGGGAGGGAAGAAGTAATTCAGCTCTCTGCTGCTGGAACTGCGTTCACTAGGGGAATTCAAGGCTCTGGGCTCAGGGCCATTTCTTCTCCTTACTCACAAAAACTGCTTTGGCAGGAGATACCTAAGCTTGGCCAGGCATCCAGGTAGCTTCAGAAAGGAAGCAGGCAGCCTGGAAGCTCTGCCTCCGAGCTCTATAGCCTGAGGACAATGTCGATATGTGTTTTCCTTATTTCTTCTGCCTCTTCTTCCATCCTCTACACCATGGAGCAAGACATGTCTGCACATCTATTATTTGCCATCAGAATAGCTGGATCCCTTCTAGACAGGACAGTAAGGAGGCTTCGTGGGTGTGGGTGTGACTTGGTGCAACTCTGCGTGTGGCTGTCCAAGTGGCAACACTTTGCATTTCATCCCCATCCTGTGACACAGACCAGAGCAGTGTCAGTGAACATCCAGGTTGCATTCAGCAGCGAGGAATGACCAATACCTGTTTTACTGTGGAATCTGCTACCCAGGGATGCCTCTTCTGTGCCTGAACAAGTCCTCAAGCGGAAGATTAAATGGGTTTGCTGATCAGCTACACTGTACTGCAGAGCAGCATTGAGGCCACAGAGCAGGGATCAGGGCTTTGCCCTCACCTCTGTCAGATGAAGTCCTACAGAAGCTCTCAGCTGCAGCAGCAATGGGAAGTGACAGCAAACTGCTGTGCCACATTGCACTCAACATACAAGGATGACACACTCTTCCTCTTTGGACATCAAACAGCAAAGAATCCTCAATTATTAACTGGGTTTGGTGAAAAAAAAAAAAATTGAAATTATTGTACTGGGAATCCAAGCTGCATCAGGCACAATTAAAGCTTTAGCATCTTTATCACTAAGCTAAGGACCCCCTGAGTCACCGCACACCAGGCAACTCTCCCTGGATGCATTGGCATTGGAGAAACAGCAATGTCAAAGCAAGCTCTCTCTTCTTGTCTATCTGAAGCTCAGCTTTGTTTTGCCGGGAGGTTGCCATTCCCCCTCTGCTCCAGCCTTGGCCAAGCAAGCCCAGTTGAACCTCCTCAGCTGAACTTCTGGTTCAACACTTCCCTCAGGATTTTGTGCTGTAAGGTTGCAAGGGTGGGCTCAGGAGGATATGGGTGGGACGCAGTGGCAGCGAGGAAACCCTTGTTCACAGCTCATTTGGGGAGGAAATGGGCACTGATCCCAAGGAAATTGTTTTATGTTCCTGAGCAGCCGTGGGGGGAGGTGGCGATACTAGCCGGCCCTTTCCCGCTGCTGCAAACAGCCGTCGCTGCCACATGGGTTCCAGGCTTTCGTGCCTGGCTACTCATGCTGCACTGGGAAGTGCCCCCACAGGGACCTGAAACAAGCAGCCCCCTCAGGCTCCATGGTGACAAAACCGAGTCGCAGCACAGGGAATAACCAAAGGGGTCCCAGCTAGCCCCAGATGTTCTCTGAGCATCTCCCAGAGACACTGCCCAGCACACCAGAGGCAGGAGGGAAAAAGGTTTGTACAAACACTCCACTGCTCTGGTTGGATGTGTTGGCTCCCATTCCTTTCTTCCCCCACCACTCTATCCCAGCCTGTCCATGGAGGTGGCTTGGCCACACTCCTGGTACTGACCCAGAGATGTCACTGACACCCCACGCAAGCCTGAAAGCACAGCCACCTCTCGGAGTTTCTCCTGGAAATAAGCTGGGGAATATATTGTCACTTACAGGCTGGACTAGGCTGCAGAAAGGCCCCGTGACTCGCTCCAGGAGGCATTAAAATAACCTGCAAGCCCACAGTATGGAGCAGGGAACAGGGCGGGAGCTCTCAAGGAAATATTTTGCTGAAAACAAAACTTTCAAAGCCTTTCAACAGCAGAGTACCGAAAATAGACTTCAGACTCTAAGGGAGGGGGAATTGGAAAAGGTTAGGAGCTGGGGAGAGAGAGAAAGATGGAAAGATCAAACGATCGACGACAACCCTGGGGAAAAAGGGGGCACAGAGGTTGCCAAAGATTTTTTAAGTCCATTTCCTGCAGGAGCTGGAGACGAGGAGGGTCAGTTTATTGCAGTTTGGCCTGAGCAGAGAGCTCTGCAAGAGGCTCTTCAGGCTCACTCCAAACACAGCCATTCATTACCCGCTGCTGCATCCTTCAAAACAGGAAGCGTTGCCAGAGCATTAATTTATCTCTTAATCGCCGTCCTTTTGTTGCTGTGAAAAATGTTTAGTCATAGATTTAATTCCTCTCACTCCACCCCCCTACATCCCTACCACCTCTGATCAAAACACCATGAAGAGACAGGGCTTGACAGATTTTCTGATGGTTTCACTACAATTTAACTTTGAGGAGATCAGCTAACTTGCGTACAGATTCTGTTGAAGAACCCTGCATAGCAACAAGAAAGCTGCCCCTGGCTCAAAGTGGGAGTGTAATTTTTTGGGATTTCGCCTTGTCATTATTATTTCTTGCTCTTGTTATTGTCTTCAGTCCATCCTCCCCAGCCCCAATTTACTTTAAACAGATGTCGCATTTGTTCATAGCATGCTGGGGATTTGCCCTGGCAGAGAGATCTTTTTTTGTATTTTGTTTTGCCTTTTTTTCCCTTAAATGTGTTTTAAATTTTGAGAAGAGCCCATGAAACAATAGCAGATGTGTTGTAGCTACAATTAATTGGATAATTAACTTAATTCATGTATTGCATTTTAGGTTTGTGTTTCTTACACAAGGGAGTGTGTGTGCTAGAAGCTGGGGTGGGCACAGAGGGGAGGAAGAGAAACATGTCTTGGTGAGGTGCTTCGGGGGTTCCCAGACAGGGGTCCCCCAGACAAGGTGCAAGAGTAGAAGGGAGAAGAGAGTGAGAGGAAGCATCTACATGCTTCAGCAAGGGCCAAGTGATTGAAGATGCAGCCAGTGGTGAACACATCAGTTCATCTGGCTGTTTTCCCGAGGGTCTGTCCCATCAGGCGTGCTAATGGGGGGAACTGTGCAGTGTGTGGTCAAGGTCAAGAGGGGGCAGGGATTCAGATCCCCAAGGACAGACTAAGCCACTCCTGCTCCTCTTGGAGGTCAGCAGAGGGATGCATGGATGATTGGTCCATACCAACAGGGCCATTAGGATATACCTGGGATGGAACTGCTCCCCACATGGCCCCAGGCCATCTCAGCATCATGTCCAGAGTTTGTATTCCAATCTACCCAAGCCCTGGCCAGGGCAGGCAGGACCCTTCTGCCTTCATGTGCCCTACCGGACACCCCCACATCTCCTCTGAAGCCATTCATCAGTGAGTGTCTGCACTGTGATGAGCAGCCTCAAAACCTCAGTGACCTCTCAGCTGTGAGCTGTCTGCAGAGCCCAGAATGCCAATGCTGCCACCCAGGCAGACCAGCCATCCTTGGACATGATTATTGTTCCTTGGTATGAAGCCCTGCCAGGCAACACAGTTCCAGCTGGATTGCATGCCCACCCATTGAGAGGGTCAGGATCTGGCCCTGAGTGTTAACAGCCCCTCATGTCTCCTACTTAAAGCTTTTTCAAAGTTCTCCTGTAGCTATTTCATATTGGTCCTGGCTGCCATCATTCCTGGTACATAGACGCTCCCAGTGCCTTCAGTGGCAGCCGTGTCTACACGCCACCATGCTATACTCTGCACCCCTGAAAGTACTCTTTGGGACTTAGCCTGCACTCACCCTCCAGCAGGCTCAAAACATATCACAAATACGTATTCCTAGTGACAGCCATAATGCCCACGGCCATTCAGACCAGACTTTCTACCTGCAGTTTGGTGGGTTTTCTCCTCTTGGGTTTTGCGTGTGGCTCAAGAGCAGAGGTTTGCAACTGGGATCAAAGCAGAATGGTGTCCAGATCTAGTTCTAGCTCTGAGTAGCTAAATGGCACAAGGAAAAGCAAGGTTGATGACTCTGTGACAAATTTGGACTGGATCCTACATCAAGATGCAGGCCGACAGGCAGCACCCACCCAGAGCTCTCCAACTTCCCAAGGTTGCCCATGCCGTGCTCAGAACAAGATCCAGACTCTGGCTCTTATTTACAAGTGCCTAAGTGAGACCTGAGGTTAGTAACCACACTGCAAGCATTTCTGAAACTTAGGGAACTTCACAGCATTTATGCACTATGACTTATTGTTGTTGTTGTTGGCTGGACTTCGCGAACGAAGATCTTGGGATAAGCCTGCGCAGTGGATTTTTTAAGTGAGGCACAGTGTGCGCAGAACTGTCCCCACTCCCTTTACTCCAGAGGTTCATCTTGCCACGGCCGAGCAGCTCAGATGGTGACAGCGAGTTCCTCCAGGATTCGAACCAGCGTCCTCAGAGGAGGAGCCGGCTCCACAGGCGGGGCCCTACGCCACTCGGCCAACGCCCACCGCCTCTCAAGTGTAACATACACTATGACTTATAGCTATCAGAAAAACAACCAAACCCTATTTTTATTATAAAAATAGATATTTTTCTATAAAATTTGCAGTAGAAATGCATCCCAAAAAGTCATTCACAAAAACACAGTAAAAAAAAAAACTCTTAAACTGCTCAGATGAGAACAAATGATACTGCTAATTGCAGTGTACAAATGCCAGATATTGGCATTTAACTCTAACTATGCTAAATGCTAATGTCAGCTGGAATGACACACTCTGGCTTCATCACCCAAGGCATAATTTTCAAGCCAGGCTTAGATGGATCCAAATTTCCTACATTTTTTTTTCTTTTCTTCTGTGGCAGCAGATGAGGACAGAGAATGGAACTATTTAGCCTTCAAAAAGGCTGGGAATGGGAACCCGCAGAGGTCCTGGTTCATGCTTGACTAACAAATTACGGTAAAAACACATCACTAGTAGGGCTATTGGAAAGAATTATACCCTGAAGAAGTCCTTAGAAGAGGCTAAAAAGAAAATCCTATTTAAACTAAAAGGGAAAACATTATTCAGTGCAGCATTTTTCTACTTATTTCCTTCTGTTTTTTGGGGGGTTTTTTGTTTGTTTGTTTTTTCCTACCATATTCAGTTTCTGCTCTTCTTTTCTCTTAATTTGGGGGCCGCAAAGTTGCCAGTTTTGTTTTTTTTTTCATTTTTATTCCCAGCTACAATGTCAGCAATATGTGATGCTTTTCTGTAAAGCAGAGCACCTGGATCAATGGGATTAATTAATATTGGCTGTATTCAGGCAGGGAAGAAAGAGGCATTTAGTCTTTGTGGTGGAGAACAGAGCTCAAACTTGCCATGTACCTCAGTTTAATAGTTATACCAGTGAACCTAGCACAGCCTGTAAGGCTCAAGAGCCATAAGCAGCTAAGAGGAATCCGAATGCTTTAATGCTTCATTATTGCACACTATGATTTTTAAGGCAGCTGCAGCAGCCAGAGTGGGAGGGAGAGAAGCTGAGCCATGATTTATGAATACTTTGGGCTCATATTACTGGCATCATTAATCACAACTGCTGATAAATTAATCCACCTTCTAATTTGTGTGCAAGATGCTCAGCTGAAAGTAGAGGAAATACCAGTGTTTCGGATAAGGCGTTCTTATAGCTCTCTGCAAACTGCCAGTTTTGAACCTTAAGCTACCTGGTAGTTTGTCCTGACAAATACCAACCAGCGGTGAGGACAATCCAGAAAGTGGCTACTGT
The DNA here is from genome assembly GCA_013399695.1 of Formicarius rufipectus. Classification (NCBI taxonomy): domain Eukaryota; kingdom Metazoa; phylum Chordata; class Aves; order Passeriformes; family Formicariidae; genus Formicarius; species Formicarius rufipectus. Next base: position 516,004 of record VXAU01003168.1, on the reverse strand, counting down.
CATAAACGGGGTCCCGGGACATGAAACCAAGGAAAAGCAGGGAGCCAAACACAGTTTAACACTACAGTGGCTAATCAAACACTCACCTCTGACCCGGACTGAATCCTGTACTCCAAACAACCACGTCTGAACTTTTTCCAAACTGGTTTCCTCTAAGTCTCTGTAGGACATTCCTTAAATTTTAATGAAGGCCACAAGTTTTGATTTCTCAAATACTCAGAGACAGAATGAAATGACCACATATGGGAAGGATAAAAAAAGCAGTTGCTCAGCCAGGGTGAATTTCTAATGATGAACATAGACAAAATGAGAATTTAGTTCATTCACAGACCCTTAATGATAGCTCTCTATTAAGAGAGGAACTTGAGATGGTTTTGAGAAAACTTTTCAAACCATATTGTATTCATAAAGATAATTTTATATCTTTTAAAATATTTTAATGGCTTTTCCTGAGCTCTAGAAAATCACATGTGGGATATATAAGTTGTCTAGCTTCATAAACAGGAGATAAAAAGATAAAAATAAACTTTCCAAGGCATCCGTACATGATTGTTTTTCTGTTAATTTTGTAGCCTATGCAGAACACCTGAAAATGTGGTTTAAAAATTCCCTTGAGCTATAATATTGAAATAGAAATTGTTCTTTACTGAAAGGTTTCAGAGGTTCAGACCTTAAGTCTTTAGCTAATTCCAAAATTATTTTCAGCCATCCTACAATTCGGAATGAAAATGTGCTATATGTGGAAAGACAGACAAAATCATTTATTTCGACAGGTTGATTTGCAAAAAGAATGGTGGCTTTTTGGTTGCCAGATGCAGTCCCATTAGGAATGCATTAGCAGGCATAGTGCAGCTGAGGTGGTCAAAGGTGCATCATAAATGCAATTTGTCTGATCCATATCACTTTCACATATATGATGTCTAATGTTTGCATACCTATGGATTGTCTGGGTATGTGTGTGAGGTGTAGAGAAACAAGTCCAGTTCTGCTGCAGTTTGCTCCTAAATAGCTATTAGGTTTGCTAGTTCTGTATAAATATAATTGAAAACAGAAGTAGACACGGCATGCATCTCTTTCAAAATATAAACTCCATTGTATGAACGCCAAGACTTCTATGGTATCGTTTTGTATTTCAAAACAGTAAGTTGTAAGTTGTTTTATAGATAGATATATATATAGATGGATAGATAAATTGATCAATTGATCAAACGATCAATCCTGCTTTCTTTTTTATCATCCAGAAAGTCAGACTGCTTTTTCTCAAATATTTTCCACTCACTGATGCCCTCCATCTTGAGGATATGTCAGTGACTTGAGTCTGGTATTTCCTCAATTAAGATACGTAAAATGAAAGCAGAGATGACCCTGCTCCTACTCCCTAATTTTGACTCTGCCAACCCAACTTTTTCCCATACACCCTTCCCTGCCTGCTATTGTGGTGCTAGAATTTATAACTCAGTGAAGAGGAGATTAAGCCCTTTATGGTCAGCTATCTTATATTTAAGCCTGCAAACAACTAGGTACCATTGCATTCATGTGCTTGCTTGGAAATGAAAACACACTGCCTTTTCAAGATCATAAGGTTTCTTAAACTTTGTCACATCCCCTTCTCTGGTTATGATGCACTGAGAGATTTACACAGGAGTGTGAGAATGCAAGTCCTTTCCATGAGGATTGGATTCACCCAGGGACCCCTCTCTAATGCAAACTCTTCATTTGACATAATTGCCAGTTAAATATTCATTCCTGTTTTTCATCAGCAAGAGAGAGCAACATGAGGTTTCCTATGAGCTCTGGGACAAAACTGTCATGGAAATTGTCAACATGGGGCAAGAACAATTTTAATAACAGGCCAGGTCTTAGCAATCTAAAACACTAGTTTTCTTTTCCCCTCCTCCCTCTTGCCTTGCACACTCTCCTCCATCCCATTTTATCAACCCCATTCAGTCCTGGACTGTGCTGGCATTACTGGGCTCTGCAGGGACAGTTACCACATGTCTGGAAACTCCTTTCCAGGTTCCCAGGATCTCAGCAGTTCTTTCAAAGGAGCTTCTTTTCATGACTTGAAAGTAAAAAGACATAATTTCTAATCCCTTGAGCTGCAAAGTTACAGAGAGTTTAAAGTCTGCTGCTCCTTCAGCATATTTTACAGTCCATTAGAGGAGAAGGGTGTCCCCAGATATCTGACCTTTCAGGAAACTGAAGCATCTCTTCTGTTGACTCTTTCATTGCCCCTAGGGAGCCACTGATGAGATCCGGACCTGAAATGAAGAAGTAAAGAAGAGCTGTGATTTACTTTTATTATTCCAGGGAGAACAGAGACGGGCAGCAGAGCTGCTGCACCTTGGAGCTCTGTGCCCATCTGTGCACACCGGTGCAGCTCTGACGAGGGTCCAAATCACTGTAGCAGATCAGTGGACAATGAGCTAGCCAAGGACCTGGCCCTCTCCATAGAACTGAGATGTGAGGCTGCAGCTCAGAGGGAGTAGGGGAGAAGAGAATAAATGTCAGGAGTGGATCTTAGAGGGCTCTGTACTTTGCTCAGGCTAAAGAGAATGACATTTGGGATCTGCAAGGCACAGGTACAGTAGTTCTCAATCTGCATCAGTCCTGGAGGCATTTTAACATGCTGTTGACTTCTGCCTCTTCTGAGACTTTTCCACCAAGATAGACACAGACTGTCTTGCTGACTAATATCACCTAGCACAGCTGAGCTATTCTAGACAGAAGTGAGGGTGTTCCTTCCTACCTGTACTCCAGCTAAGTTCTGCTGTCATTATGCCCTTCATTGCCCATTCTCTCTTCTTCTTTGCCCAGAAGAAAGACCAGTTTCATCCACAAAGCAGAACTGAGTATCAGTCAGAAGACTGAAGTCAGGAATGCTATTGCCCCACATTTCTCCCATGCTTGGATATTCAGGCTGAGCTAAAAATTTTGCCTTCAGAAACCCTTTTTGTTGATTTAAAAGGGCTGCTCCTGCCAGTGGATGTTTTATTTAAGAACAGTCTGGTACACAATAATTAATGTTAAGAGGCCATGTTTCCCTGCTGAGCAGTAGCTTATGTCAGGAGTGGTTCCATTTCCTGAGCTGGGAGGGCACGGGGATCAAGGCACTACCCTTCAGGAGTCGGGAGAGTCAGATCCTGGCCTCACAAACACCTCTGCCACGCTGGCAAGGAATTTGTCATGGGACAGCCTAATTGGATTAAACAAACACTAGCATCACGGTAAGAGAGGCACAGAAGAAGACCCTCTGAGGGACACTAGTGGATGCATTTATTAAACCAACATTGATAAAACCTCTGACACTTGAATCTCCCACCCTGAATAATGCCTACTGTCCCAAGCAAGCTTACTTCTTTGTTACTGTCTCACTTCCCCATGAAGTTCTCTCTTCTTTGTCTTTAGCTGATACTTGCTTTGCCAAAGGGTTCACGTTCCTCCCTGGCTCCATGTCTCTGGCTTAGGGAATGGTCATGGAATCAGTAAGCTGTTTTACCTCTAACACCTATCACATTCACCCCCAAGCACATTTGAGGGACAAAAATGTCCCTCTCAGATCACATTTTAGCTATGTAGGACACAGAAATCTAGCCTGAGCCCACCAGGTATTCTCCTTTCTATAGAGAAAACTCTTGTCCAAAAAACTATTTGCTCATCTGAAATGAACCTGTGGTCCTGTGCACATGTCCATACAGGAGTGCACCACAGTGAGCCACCCGCCACTTGCACCCATCTGACCTCTGCACTGACACACTTGGATGTGCCTGTGGTCATTCCAATCCCCTGCCCAAGTGTTTTGGGAGAAAAAAAAAATAAATGCATTCACAAAACATCAGCTAGCCACTCTGCAGAGTTGGGGGCTTTAGTTTTGGGGCGCTGGAGGATCTAAGTGCCATTTTTAGCAGAATGAGCACTAGACAAATTCAAGGTAGGGATTTGAGTGCAAGTGGAGTCAAATCAATGCTACAAGATAATTAAATACTCCAACCAATAAACTCAGCATGAGAGGGCAGTAATATTCAGAAGAAAGTATAGCCATTGCACCTGTATTATTCTGCTATATAAACATTCTACAAGGCCTGGTACCAAGTATATTAAAAATTATGCCAGATTCCCAGGGCCCTTTGTCTTCCCAAACCCTCCTCCCCTCACAGCTGGCTCTTTTGGCGCTGGTTTCAGCCTGGGTCTTTGCAGGCACCACAAGGAACAAGGGGCTAAAAACACCTCCAAATGCTCATGCTCCGCCCCACAAGGAGGGACAGGCAGCAGTCCGGGAAGATCGGTGGGGTTCCAGCTTTACCATACAACCAAGAGCACTATTCCTGCATTGCAGTTGCCCAGAGGCATTGACCCCTCCCAGGAGATTAGCTCAGATCCAGCACTGACGATATTCAGGTCCTTGTCTCTTTTTCTCTTAGATGTAAAGGCACGTAGGAACCTACAGGGAGTCAGAAGTTCACAGATCGTCTGGTACTTGCTTCAATTGATGTGAACCTCTGCTGTGGAAATTTTTCTGGGACAACATGCTTTCTCATGAGTACAACACATTTTCAGTCTGGGTGAAAATACCACAAGAATAACCTTTCTCATGGTATTTCAGTATTTATTTTCTGGTTCCTGTCCAACCCTAAATCAGGAAGTGCAGAAGCGTGAGAAAATTTTATAAAAAGAAAAAAAGTTAAAGAATGGGTTTTAAGTCTAGAAAAAGTTTCTGTTCCGCTTGAGCCCAAGGAAAAAGTTTGTTCTTGTTTTATTCCAACAGGTTCATCCATTTTTAGCTGTTTCTGAAAGAGCTGTCACATCACTGAGGCCATCAGCAGAGAGGCCAAGGGAAGCCCTGAGCCTTGCTGTAGACTTCTGATGTGCTACAGACTCCTAAGCCAAGTCACTTAGGCACTTTGAGCATCTGTTCCCAGCCTGTCTATGCAGATAGCTAATATTTATCTTGCTGTGAGAAGTGCTTCAAGATTCTTGGGTGAAACCTCCTATGCAACTGTAAAACTTTTTTCTAAAAATGAATATGCCTTTGTTTTTTACCCTGGCAAGTGTAACTGAGCCTGTATGTACCCCTTTAAGTCTTTAAACAGTGGGATCCTTTCATAGTGACTTAGGATATGATGTAATGTCTGTGCATTGTTAACAGGACCAAAGTGTAATAAACATTCATTTTAATGAACAAAGCAAAGAGATGTAACTCAGAAGACCCACAGGGAGATGTGTTGTATAGAGTTGCCATGTTTGCATACATAGTTGTCTGACTGCAGTCAGTTTTAACAAGGGTAAAATACTACTGATGTTAAATCACATGTATTTTTTTTTTGTTGGGGGGGATTTGTTGTTTTGGGTTTTTTGTTTTGTTTTGTTTTGTTTTTTTAAAGGACGCTTAGATTTGCAAGGGTGTTCCTGAAGACATAATGGCTGCATCTGTATAATAAACTAAATGTGTCAAGGACTGGGTGGTGGCCCCAAGGCCAACTGGCATGGAAAAGCCTACCTCCATGCTATTGAACTCTCCTCGTCTCCAAAACAGCAGGGCAACATCCAACCCATCTCCTGGGAACCGGCACTGGCTAGCACTGGCTCCAGCATCGTGCCAGGAATTCTTTGGGAGAGCATTAGCTGGCACCAGGCTCGGCCATGCCAGAGACCATTTGAACAATTAACCGTGCAGACATGCGAGTGCCAGGGCCTGGCATCGTTCCCCGTCACTGCTTGATTTATTAATATCAAGTAGCCATGTGGCCTGCAGAGCCTTTATTGCTGGTGACAGTACCAGGGAAGGAGAAAGTTTGGGTTACTTTTGCAAGGCTGGCAGATAGAAAAAAAGCAGGCAGCTTGGGTTCTTTTCTTGTAAACTGCACATGCTTTATATGGAAATTATTAAGAGACAATCAAAGCAAGGGCCTGCAATGCTGCCTTGGCAAAGTGTCTTTTCAGCCTTCAGTGTTTTGAAAAGGCTTCACACTCAAGAATGCTCAATACTAAAGAATACCTGGTCAAAGTATTTTTACTTATTTATATTTGCCTAAAGTGTTGTAACCAGGGCAACACATTGTTCTTACAAGTCCACCCAGCCCAGGAGGTAACTGGAGCCTTGTGGCACCATATTTAAAAATTGTTGCAACTAAATACCTAGGACATCTGATGCTACCACAAGTGAACCCTTCACAAATAAAATGTCTTGACTAAACTCCTGTGCTCCACTGTTTTTGGGATGATCTTAAATTAAGAGTCTTATTAAATCATATGCTAGAAGTCTATGTTCTTCCTTTCATGTTTTCTTAGAAAAAGTTTGTAAGAAGTGGTACATGGAAATCAGAGGGAGATAATTGTGTCTTCATCTAAGTACTAGCATTTTTTCCAAAAATTTCCTACCATTAGGAAGAAATTAGCACTATCACTCATGTACTGCAGATACATCTGTCTTTGATGTATGATTTACATACCTAGTGAGAGCATTAGGTTATCAAATGCTAAACAGTCCTTGATAACTTATAAACAGTTGAACATGAGAAACCCGCCCATCCAATACAACACATCATTAGCATATGTGAATTTCAGTCTTTCCCTTTCTTTCTGGAAAATGAATGCTGCATCACTCAAAAAAGAAATTGCTTAACTTTCTCTTGTTGACACAGCAGTGGATTGACAGGCTAAACATACTTCTGAACGCTCCCATCAAAAAATTATGTCAAGAAGTGATGGTCCAGGAACAGATAGCCGTGATAGCAGCTTCATCTACTTATTTCAGTGTGTGACCCACATTGGGAGACAGCATACCCAGAGTGGAGTCCAGAACCCCATCAAAATAGACATTTTTCTAGCCTACAACTTGTAGTTACTCTGAGGAGCTCCTGGTGGAGCAAGGTGCTCATGCTGGTTTGGGAGATTTGGGTTCTCCTCCTGCTATTGCTTGCTAGTTTATTTCCCTTCCTCCCTGCCTCTAGGCTCAGTTCAGCAAAGCAGCATGTACTCAACCTCTGGATTTCAACAACAATTTAGGCACTACACCAACACAGTGCTTTTCTGAATAGGCACATGCTGTTGGTCAAGGCAGAGGCTGTTCCATACCTCCTTTCAGCCAGCAAGAGCTTCTCAGCTGCCTGAACACATACCTAAGCTTGAGCTTTTAGCCTGTATTTAGAAGAAATCCAGGCTTCTAGAAACTGTAGACAGTGAGCTCTTTTGTTGGGTTTGTTTTCCCTCTGCTTTCACTCTTACCTCCATCTGCTTTTCGCACTGAAACCTTCCTCAGCCCTGGTCCAGTCAGAATGGGGAGCCTCATCACTGGGGTTGGCTTCAGCCTCACAGCCAGCCTCATCCCACTTGAGAGATCCTGGCAGTAACAAAAAGCACCTGGGCTGAACTTGGTGTTGTTTCAGAATGTGTCTCTGAAACCCAGTCTACTTAAGCTTGGACATAAAGGCATTTATGGCCTTCTTCATCTAGGGCAGGCTGCAGGGCTTTTATATCAGCAGGCTGATGTCAGTATGATGTCAGCAGAATGGACAAGAGCATTCCCATGATTTAGAGCTGACCAGGATGGGCTCCTCTGCTTGGTCCCTGGACAAAGGCAGTGTTTGTAAGGGCTTGCTAGATTGTTATAGAGTGCACACAGCCAGCCAGTGAGCTCTGCCAAAGACTGCTTTAATTCCTGCTGATGGCTGCTGCTCTATAAGGAAACAAAAGGCTGCTCATATGAAGCAGACGCACAGCCTTCTTGCAGCACTTGGTGTAGTGTTTAGATTTAAATGTGTTTTGTCCCAGCACCTTAGCAAGGTTTTGTGCTGGAAAAGGAAGCTTAGAAGCCAGAGGAATTCATAAGGCCAGTCCTTGATTCATCCTGTAACCTAAAAATACAGACTGATTCCTGCAGCAGTTATTTTAGTACCAGACAGCAAAGTGCTTCCTTGAGATGAAAAGGCTCAAACACCGGTACCCTCCTCATAAACAGGATCTTGAGATATATGGAGAAGAGTCAGACAATTTAGACTGCACGAGACTCACACAAATGCAGACGCAAAAATACACAAACATGCCAGCAAGGCAAGATAAGGAACACAGTTCTTCACAGAAATTCCTGCCCGTTATTCCTTTTGAGGCAAAAAAGTAAATAATAATAATTTGGGGGAAAAAGTATTAAAAAAATAAAGCAATTAAGCTCTCCATCGTGTTTCTGCTAGGCTCTTCCTGCACTTGAGGGCTACCAGTCTAAACATGCTCTCCTGGCAGTTCTACTCCTGAAGGAATTTGAGTTCATAAAAATACTGCCAAGGTAGTGTAACACCTTAATACAGCACCCAGTGCTCTCCTTGCCTCTTGCCCTGGAGATTGGTCCTAGCTTATATAAGAAGGGAAGGGGACAAAAGAAAACTGGAGAGAATGTGTGTTATTCGCAACACACAATGTTGATTTTCTGTCAGATAGACTGGAGAATTTCTAAGGGTACATGTTTGAATTGCAAAGTGTTTAGGCTTTGCAGCCAACCGTGTCATTGGAGGTTCAACAAGGAGGGAAACATCTTTGGGGAGTCCTGAAGTCATTTTAGGTACAACCCTTTGCCATTTTCCTTGCTGATGTCTTGAATCAGTCAGTGCTACACTCTTTCTTAAATGCATAGTCTCCAGAAATATCTGTGAGCACTCCATGAGAGGAAGATTAACTCTCCATAGCAAGCAAATAGCCACTGATTCCAAAAGGACTCTTCTGAAGTAAACTTCTCAGAAAGTATTGGCTCCCTGTTTCCACTGCTGGGATTTTAAGGGCAGCCTGATGTGTAAGGAAGAGCCGTGCATGTCTGAAACCTGGTGAATCAGCATTCAAGAGAAAGTTTCAAAAGTCCAGCTACTATTTTGAGCTCTGTCAGCAATATAGTTGTTATGCAGATTTCTTTAATTTAGAAGAGGGTAGTGAGAGTTATCAGCTGAAAAAGTCACTTTCAATATCCTTTTGCTTGTGCTGCAATGAAAATAAGGTACAAATTAATAAGCAAACTTGGAGGTGTTGAATCTGAAGCAGTTTTTATAGAGAAGTGAAAGGAGCCAATAAGACAAACAGCCAACCTATGTTAAGAGAAGAACAGGGATATGATCTCCTCTGTATCACAGCTGGAGTCACTAGAGGTGCTCCAAAGAGAAACTGTAGTATAAATCTGTATGAGAAGCGATGCTATTTCAGGTTGGGATAGCTACTGCTTTGGTGTTGGGTGGGCCAACTCTTCATTGAGCACAGACTAGCCACTGTACCTCTGGAACAGACAAAGATCAGTTTGGGCAAGCATATATGACTCAGGGACTCTCATATCTCTTAATCTCTAGTGTTGGGTCAGAAATCTCACAAGTCAATTTTCATGTGTTTAGTCAGCTACATTAGTCTTTCCTTCCAAGAAACACCATCATGACAACAGAAATTACCTTTCTTCACACCTTAGAAAGTGTGTGTTGTTTTACTCTTAGATTTCTGTTGAGGAGATGTGAGGATGTTTCTTCTGGTTTTGTCCAAGCTGTTTTATTCCTGCTTTGCTTTTGTGTGCTTGTTGTCTTCAGGGGAGCATTCCCCAGAGTAATTAGGTGGCATCTTCCCAGACTGCCTCCAAGCGACCACTGATATTCATGCTGAAACCTATCCTCCAACAGAGGGTGAGCTTTGGCTTTGGCTCTTCTCAGCTTGTGGGTACTTTTCCTTTACCATCTGCACAGCGCTCATACCATGTATTTTCCAGCACATGCATGCAGCATTTTCTGTGCCTGCTGCTTCTCAGAACAGTTTGACTAGAGTCAATAAAAACACATTTATGCCAATGGTGGCTTCTTTTGTCAGAGCAAAAATAGTCCAGCTCCATCTCACAGACCTCCTACTGCTCTGCGTGTGTTAGAGCCAGTTCAGGTGCCTCTGCTGTGCCCTGCCAGCAGTCATGCTCTGCCCTCACACTCTCTTGCTTTCCTTTCCACCCTCCCCCTCCATCTTAGGAAATAATTAGCAAAGAAGAAATAATAAAGCAATATGCAGTGCACTTCTGAGGCTTCCGACAGCTGTTGGCAGCCACTGCCATGCGCTCCTGGTGCTGTTTTTCTTCCCTAGAGAACCACGTATGCCTTCCCTTTTCAGGTGCCCCCAGCCTCTGTGCACCTGGGCTGAGGTCAGATGAAGAGGAAGGCACCCATGTAACACCAGCCTCTTGCAACATATGGAAATTACAGGAGTGGGGAGCATGCATTTCCCTTGTGGCAGAAAAAGTAAGCCTTTGCGGTGTGGCAGTGCTCCACTGCATGACACCCTGCCATAATGAATAGGTAGGCTGTAGGTATAAGCTATTAATATGCCCCATAAATCGCTGTTAAAGCAGCATACATCTGTGATGTTGCTTGCCTCAGCCAAAAGTATCACAAATTATGAGAGCAACAGCAGAAAAGCATATCACCATCTGATGAGTGCTTGCAAGTGATTTTGCAGTTTGAGGGATAATGGAGCAACAAGTCTGCAGACTGGCACCAAGGAGACATCTCTTAATTTCTCACTTCTCAGGAGATATGGCCAAAGACAAAGACACAGCTCCTTTGCTATCTCATCTCAGGCCTCAGCTGCTCTGACAAGAGCCACTACAAAGGTGTCAGTAAATGGCAATGACAGTGATGAAATTTCCTTCATAAATGTCCAAGTAAGCATGAAGTGCTCCACCACAGAAGAACAGTCATGGAGCAAAGCAATATGTTATTCCTGCACAAGGCCAGATGTAGGGGCAGATGCACAAGGCTGGGGCAAGGGCTTTGCAGACTGTTAGCTACCTGCTGAGCATAAAAGTCTTTGGCTGCATGGATGTACTGACAGGGCATGTTTCATATGCTCTTCCTCTCAATAATGAGAACAGACAAAAATATGGACTGCAGTAACAGCCACAAGAGATGCCTGTAGCTGCAGTCCTGTAACAACAGGATTTCTCTTTCCGCGCATCTTAGAAGCAGTCTCTCTCTGGGAATAGCTGTTCAATAGCATTTCATCTAATCATCTGGTTCCACCCATGGACTTCTGCAGGGAGATCAGAATTTTCTGACATTCCAGGAATCTCTGTGCCACCTCTGCATGGTCTGGAACATTCCTTGTCATATACATAACATGACATATGCTCATCGGTTTTCACCAATGTCATATGATTGCAATATCCTTATCCGATTAGCAAGCTCAAGCATGCTTAGCTCATATTGTTTCTCAATTAATTTTACCCACAAACATTGATGTACTAAATCCTGAAACAATGCCTACATAACTCCCCAGGGCATCGTTTTGATTCCACCCTGGAACAAGGTCACTCTCCTGGTGGTTGATGGCTTTTCATTCTTTATCTTTTCCTAGCAGTTGTTTCTTAAACAAGATTTTCACTGGCAATAAACAGAATAATCTTCATAAACTTTGAAAATTTAATGTCTCCTACTAGCTGTTGTTCAGAAGTTGAAAGTACATATTTTAACTTTTTACTGCTTGTTGGATCCAGTAGCCAAATATGGATTTGATGTCTAAAGGCTCCTTCTGACAACCTACATACCCTGCTAAATAGAGGTGCACAGCCAGCAAGCACATAGTCTTCAAGATAAACCTGCTTTCCTTTGCAGAATGCCAGACTTACTGACCTGAAATTTTCTGACTGCTATCAGTGCCCAGGCCACATCTCTCCAAAGCACTGTATTGTCCTACCCTACATGCCTCTACAGCCAGATGTCCACACCAGGTGCTGGCAGGCATCTTTCACTGAGGACAACTGAGAGCATCCCTTGAGGAAGACATACTTTCACTATTGTCTAACCTATTTGCCCATAACTCCCACCTGGAGGGGAGGATCACAGATCCTTTCCATGATGCTTTTTCACTCTCTGCCTCACCAGCTCTGGTGGAAAACAGTTCTGAGCTGTTCCAGGAGGCTGGCATGCTGCCGCACCTATCCTGCCCTGCTGCTCACAGCACCACCCAGCCCACTGCACCAATAATATTGTTCTCCAGTGAGTATTACAAGCCACTTGTCTGGACACCATGATTCTCCAGCCACTTACATCTTTTGAGGCTTTTCTCAGCATCCAGGGGACCATAGAGTAAGTCCCCCATGCTGGGTGGATGATGGGGAACTGTAGGCATCTGCTGAGCTGTTCAGCTCCGTACTTTCTTTCCAACGAGTGACCTGCAAGTGAAATGTGGTAAAAGTAGTATCCAGATCATCATCTGGTATAAATCAACAAAGCCCCACTAAAGACATTAAAGCTCTACTGGTTTACACCATCTGGGAGTTCCAGGGGAGGACTTCTTAATGTTGAATTTTTAGCCTTTATCACAGATATACATGGGAGGAAGGCTAGTGCCCTATCTGCTCTCAGCGAGCATTGCCAACCCCTACAGAGATCAATAGGAGCTCCCTGCTCACATCAAGAGCAGAATGAGGCCCTAAAATTAGCATGTGTTTGAATCAGTGCATTGTATCTTGTTTGCAGATTAGTAGCACTGAGCAGATACTGAGGGCATTGGAAAGCTAGCCAGTTTAAACAAAGTAAGAATTGACCTCAATTTCTGCTAAGCTGAAACTGATCTTTTCCAAAGGGAGAGAGAAGAAAAGATGTCCAGAAATACTCACGTTTTGGTTCATTTGAGTATTTCATACACCTGACACTTTGCATGTTTCATTAGACAAAGAAGAGTAAATTTTCACATACTTGGTACTTGACTACAACTACAGTTGACCTGAGAGGTGTTAGAGTCCTGTCCTTAGAATGGAAGACTTCAATTCTAATTTATAGATCAAACAGATAATGACAAATAGGCTTTGGGTGGTTTATCTAAGTCCTCCAAAGCTGTGCCCATCAACTAGCTATAAGCTTGCTCATCTCCTTGGTTAGTTCAGAGTGTCTCAAACAGATAAATCATATTTGATGTGTTGTGTTTCACATATTTCTGCATGCTGTCTCACAACCATATTCTAAAGACCAAAACTGAAGGAAATCTGGAGTGAAATGAAAGGAACATATTTATTCTTTGTATTTATGATAGCAATAATTTCCCTTAAGGCACTGCCTTTTTCGTTTAATGCAGTGAGTACCAAATATGGGCTGGGTAATGGATGTTTTATGAATGCAGCCTTGCCTTGAGCAATTGATTGCTTAATTTAAAAGATTAAAACCTTGAGGTGGGCAAAAATAAGAAATTGAAAAAAAAAAAGAATATCGACCATGAACAGGCTATGATTATATATCAGCTTCAGCAAGCTAGCAGATAAATTAAAATTAGAGTAGTGTAAGTATTCAGTATAAAGTCTCTTCCTCTAAGAACATTTTTTTTAATATTTTATGACTTCTGTAAATTACTGAAGAAAAAAAATCCCACATTTTACTTTGAAGTTTATCTTTCTTTAAACCAGATGAGATCCAATTTTTTTTTGTCATTGTATATTTCTTTTTCTGTGGATAGGATTTTTCCTGCTGGAAAAACATAGAGGGTGTATGCAGAGAACTGTTTCCTCTAGGTCCTAGTGCACTTCCTCCATCTGTGTCTAAGCCAGAAGAAAAGGAAAAAAAAAAAAACAACCAATTAATTGCTATTTCACAGTGCAAAACTGTAAGCACTCTAGTTTTCTTTCTGTTGTTTCATTATCTAGCTGTGTGTTTTTCTTGTTCATCATGTAGATACATCTCTCTTTTCTTTTTTTTCATCCAGTAGACACCATAGGTGAATGATCTAGTGAAAAGAAAAATTACTATGATGGACTGGTTACTGGTGAGCAGTGTTTTTGCTAGTGTATTTATCCACTGATTCCACTGTTATGAATAATACACATATTCATCATGCCACTGCTTCAAAGGACAATGTTCTCATCCAGCCCTCTGTGCATTTTAAGTAGCTGGGACTTCCCCTGAGATCTGGGACTAAAGAACTAAACTTATCTTTGGTGTAAACTCTACTGAGATCAGTGAAACCACTGAGACCTAGGATGAATCTGACCCAGGGAGAGAGACTCTCAAGAGCTCCATTTAATCTCTGCCGCAGCATGATTTTCGCAGGAATTGCCATAGCTATCCGTCTCTCTAACACACATAATAAATAATTTACTCACAGATATAAGGGAGCACTTTGCTTCAATCTGCTAATGATCTTAGCACTGAAAGAGGGTCTACTGTGCTTAAACCCTTTTTACATTGCCTGATAGATTGAAAGTGCCATTATGGTAAAATGAGATGACAAGAAATAAAGACGAGACAGTACAGTACAGTAATTTTAAGCATTTCCACCACAATTTTCAGGTGGTCTTCAGCTATTAAAATACTCAAGTGAGATTCATCCTTAGTCACCTTTGCTTTTTAGTCCCCCTTAGCTTTTTAGACACCAACATTTCTATGGAGGTCTCTCTATTTCTGTATTACAGATGGAGCCTACACGGGGAATAAAACTTCTGACAGCTAAAGCCAAGAGATATGAATCTCATTCCTAAATATCTTTTTGAACACAGTCCCTTCTCATCAAGTTGATCCCCTCATGGCACTTGCCGTATGTACGCCCTTAAGGCACAGTCAAGTGAGAACAGTAGGACCTTGGGATTTGTCTTCAGAAGGGTGTGCTTCCCTGCAAACACCAGAGCTGGAGAAAGGATATAATTGCAAATGTCAAGATAGTCCTCATCTCCAGGGGCCAACTTCTAGTCTTGCTTACATACTGGCCTGAGAACCTTTCTAAGTGTGGCAAGTGCAGCAGCAATACTCAGAGTTAATGTCTTTGTAGCCAAGAAACATACTAGCTGCAATCCTTTCCTCACTTGAACAGGGTCTGTCCTCTATTTGGCTGACACCCGTGTTATGTGTATTTGAGGACTCTCTCCTCTTGATCAAAATGATCTGAATGCTGGCTCTTCCTATCAAATGTTGTTCCAGTCTAGAAACTTCCAATATAAGTCTTTCATGATAGCGTTAATTTCTCTAGTTAATTTCCTGCTTGATCTGCCCTTTTTTATTGCCCTAAGTAATTCGTTTCCATCCTTGGCAATGCACCTTTTATGAACTGATTTAAAATTAATACATTAATAAAACAGTATAAATAATGTATGCTTTCTGTATTTAATATTAATAGCCATTAAATGAGGGGGGGAAATTGCATACCTGCAGATGATTTGCAAAAGGAATGTATGGCCACAATATTATATTTTAAAGAGAGACATTGAGGTTGCCCAGTGCTTCCCATCAAGAGATTTATTTTTTTTTTATTTCAGTTGCCTACAGATATTTCAGACTTCCCTCCTGCAGAGATTCTTTTGAGAACAGACTTTTGCCTCAGAGTGAATTATTCACTGCTTTGCACATTGTGGAAAACATCTCCCAAATAGCTCAGACATTTCTGTGAATGAAACAAAGTGGAAAAGTGTGTTGTTTGTTGACATAAGACAAGCTGAGTGAACCAAGTTTGTAGCACTCTGCTATGGAGCAAAAGCAAGCCAGAGATATAGGCAATCTGTCTTGTGGTATTTCTGTGAAAACTGAATTCACCTTCCCACCAAAATTTGGCCTTGTAAATGCATTTGAACCTACCAAGTGCCCACTTGCTGTAAGACCTCAGTATGCATTTGCTTGTGGAGGGCACGCAGTATCCTGGTGCTACAGAGCCTATCCTCATTTCTGTGCATGACAGCAAGCCTAAGCTCCTAGTGGGCAATGGTGCTCCACTTGATATGAACTCAGTGGGCTAAAGGATCAGATCAGGGAGAAGCAGAGTGGCGGATAAATACAGAAGTCATGGTGGAAAATAAACCACAGATCGCTAGAGTAAGGACCCGAAAGGTAAACAAGTAATCAGAGCAGAGTCCCAGTGTGGTAAGGAGACAAGGATTTAGTAAAACTGGGAATTAAGTATAAGATGACGGAGAAAACACTGGGATGGGCAGTGTCATTAACAGGGATGCTGCATTTCCTACCTCTGTGCATTTCAATGTGCCTTTGGTCTTCTGCCAACACCTGTGCACCGTAGCTAATGCGCACTACAGTGTACTCAGAGCTTCTGCAGAGCCATGTGCCTCCCTATTGCCCTTCCAGGAGCCCAAGCAAGCACAGACCTGGAGGTTTTGTCACAACTTTCCATGTGCTTGTTTTTATTCTGGAGGAGAAAACACACGAAGGTCGTGGCAATTAGGAAACAGCTCCTCTCCAGAACAGCTGGTCTCCCTCATTCTTACTCCCCACAAGAATCACAAACCACTGGCCTTGCTCACTGTGTGATTCTGCTATCACACTGGTCAGATGAACAGAGCTGACTGACAGGGGAAAACGCTGAGACTGAGAAGACCAGCATCCATAGAATGTACTTTGTTACTAGCAAGCAAGGAGTTAATGCTAGTCAGAGCCCTCACATAGGTGTAATGAGTCAGTGCCAGGACTGATGGTTGTCAAAAAGGGAATACAGGAAACTTTCACTCTTAGGAAGGAAGACAGAAGAGAGAAAGGGTTGTTTTCACACTGGATGAGCACAGGCTTTGTCCATCAGAACAGGGATTTTACCTCACTTTTTAATGAGTCAGTCAAAGGCTCCTTTTGTTTCTCACACTTTTCCACCCTGCAGACACAGCCCTGCAAGGACATCTCACTGCCCTCAAAGCTTTTCTCCTAGTGGCTTTTCTTTACCTACCTGCTTGTGCAGTTGTCATCTCACCGTGACCTCATGGCCCCCTTATCGGGGGGAGAGAAGGAACTTTTGTGATGATTTCATACTGCAGAAGCCCTGGTCAAGCTTCAGCTGCAATGGCTGGGCTACTAGAAATTTAAAAAAAAAAAAAAAAAAAAAGTTGCTCAAAAGAGAATTTATATGCCTTCAGTGATGTTTTTGTGAATCTTATTATTTTATCTGTTTGTGTGTGATTATTGGCGAGGCTAATAAAGGACAGAGCCAGTACTGAGAAGAGGGTGGTAGAGCTCACAGGACTTTCTTCCACGATGAGTTTCTGCTGCACTGCCTGATCCATGACCTCCTGCGCTTTGCCTTGTTTGGCATCCTACTCTACACTAAACCAATTTGTTTCCATAGTCTCCCTCCTGTTCATTTCTTGGGTGACCTTCTCAGAAATAGGCAATGAGGATTTCCAAATCACCCTAGTGATGACAGAAAATTCTCAAACTCACTGGATGCGTTTTGTATACTATACACTTGTGATTGCAGCCTGGCTTTAGAGAAAAGCAACTTCTGCCATCGAAGAGCAATAATTCATCAAGACACAGTTTAGCTACAGGGTTTCTGTGCCACAACTCCAGCATATTCAGCTAAAGCGGCAGAACTCAGCACCTCCAGATGAAGAAGTGACACTCTAGCACCAGGAAATGAATGGCCAGAGGCAATAAGATACACCTGATGTATTTAAAATATTGAAATGTTTAAATTCTTTATATAGTATTCAATAAAAATAATTATGTTCTATATTAAAATATACAAATTATATAAATAAAATATCGTATGATGTTTAATATATTTAATATAAACATAATATTTAAAATAACACGTAGGACTAAATTAGTTGTTTTGTCAGACTCTATGAATCAGTCTGGCTGCATACTTGCAGATCAATGGAACAGTCATGAAAGTGCAGACATTTTCACCAAAACCTCCTGTGTGTCCAGCTTGGACTGAATATTAGCCCCAAACCAGGTTTGCAGGACTGCAGAAATGCCAGTGCTCATTGCTAGGGGTTGTTGAGTTTTGCAGGGGAAGGCTGAGAGTATAGAGAGAAATAATCAGACTGCAACCTGTCTGGATCCACAGAGACACAGTGAAGGAGGGAGGCTGAGGGATGGGCAACTACTTAAGGAATAGAGGAGCTTACTGCTGCATCTGAAAGGCTGATTTATAGGCCAAGAAGCCACCAACACAGGGGATCCATTTTGAACCAAACTGAGGAGTGAATAGCATAAGGCCATGTGTGGGGCCAGAAATATACCCAAGGAGAGTAAGCCTGTGCTAGCAGAAAAGAGACACTATCCACATCCCAGCAATGTTCTCCCTAAACTTAAGGCCAACAAGCTTGAATTCAAAAATGCACCAAGCCCTAACTTGTAACTTGAGTTGCTGTCTCATGACAGGATATGAATTTAAACATGTACCATTTTATTAGTTACCCCAGGTCAGTCTGGTTGAAATGCTGGTATTTTACCAGAGAAGCAGAAAGCAGAAATGGTTCCAAACTCTGAGACACAGATTTGCTTTGCAGAGAAGATCGCATTCATCTTCAGACAGATGACACCTTAGCATCTTCTGCTCCCCTGGGATTTTCAGGTGGCTTCCCTCAGATCCCAGCTGTGCCAGCGCAGAGTCAGACAGAATAACTGAGAAGGGATAAGCAATCACCAGCAGAATGCAGCAAGTGAAATGTGAACTTCCTGGGAGTTTCCCATGGGTCTGCAGGTGAGGTCTCCAAAGGCAGCCAAACCAGCGTTCACCATAAAAAGTGTTAACTGTGAACATGTTGTTTGCTGACAAGTGCAGTAAAACCAGTTCAGGAGCAGGCCAAAAAAAATGTAATGTATAAAATTGATAAATGGACAACAGAATCTGCCTGGGCACTTCTCAGATGAAATGTTTTAATTTTGGAAGCTGGACTGACCAGGAAACTTCATCTTTTCTCACCAAAGGGAAGGAAAGAGGCGGGCTGGGATGGGAGGAAGGAGTAAGAGTTGTGCTCCAGTCTGGGCTCCCATGAGAGATGGGGCAGCCTGGAGGGACAAGGCTCAGCTCACTGGAAGTTTAAAGAGCAGGACAGTTTCGGTTGCAGATGTGCCCCATCCTTGCTGTACCAGTCGAGTAGCTGAGTCATCAGTCCCTACTACAAATTGAGCACCTGGCAACTCTGAGCCCGTGGCTTTCAAATTCCCTTTGAGTGTCCTTGTTGCTGACCTACAAAGCACCAAGCAAACCAAGCTTGTTCTCCCTCCAGATTTCCTTTGTTTTTATTTGAGGGTCTGAATCAAAACAAATGGTTTCTGCAGCCTCAAAACAAAACATAGTTTATATTTAGACATGTCCAAAATTCTGAATAGTAGACCCAAAGCAGTGTTGTTTCTATTTCTCAGCATTATCAGCAAAACCAAAGTATATTATTTGCCCTTACTCTCTCTTGATAAGCCAAGGTTAACATAGCAGTGACAAAAGGTAACAAGAGTCTACCTATATTAGTACACCCAGCTTGGATATGATCTTAAATCTATTGAATAAAAGAGAAAAAAATAAATCTATTGGATAAAATAATTTTTAGTCTTTTTTGCTCAGAGCTAATTTAATAGAGCAAGATAATCTGAGTAGATACTTCTCAGTCCATGCCTACATTGTATCTGATATCCAAGTCCCTACCCACCAACCAGATGAGGAACAGACTTTGCTGGAGCAGCCTGATTGGGATGAAGCAGTCATTCCCTGCATAACAGCAGTTCAAACTTGGCAAAGATCTGCATGGCTTTTCCTTCCATTTTCACAGGGACCATCAGCAATTACTCTGGCACATCTAATAGCCCGGGTCATGATGGAGAAGTATGTCCCACATGCTCTGGGTGCCCAGAGGACACTGCAGTGCCACGGCTTGTCTTGTGTACCTAGAAAGTGGCAAATTGTGCAGGCAGAAAGAGGATCTGAGACCCTTTTGCCAACTCCTCCCATGGCACAGCTCTCCTAGCACAGCCAAAGTTTCAGGGTTGAGGCCATATATGGAGCAGGGAGCAAACATGGAGAGCATGACTGTTTAAATGCCTGAAGGCTGAATCGCCACCACTCCAGATGCTAGGCTTTCTTGGAAGTTACGTCCTGCACTTCCTGGGTGAGTGGCATGCTGACAACCAGTGCTCTTGTCAGTTCTGAGAAGCAGAAGAAAATTAATTTGCAAGTTGCCGTGTTGCTCAACCTTTGCTGTGGTTTGGCAAGAAAAAATGTGTAGAAATTTCTTACTACTTATGGCAAAGTGATGGACAAGTCATCCTGGGAGCAAGGTATATTGGGAACACCCTAACCTGTGAAGGAATTGTGTAGTGTAGGTGCTAAGTTTTAACCAGAAGCAAGAAATGTGTCAAGTGGTAAAGATCAAGATAATTCATAGGGGTGGGGATTGCAAGATCTCAGCTTCCTGACAGCCTCTGAAAGACACCCTCCTGGTCATCTTCTGCTCCCAGAGTCTGCCACATTTCGCTTTCCTCTCAATGACCTGTCCTTGGTGCTGTCTAATGACCCCCCAGTGTCCTTCAAGCCTCGAAAGCTCAATGGAAACTGCGAGAGTTAGATCTGCTCCAGCTCTAGTGAAATGTAAGAACTTCATGAATAAGCACCACAATGCAGAGTCACAGCAGCCAGTGGAGATGAAGTCGGTGTGTGACTGAGAGCAGCTGTATCTGATGGCATTGAGGCAAATGCAGATGTATGAGGCACCCTCTAGTCCTTCCAAACAGGGCAACTGTAAGTGATCAAGAGAGAAAACAATTGTCCACATCAGCAATGGTAACTCAAGTCAGTCATACTTGACTGCTGAACTCCATACTGGAGTGATACCAAAGGAGTAAGGAGATCCAGGGCTGTCTCCATCTGCACTTCCCATGGTGTTGTCTGCCTGAGATCTCCCTCACACTCCTTTCCACGTTCACCAAATGACCTGAATCACTTGAAGAGCTGTCATGGCATAGCTGAAAATTATGTTCAGTCCCCAAAATGCGAGATTCTGGGGGAGATACCCTACTCCAACTGTGAATGTCAAAGAACACATCAGCTGTGGAGACCTTACTGGCCAGCCAGGCTGCTGCCTCAGGGAAGTTTTCTTCCTCAATTTATTATGGGAGAAAAGAGGCTCCTTTTATCGTCTTATGTGTTCCTTTCCCAAAACAGCTGTCAGTGTCTCACATTTTAGCCAGCTACTTTACAGTGATAAACACCTTTCCAAGACTACCCTCACTTCATGTGTGCAGTGCCAGATGTTACTGTCAGAACAAAACAAGTAGATTTTTGCCCCTGCCCTGTAGGCTTTGCATGTTGAGTCTGGCCCTTCCAGACTTTGCTAGCTCCAAAAGAAATAGGACTGAATTCAAGGACACCAGTTTTTGCACTTGGGCTCAGAATCTGTCCTGTTTGAGAACTGCAGGAGCCTTTGCCTTGACGTGCATATCTAACAAGTGTGTTCTGTTGAGTGCCTTTCCCAGTAGCCTTGAGGACATGGTCTTGACTTTGACATGACCTAGTCATGCCTCTTGCCAGACTATGTTGTTTCAAAGTCAGAATCCAAAGATTTTCCGTCACTTTAAAGCATTCGTCATCCTCTGCAGCTCAGTCATTCTGCCACGGGGTTTGGGGGCAGCCTGAGCATGATGCAGCAATTCGGCTGCCGCAGGGCAGCAGATGCAATCTCTCTTCAGCACATTCAGGTCTTGTTTGCGGTCAAACCTCTGCTCGTGCTGCATGCAGATGGATGGCACACACCCACAGGAATCTGCCTAACCCATACACACCCTGCCAGCTGAGCAGGAAAGGGGTTTTAGGGTGGCAAGGTGTTAAGCAGCAGCCATCATGTTTCTTACTTGCTGCTCAGCAAGCTGTCCAACTCTACAGCCACTCTCAAAGTCTGCGAGCAAAGTCAGGCAGGCACTGCTTGCAGAAAATAAATCCTGCTCCCCCCTTCATGGCTGTTGGTACCCAGCAGAGATGCTGAAATTCACCTGGACTAGCCAAGTGGCTGCAGACAGCAGGGCTGCAAACAGCTAAATGCAACCTTTCTGGTGACTGCCTCCATGCTGAGGTTGTGCTGGTAGAGTTGCCATGGCCAGCTCTCCATCCTCACCATGAAGCTGCCTCACACTCGGTGACCTACACCTTCCTCCCAGAAGGCCACTCTGGCTGTTTCTGAACGGCTGCCCGAGCAGCATGAGGCAAAACCGTGGCAGAGATGGAGGCACAACGGCCCGATGTTATTGACTCCAGCCAGCGAGCGGGCAGTGTAATCTGTCTGCTTTTGTTCCGTTCACTTGGTGGTGTGCTCTCATTAGCCCCCCACCAACAGTCAACCTGTCAGCAGGTCTGCGCTCCAACTGCCTGACCTCTGACTTCCACTCATTCTTCCACAAATTAATTTCCCAAATTGACAAATTAAAGTGCACAGTATGCCCAAGGTCACTAAATCACACTGGGTTCTGGTAAATGTCAACTAGCATTGGGGAGAGAAAAAAAAAAGGTAGGGGGAGGGAAGGAATAGAGGGTAAAAAGGGATAAAGGAAAAAAAAACCGTATTTGTTTGAAAGAAATGGACAAAAAACTCTGAAATGTAGTTTCCGATTTGCGGAGGATGACGCTGTGCAAAAGTAATTAAAATGGAGCCAGAGCCCTGTGCTCCATTGTGTCATCCAGACAGCTACCCAAAATGGCCTTGGCTGTCCCACTAAACTGGTGAAACTGCAAAGCCTGGTCTGGGTCACTTCTCACTTGTGGTGCCACCACACCGACACGTCGCAGTGAAGTTTTTCCTGATTCCTTTCAGTCAAATGGGAATCCCATTCAGTGGCTGAACACAATTGTTAGGTGAGCCAGTGCACACAGATATCCATGGAGAGGACAGAAGGGCAGATCGGCATTGGGAAGCCCCAAGGAGTGAAGAGCAGTCACCATCACACCAAACCCCGACCAGCCTTGCATGCCAGCCAGCAACGCATGGCTGTTACCTGCAGGGACGTTAACCTGCTGACCGTATTAACACTGTTGCCACATTGTACAATTCTTCCCACAGACCAAATAAAGGTCTTTCTGCCATAACCCCAGCCCATGAGTGGACAGAAACCCTTCAATCCTCAGTGTATCTATGGGCAATTTATATTTGTACATATGCCAGCATAGTCTCAGCCTGAACTCATGTTTTCCTCTTTAGTGTGTTTACCCACTGCTGTATTTCAAGAAAGGGGCTGTGTTGCCTCTCAGCTGCCACTCAGTGCGTGACGGAGACCAGGGCTGATATGATCTCCTGGTGCTCCTAACAGCCCAGCTCTGCACCTGCGCTGGCAGTGCTTCATCTTTCCTAACCACAGCAGATAGTAGTGCTCCAAGGGAGATCTCACCCCTCTCCAGTGGCATTAATACTTGCCTGCCTCTTGGGAAGGCTGTGAGTCATATACCCTATGCTCGCATTTGTCTTTCTCATGGTGGCATGATATGTCTGCTTCTTAGTTACCCCCATCAACTAATACACCCAGGTCTTTCTCTTCTATGCTTGTTTTGAGCTGATAAGCTTCCAGCTTATAGTGGAAACTCATGTTATTAGTCCCTAAATGCATGACCTTGCACTCTGTGATATTGAATTTCATCCCATTCCTCAGTCCAGTCCTCAAGGTCAGTCAGTGCTTCCTGTATCATACTCTGATCTTGAATAATAACTATGCTCTCAAACTTGCTTCATCTACAAATTTCATCCACACACTTCTATCTTTCATCATGAGACCATACTGAAAATATTAAGCAGAATCAGTCCCAAGATTACTCCTTGAGCAACTGTAAAAACAGTCCCCCTCGAATTTGATCATTCCCACACCAACACCACCTGTATTCATCTCTGCCTTAGCCAGACCTCTGCACACTGTTCTTCTGCCTAACCCCATCATCCCCCACTGAATAAATAATTTCCCATGTGGCATCGTATCAAATGCTTTGCTAATAGTCAGATAGATCAGCCATGTTTCCTTTCCCAGGAAAATCAATTAGCTTTCTTTGATAACATATCAGATTCTTCTGGCACAATTAACCTTTGATAAAACCAGGCAGCACACAATCTCACTTTCTATTTGTGTCCTTTATTCTTTGTTGTACAGACCCCAAAGATGTTTGCCTTGCACAGAGTGCTGATGAAAGCACAGTGACTGTGCAGACAAAAGCAGCAACTGTTGTCCCATTAGGGGTGTTTTCACCTAGGAGGACACCAGACAGAAAATGCCACTGTTGATCCTTCCTTTGCCCTGTTTTCTACAGCCCTTCCCCTTGTACAGTGTGGAATTAGCAGCATTTAGCACAACCTCTGCCTAAGTCAAGGTATTGTACCGGATGTAGAATTTGCCAAAAATTGGTAAAGAGGCTAAGACTAAACATTCTCATTCCATTCTCCCTGTGCATGGCCCTTTACAGTCCTACTGAAATCCATGAGACTGTTCACGGAGCAAACTACTACTCTATGAACTGGGTTCAGTGGCTGCCTTTTGGAGCAATTTTATTTCTTGCCTGAGTTGTTTCTAGGATCAGTATGGACAGAGGTCAGTAAATATGATAACCTGGCCTACACTCATTGTTTTACTTGCTTATCAGAGCATTCTCCTGAGAAGATGTGCCTTCAATAGGTTCCACTATAGGGTCGCCCCTTAACAGATGAATTATCAGTGCCATCCTACTATTCAGGAAGTCATTAAGAAGCGGAAAACTGAGGTTTTACTCTTCATACACCAAGACAAAACCACCAGTCTGTGTTTACCTGAAACAATGTTGTGATTCCACAGGGGTCAGTTCTGCACAGCACACTGTACAGGGAAAGAGATATGGGACAAGACTTAGAGCACTGAAACCATAGGCAGGATGGGAAATGTTTAGATCACTGATTTGTTGTAACCCTGGTTGGCAGCAGTTATTCCATGGCTGTATCATGGTTCTGTGAAATGGATCCCTGTATCATTCACCATTCTGTGAAAATAAGGGCAAGGACAAATGGTGTCTCTCATCCCCTCCCACCTTCTTCTCCTCAGGGGTGAGTGCTGACAGCACGAAGGAAAAGTTGGGTCTTATTCCTTCAAGGTGAAGCAAATGCTTGTTGAAGGAGGGCATGGTGATACATTCTCTTAAGTCTTAGAGTGCAGCAACACAGTTTTGAGCCAAAATCCCTCTGGGTTCTCCTGCCCACCAAGTTGCTTTCTGACTTGGATGAGAGTAGGTGCTTACTGCTGCTCTGTCATGACACTTGGAGCTCGGCAGGGATGGAGAAGGACTCTGTCTGTCAATGCTCAGCATTTGCTGCAGAAAAAAATAATCAGTCAAATAGTCCTGTATATTTTTATGTGTTTGGATAAAAATGCCATATTCCTATTATTTGTCTGAGGGGAATTCTTAAGCACCTTGACTCCTTTGCACTGGCACATAGTCTGAGTTAAAGATCAGATGAGTAAACTCCTAGTCATAACTCTTCCAAGCATGGTCAGGCAGGTATGAATCTGTGCATATCACACAGAAACTGTCTGCTTTCTTCTTCCCTGCTCCCACATGGTGTAACACAATCAACATCTGAAGAATTTTATTGGGTTTGGGGAGGCAACTCTACTATGATTTATCCACTTCCCTGTAACAATGACATTGTGCCTCTCCAGCTAGCAGTCCAGCTCATAAAACACACTCATCCGAGTAAAAAATGCTTGTCACTCAGAAGTCTAAATGTTACTTTTAACACTACTAATTGATTCTGCTGCTCCGATATCCTCTTGCAAGGGATTCCAGAGCCTAGAAAAATTAACAGGCAAATGCTCTGGCACCAGCTGTCTTAAGCCTAAATCTAGTCCCCACCAAAAGGCTGGCATTAGATGTCTTCTCATTTTACATGTTTGCATTTTTACAACATTCCACAGTTTTAAGGCTACTGTAGGTTGGCTGAAGAACCAATTTTGTGACCTACAATCTGAGTCTTACCCTGGGAGAAGAAAAGCAATGACACCAACAGAAAAGAAAGCTGTAAGCTGTGTCAGCTCTGAAGAGTGTACACATCCAAGAAGGTGGACATGAACTAGTGTGGCCATATCATTTATTCTCCTGGGTCCAGGGACCTGTACAACCTAAGGAAAGATGTATGTTTTGTATCCATTTTTGTTTGAAACACGTAGAAATTCTACCCTTTCCTTCTAATACTTCATGCTGCTGCTCTTACCTTGCTGCTGCTCATGACATCTATGTCCTCCTTCATGCTACTTTTCCACAAACCACACTGGGCAAACAAGTAATGCAAACACAAGGGGACAAGAAAACTGTTAGAGCAACTACTTAGCCAACACAGCTAAAAGTTCCAGGGCACTCACCAGTATCACCTCTCCCACCTTGCAGCACGTAGTTATTTTAATATAAGAGCGATCAAGCCGCACTCCTTGGTCCTGGTGTCTCTTTTCACAAAACACGGGAAGCAAAAACCACAAACCACAGAGAATGTAACCAGGATACTGGTTCAAACCTCTAGCTTGGAGCTGGCAGAGAGGCACTCTACATTTACCCTGGTGCATGTGAGACCAGAATTTCAACCTATTTCTTTCACAGCAGTCTGCTAGTTGTGATCAGAGTCTACACATGGGATTTCCTGCTTTCAGTGTTGTAAAATAAAGCACAAAAAAAGAAAATATATAACTGAAACACAGGCATAGGAAAGAAAGCAAGATCATTTATTATAACCAAAACTTTGCACTTCATGTCACCAAGTGGACCTGTCAGTCTCACATGCACAGCCAAGGAAATCAACCTTAGACCTCAGAAATTGTGCTGCATATCATATGACCTGCTGGCATATTAATACCCTTTCCTTTTAAAATCTTTGCTCTCCCTTTGGAGTCTGCCCTCTCAGTGGGGATCAGACTGACACATTATAGGCTCAGTTTTCTTTCTGAGCTGACAACTCATCCAGGAAAAGCTGGCTAGGATGTCAGTCTTTGGAGGATATGTAGAAAATTCCAATGTGCAATTTGCATATCATCACTTTACTGGAAGGTATCGTAAGAAGAAATAAATACGTCTCCTTTCTAGGACAATACCTTAAGCTTCTAGCCAGCATATCGCACTTGAATTAAAAACAAGCAAACAAACAATTTACACTGAGTTTCACTGTGTGACAGTCTTTTCAATAATGCTGAGCTGAGAAAAAGCCAGTGCAGAAACAACAGCTCTGGGCATCTCCCTTTCTCCCCACACCTATTTTTGGAAATATTTGGGAATAGAAATATAGACCTTATTTTTGGTGACTCCAGTTGTTACCTTTTGAAACCTTCTTGAAAAGCTGCCTAAACTCTGTATAAAATGTAGCCTAGAAAGACAAAACAGGAAACAGGAAACCTGAGAAATGGATTAGTTGCTTCCACCATCTTCCCAACAGGTAGACTCTGATCACAGAAAAACCACACCTGAAGTCAGTGTTGGCTGGCGTCATTACTGAAAATGATACATTTGGGGATTTTTTTTACACAGAACAGATGATTACATTATTATGGCAATATAATATCAGCTCTCAGTTATGTTAGACTGATCATCTTTTAAGTAGTTTTACTATGCAGCAGAGGCTTCATTTCTCCAATCACACTGTAAGTATAAACCACATGGAAATAGAATTAAATGAATTTAGCGGAAGAACTACACCTGGACACCAGAAGCCATATAATCATACCAGTGAACTTCTCAAGGTAGCCCCAGTGTAGGAACCCAGATTGACTGGTGTCTGGGAAACACATGCCACTCTTCTCCACCACTGCATCCTCTTAACTCAGCCATGGTAGTGAAGTCCATATAGAGGTCAACTAGTAGTGGTGTCTAATTAATGAACAAGCCTTTGGGTGATGTCCATGGTTAAGAGAGGGATGAATAGAATACTTACCTTTCAGGGCTGCCAACCCTCAGCTTAGTCTTAGGACCGCAGCAGATCTAACAGCAAACCCAGTAGCACCTAGAGATAGTAAAAACACTCCCAGCAGCCATGGAGGAAACATGCTCAAACACAGAAGCTTTTCCTTGTACCTGGAAGTCCAGCAAGGGGTCACCTTAAACAGAAGGCTATCAGATTGCCACCATCTGTGTTGGCAATACAGTGTTCCCACTCCAAAGTTGATAGGTGTAGCCAGCCTGAATTTTGTGGGTTTATTTTTTTCCTAGAAGGCATAATCTGATTCATGGTGTTTTCCCTGTACAGTAAGATCACGACAGCTTTGAAGAGCTGGGATTTCAGTCAGGAAACCTCAGAACAGTAACTAAGTACTTGTCAGCATCCACTATGGTTGGCTGTGTAGTTTCATCCACAGATGAATCATCCTCAAGAAAAAAAGCCCTGGGTGGGGCATGAATGGATCTCCCTCCTTGTCCTCAATCCCAGTGCTTTGAATACTGCAGTGCTTTGATTTTTAAAACACATGTTTAACGAATGTAGCAGTGATAATGAGGAACATGTCAATCTGCCATGTTTCCTGTTCAAATTTCCGTTTTCATTTTTAAAGTTCAAGTACATCTTGATCCCCACAAGATAAACATGAGCAAGTAGAACAGAAGTGTAGAGAGAAGAGGTGAGAGCTCGGAACCACAGTGAAAGGCAGAACCACTGCACAACCCAAGGGGGCTATGCTGGGGGATAAGACTGGCCCACCAACCCTATATCACCCTGATGGACCAGTTGAGAAACCTGAACCCCAGTTTTGTCAGGGCCTGTGCATTGCCCTAGTGAGCCTTGTTGTGTTCAGTATCTAATAGATTTGTTTCCTTCTATCAAAGAGACAGTGAAAGTTTCTGTGGTCAAAATCTCCACTTCCCTCTCCTACTCCAACTGCATCTAACAATTTTTTTAAACTTACTCAAGCACCAAATGTCACATAAACCGACATTTTAAGTGCCTGAACTGCCATGTGCTGTGTCTTTGCTGCTCAGCACTTTGCCTGCCACAGTGGATAATGCTGATAACTCACAATTAGTACAGGGACTATCACTCCTTACACAAATATGAGTGCCATCCTTCCATGTAGGAGGGCAGATGTTTTAGGACAGAGATGACAGACAGTTTGCTCTCTTTCAAGCAGAGCATGCGTGAAGAATCCTTCTCTATCACCAGACACGCAGCTAGCATTCTACTAACTTGAAAATACTATCCCAGTCTCTTAGCACACACTGTTCAGCATTTTTAGTAAAAAGAGAGCATTTTGAGTCATTCTTTCAATCACAGGCCAGTTCCTGGAGTTTGTGAGTCAATTAAGTCAGGCCATCCTGATACACTTTTTTATGGTTTCTGTTCTAAGAACATCCTTACTCGGCATACAATTAGAAATTATGAGAAATAGAAAAGTCTTGGGGGGAGAGGAAAGGGAAAAGAGAGAAGATGGCTAACTGGGGTTATAAGAGGTATATTCAGAGGTTTCAGGAGAGTGGCAAACAGCTATAGAAAAGTTGATTCATTTTGCCCAAAGTTCCAATGTAAAAACACAGTCCAGATACCATGGTGCTAAAGGCAAGGAGATAAAATACGAAAGTGTTAAAAGAGACAACTTTTGAGATGAAATCTCATCCTGCTTGTGACAATCATGAGTAGTTAAATTTAGCAAACAAATTCTGGCTATCACCAACGATTTGGCATAGATAAGGGAAATTAAGCTATTGTTCAGCAATTCATGGCAATCTTTGAGACCAGCCAACCTTCTGAGAAGCAGCATTGCCTACTGCCACAAGTTCCTCCTCATTCTTCTCACAATCATGCATTTCAGGAGGATGAAGGAGAGTTCCCTTGACCACAGTGCTAGCCAGCATCTAGAGTTGCCTCTTCCTCCAAAGGAGGCTCAGCCATTGCTGGTAGTTTTGACAGTCATCCCATGTGCATGCAATCAGAGAGGGTTTCCACTGTTCTCAGCTGTTCTTCACTGCAGTCTGATAAAGCTAAATAACTAGCCTAAGAAATGGGTTAAACACATCTGTCTTCTATCTCAGCTTCACCAGTGCTATGATTTTTTTCACATCTCTTAAAATCAGGCCACTAGATTAACTCCAACACATGGGTGTCCAGTGTCATTTTGGATGATTTTGCGTGTCCAGGACATCTAAAGGAAAGCTGCACCCTTCGGGAGTGGGAGTTGGAATCTAGGTGGGTGTGGAGAATTGCACTGGGTTCCTCTGTGTAAGTACCACATTTCTTCCTCCCTCTTGGCTGAGCTACCAGCCTCTAAGTAGCTACATTTTCTTTTCCTACTCTAAAAATGCTGATATTGTCCTTTAAAAAAAAAAAAAACCAAACAAACCTGTACTTCAGAATAATCTTATTTTGTAGACCTTTGAAAAGCCCAGATTAAGCACGTTCTCAGCCATGTAACTGTGGCAAACAGTGAATATCAAGACAGCAAGTCTCAAGACAAAACTGCAGAATCTGGAAATGGAACACCAAAAATCCCCATTCACTTAAGACAGCAGTCCTTTGTTATTAACAATGACCTTATGACCTTTCCTCTGTCATATCTTTAAAATTCACAGTACTCATGATGTTGGTTATTACTTAGCAATGCATGAGGAACGAGGGATTGATCATTGTGCTATAATTTATGAACTGATAATTCTGTTAGGGAAAGGAAAGCATCACTTAAGAAGCAGGACGCTGTGACAAGTGGTCTGGCAGGGGACAGCCTGGCTGCCTCTTGCTTAAGATTGAGCCGACTGATCAAGTGTCACACTCAAGGTCACCCTGCAGACCCATGGCTTAGGAGGGATTATGGCATAGCGAGATCCTTACTGACACCACTCTTGCCCTCTGAACTCTAGACCCTATGGCTCCTCATCAAAATGTGACCTTCTTGGATAAAAATATCCAGTATTTTTTCACTCTGGACCAACTGGTATAAAAAAATAACTACAGCCTGCTCTTGTTAGTGAGCAGCACAGGTTTTCTACTCTGCCTGTGTTACTTTCAACATGCTACTACTGGTAAACTTAAATAGCTAACTTGTTAGCAAGGATCACTAGAAATGAGAACATGCCCAATCAGCAACTATTGACATAAGTACACCTCATCATATCATCAGCACTCTTGGTAAGATCAGACCAGTCAATCCTTTCAGGCACATCCATATGGAAGAATGAACAAATCCAGAAAAACTGCCATCTCCCTGAGAGCACAGAAGGATGCAGGCAACGTGCCAGACTCACCAGGGTTAGTGTCTCTCAAACATTGCTGGCTGTGCATTGCAACCCATGTGCATGTGTGGGGAGCAAATCAGGTTTTGTGAGCAAGCAGCTCAAGGGTTCAGGTGCACAGCCTGTCTGTGGGGCTTACGGAGTTGCAATATGTCGGTCAAACCTCTGTAATTGTCCTTGTCTGCATTTTTAATCTGTTTCAGTTTCAACTTCTTACAAGTTTTCAGCTGAATTACATTACCTCACATCTAAGGCAGACCAAACCGATACATGGCAAACAGCTACCAAGATTGCCACAGCCCTGCTGATACATGGTGGCTTGCTGTGCTGCTGCTGGCTTGCTTGTACGCAAGAGCACTGCATAGAAGAGACTCACACGATCAGCTGAAAATGAAGAGTGGTGGGTGAAAACTACCTCAATCATTTAATATTTTATTTCTGAAACTCAGAAAGCTCAGAAAGTTTCTTAGCAAAGTAGAGATCTTTGGGATGGGAACCAAATGTCAGGTTGTGTTATTAAGCTAATGCCACTATATTTTCAGTGTGAAGCCTTTCATGAAGTTTTGCTGCCTGGAACTAATGAAACCTAAGAACCAAGCATGAGTACTGAGGTATTCCCTTCCTCAAAGTAAAGCACACTTGGTGGAATCTTTGATGATGTAATCGGTGACCCTTACAATGAAATCATAAACTTAAAGTCGTTGAACGTTGGAGCTGCACAGGAACTGAGTCCTCAAGATGCACTCAAGGCTGATTACAGAAAGAGTTGGTGTCATGACATTTCTAAATTGCTCAATAAAATATTGAATATGTTTAGTTTTGATTAAAGCTGTTATACAGCCTATGCATCATCACTTACTTCCTGCAAGTGAGGAACATTCATGGCAATTCAAAGCTCAATAAAAAGCCCATCACTCTCCCAAGAGCAGTTCAATAGAAACATGCTGCTATCTGAGGACAAGGGAGCTGAGAGAGGCCATTTAGGCTGGAATGAAAGTAACTACATTTCCACACAAAATGCCTAGGACACTCAGACATGGAAGTCTCTTTCAGTTTCATTTCCCTTCAGGGTTCACTGCAATCACAGCTCCACTGCACAACTTGAAGCATTTTATTTTCTTTCTGTATCTTGACATCCTTTCTCTAAGGAAAAGAAGTAACTCTAGAAGCCCTTGCTGGAGACCTTCTGAGATTTGTTTCTTGTCTACTTAGCAACTTTAGGCCTTCAGAAAGAAGGTGAAAAGAAACACAAAGGAGGATTATTATTTACAAGTATGAACCCCAGAGTGAGAATATCTTCTGCTACAGGAAAACAAAACCAAAAACCAACCAAACAAAAGCCAAACAAACAAACAAACCCACAAAAAAACCCAAAAAAAACCCAAAAAAAAACCAACAACAACAAAAAAAAAAGTAACACACTTTCCCGCTGTTGTAACTTGAACTTGTGACGTATTGTAGAGCTGCTGGTTTTCTCAGTAATTAAAGCTCTTTTTTTTTGTTTTTGTTAGTGAGGATATTTCCAAAAACATTTATATTATGGAAGAATGAATAAAAACATCCAGTGCTTTATGAGCAGCAGAGGAAGCATTTACAAACAAGGCTTACCCCACCAGCTTGAAGATCTCTTCGATCATACCAACTCATAGTGGTGTGATAAAGACTATCACTTCTTCAGTAACTGAAACAAATGGAGTTTCTTTCATTTCATTTAGGCCTACCCATTCCAGTGACAAGGAATTCATCTGGGGTCAAAAGTGTCATAATTGGCCCTTCATTAACTTTGGGTTGCTGACAGAACCTCCCACTTTCATGTTCTATCGCTCTGTCTCTTCCCTAAGACAACAACAGGGAACCAGCCCAAACAGTGTGACAAGTCAGGTGTTTGCCAGATAACCTCAGGTATCCTTCTGCAGCATCCTGAGGACTTTGTTGGATCCAGTTGTCCAAGACATCATAAAGAAGCCTTTTATCAAAACATCTGGTTAGTGGCCAGGTGAACCACCTTAATTCCTTAAAAATTGCTCTTGAATACTGTCTCAGGATATCCCAGTGTAGGTTTCTGTTTGGAAATGAGGTCACAGTTTCTTTATAGCTCATCAAAAATGTGGCCTTATGCCACCAGCACTGTCAACCCTCCTTATCACTTCGACCAGGATAGGCTAAAACATGCAAAGAGCTTCTGTTCAGCCACTCCCTCTGCCTCTCTCTGAGGTGGTCATCACCTTTTCAAGCATTTCAGGAACATATTAAGTCATTCTAGAGAAGCTTTGCTATGGAGCTAAACAAATGACCCTTTCTAAGCATCAAGCAAAATAAGGTCTTGGGAACAATTGGAGGAAGTGAACGAAGCAGACGCTTCT
This sequence comes from Formicarius rufipectus, assembly GCA_013399695.1. NCBI lineage: Eukaryota > Metazoa > Chordata > Aves > Passeriformes > Formicariidae > Formicarius > Formicarius rufipectus. Next base: position 482,762 of record VXAU01003168.1, on the reverse strand, counting down.
GCAGTAATTATCATCATTCACTTAGGGAAGAGGGGGAGCAGGGGAGCACCCAAGTTAGGACCACCCTCTCCTCTGCTGCTGGGGTCTGCTCCCATTGTTCTCACCAGGAGCCATACCACCGCCTCCAGCAGGAGCAGGACCAGGTCTTTTAATCCCCATTTCCTCTTGGCCGAATGAACTGTAGTGTATGCCAATGACAGCTAAATGAAGGATTCCTTTTTCCAGAGGACCGGCAACAGCTCTTAACTCATAAACTCAAGGTAATTGACATTACAAACAAGCTTTACCCACAGGGACCCCAGAGCAGTCAACAATTGTGCTTTAATGAGTAGGAAGGGAGAAGGGGGGAAGTCTTTACATACTGCAGTAGGACATTCTAAGAAAAGCTCTTTCCCTTTTCCAGGCAAGGCAGTGATTAAAGTCTGTGTGCGAAACCCGGCAAGGAGGGAGGCCTTGCTGAAAACGCCTTTCTTCCTGGCTTTCCTGTGGAAAAACAAGGGAGATGAAAAATGGTTATTGGTACTTGAGAAGGACAACAGCAGCCAGCTAGCAAACCCAAACAATAAAGGAGGAAGCCAAGCTCAGATGAAAAAAGTTGAAAACCCCAGAGATCTGGAGTTTTGCACACAAAAGACATCTAACAGAATTTAAATACTAGCATGAACTGCTGCAGAAGGACAGAGAGTGGGGTGGAAGTATCAATTCAGACATTACATGAACTCAACAACCTAACAAACCTGACAAACTTAAGAGAATATCCTGTCTCTTCTATTCAGAAAAGCCATGATCAGCTGGGAGCACTGTGTCAGCACTTCACAGAGCGACACTAGTCCTGATCACAGAGGTGAAGTAGAGTAAAAGAGCAGTACAAAAATGCATAGCTTTTTGCAGGACTGCACTTGTCAATGCTTATATGGCACTGCTCAATATTCACTTTACCTATTGGGCATAAAAAGGCACTCGTATGTCATAAATATATTTTTTATTTGAATAGTTCCTTCTTCTGAAAGTCTCAGTTGAAGGCAGCTGACCCAGAAATTGATTGTGCATATATTACACAGAGCATAATTGCAATTTATTGAAAAAAATGGCATAATGAAAGATTCTTCTATCAAAATCCCCTTTATCAAAATGTTAGTGTTGCTGATCATGTTTCTAATAGGAGGTCACAAAGCAAATGGACAACTGGTTCTATAAAGACAGTAAGTAATGATGGCCCCTGCGCAGCAGAATTTTTGCTTATATTAGGAACAACAGGGTGATACAGAGAGGCAGGGAAGAAATAAAAGTCAGGGTAATGGGCAGTGGCCTCAGCCCACCAGCTACCTAACAGGTATTGCTGAAGAAAGCATTTTTTTTCTGCAGGATTAACAAATATTCGGTCAGCACAAGCTTCACTGAATGACATAAGTGAGATCTGGTCACATCCAGGGGCCAAGGGGCAGGGATAGAGTGTACAGATCCAAATAGCATGGACTCTTTTGGGAAATGGGGAATAATACACAGCTAGTACAAATGCTGTGCACTGGCTGATGGTCCCAGACCAATGCTAGGCAACTGCAGTAAGTAACAGTTTTCTGAGTTGACAACTCGTGAGGAAGTGATTGCAAATAAGTAGTAAAGCCCTAAGATGGAAAAAAAGGTATTTTCCTGTCCTGAAAAACCTCTAGCAAGGGTCAAAACAAGAGATGGGAACATGCAAGGGCTGCCGCTAAGAAGAGACAGAGGCAGCTTCTGTCTCAGTCCCTGTGCACCCCTGAGAGGTATCCCCATCCTCAGGGTGCAGAGCAAGTGTAAGCCCTGGAGGGTTTCTCTAACAAACTCAAAGAAAATCAGGAGATTTTTAGTTTCTGTATATTGTTGTTCTTGACTGATTGGCTGTTTTTCTATTGTTTGACCTTTAATGTGGGGCAGCCTGAACCCTGCATGTGTTGCTCCAGAAATCTCTGCTTTTTGATGGCCCATGTGAAAGGGACTATCTCACTGGTGGTCCTTCCACCCAGTCCCACCACAACAAGCAAACTGTGAGGGAGTCAACTGCAGAGTTAACATTGAGAAGTTAACACAGTAGAACAGGTAAGACATTACATATCTTTTGGGATTAAACTATCATATCCATGACTTTGGTCGGCTTTAGCAATATTCCCTCTTAAAGCTGGGACCAAATAACACTATTTGATGATGTAACTTAATCTTCTGGGTTGATTTTGAGCCTTTTTCTTTAATTACACATAGCTCCCAGTATTTGCTAGTGGCAGGATCATCATATTCACTGGAAGTAGCTAGGGCTGATGTAACACCATTCCCTTGCTAGCACTGTGCTCTAAATACAGCAAAGCTGAGCAGGGCAAAACAGAGGCAAATTTAAAGTACAAACTGTAGTACAAAATCGACTGTGACTTGCCTAGACTGGTAATATCATTTTACTTGAGACCTCAAGCTGAACCCAGACCACGTTCCCAGCTTTGAAAGGCCAGTGCATTATCTGCTAAGCCACCCATCCTACTGGAAAATCTTCTCCATGTTCATACAAAAGGAAAATAAAACCCAGGCTGGTCTGGGCTCTAAGCCAAGTCTGATCACAACACACACACTCCCCAACAGGCAGGGCAAGTGCTGCATCGATGGTTGCAAACTAGGCTTTTCCACACAAGTCTTTATGCTGACAGCCTTGGGTATGCTCCATTGTTTGTAAGCTGCAGGTACATTTCCTTGCTGGAAGGGAAGGCACAGCTGGAGTATGCAAACACTAGAACAGAGCTATTTACAAAGAGACTCTTGAAATGTAGGACACCATTTTGTTTGCTCTTTTCTTCTCTGCCTTTCTACATTGTAAGCACCTTTGTTTTACCAGAACAGGTACAGAAAACAAGTAGGCACTCAGAACAAGATTTTCTTCTACTTTTTTTTCTTTGCTTTGAAATCTCTGGTCGCTGCAGTCTCCTGTGAAATTTGTCCTATATTCCATGGTGGAAACCTCCTCTTCGCTGATGTTAAGTCATTCTTCAAGAACATGCCCATGTGAGGTTCCATCACAGTATAGATCTGTTGATACTTACACTTCAACAATTCCTTGGTTTATTCCATATAAAAGCAAGGTACTATTTATTGGTCTTTATCCACACACAAAACTCCCCTTGAGATCACCAAAAATGTGCCCGTACTCCACTGTGTTGTATTGCAAATAAGCTGAAAAAGCACCAATGCTTTGGTTATTCACTAATAGTTCTGGGCAGGCACTTACTGAAATGGATTCTGAAGAATGTCCCTGGGTTTCCTAGTTAATCCTCAAGTGGGAAGCTGAGGTCTGACTTAATATTGAACAATTGCTATGTTAACTGCTCAAACTGCAAGAACAAGGTAAACAATGCTGATCCACCCCAGAGTCAGGGAACAGGTTCACCACAGCTGGGAACATGTGTTTTATTCTTCATATGAAGTTTAATGCAAGTATGAATGTGCTGCAGTCTACCCCTGTCAGGGCAACCAGAGAGTCCCACAGCAACATCAGAGGCCAGTTTCCCCAAGGAGAGTGACAGTTTCTCAGCAGCTGTGACACACTGAAAGCCCATTTCCAGGAGATATTACTGGATATTAACAGGGGATTTCCCCACTTCTGCTTCAGAAAAAACAACCTTGTCAATCTTTCTAGTGATATGTTCAAGGAAAACAGCTGAAGTGCTGAGGGATGGCAACACTCCTGTGGGATGGTGCAGTGCATGGCACTAGAGAGAAGGCAGAGCTCTGAAAATGAACTGCCTCCACCGACACCAGGGTATACCCTCTTCAAGGTCACACAACTACTTCTGATGGGATTTTTTCATCATGGAAAGGCTTTTCTGAAAAAGTAAATGAGATGTATACACAGTGCTGGAAGACAGCCTGACAGCATCACAAAAGACAGGACAGAGGGCTTATTTTTTGGATCCATGAATAAAGACCAATACAGACATGGAAAGAGCAGGAGCTGTCCATGTCTTTGAAAGAACTGCAAGACTGTTCTGAATTAATTATATTTACATTTATACAGCGCAGACATCCTGGAAGGCTTGAAAATTCATGCACAACATTGCACGTAGCATATCAAGAAATCTAAGGAGCTGAAGTCAAAGTGCATACAGCAGATGAGGCTAATTTAGAGAAAAGGAATTCAGAGTCCTTCTGAGTAAACCACTACTTTTACAAGAAACACCAAGAACTGCATGCCTCAGCCACTTCTGCATAACAAACTGCTTGGTTTATCAGTTTCAGAGTGGTGGAAGGCAGTATCAGTTTTACTTAATTTGTATCTGAAGTCAGAGAGTACAGAGATAAAATAAACTTATGTTTAGACCACTAGGCAAATACTTATATTCCCTTATTAGGGTTATTGGATCTTTTACCACTTAGGCATTGCACGAAAGAGATAAACCAACACTAGTTCATAGAATCTCAGAACCACAGAATGGATCAGGTTGTAAGGGGTCATAGTGGGTCATCTGGTCCAACCTCCCTGCTCAAGCAAAGTTATTTTAAAGCACGTTGCACAGGCTTGTGTCCAGGCCATTCTTGAATATCTATTGCAAGGGACACTGTACAACCACAATGATTTAGAAGCCCTTAAAATACACATTAGTAAACAGTGTGTGTATTCAGTGGGGCTGTAATTGTGGACTCCTTGGCCATACCAAAGGAGCAGTGTGGTGCCTAAAGGCTTGCCAGGTGATAGGAGGTGCTTCCCAGCCATGTATGTGTGGAAGGAGAGTGAGTTTGCATTTGGCAGAGTGAAAACCTTCCTAAGCCTTGGCATTTGATCCTGTGGTTGCCTAAGAAAGCCTTCTGTTTCCCAGATCCAAGCGTGTGCTCCAAGTAGTGGAAGGTGTAGGCACTCAACACCTGAAACATACGGATTTAGGAGTCTAACCTTTATTCCCCACGATCAGTCATTTTAACCTCACCACAGTGTTCAGACACTTAACCAGAGGGGCATGCAGCAACCAGGGATCAGACTTCTGTGGACTGTAGCCATGTAAATGTCTCATCACATATGCAGCTGTATAAAACTGATACAGGCATTTGGAGAAAAGGAGAGCAATTTGAAATCAGCATCTTCTGCTCACCAGGCTGGCCCAGCGCAGGCCTGGTGCACACCCCACTGCCGCACCGTCAGCCACGAGAAGCACATGCTGCCTGCAGCAGCAGTTGCTATTCAGAGCAATGGAAGGAGCCATTTTTTTGTCATTAACAAAGGCAGAGTGTCTACTAAAAAATAAAAGGCGTCACAAAACAGAATGATTCATTGGGATTTTAGAACTCACCTCTGACACAGCAGGAGGGGAAGAGCCTGCCATTGCCCATTCTAGTTGCAGAATAGGATCAGCCCAGGAAAAAGCATGTTCCCACAGTAGACAGTTTGATCTTGCTTTGTCAGACGCTGAGGGTCAAATGACCTTTCTTTTTTGGCACAAGGAGTTTGGCAGCCTGCAAAGTGCTGGTGCTAAATAACAGTAACTCCAGCTTTTCCCCAATACCACATACAGTAAGCAATGCAAATAGTGTTTCAGCGACTTGATGGGGCTTAGCTGCCAACTGGGATGCAGAGACAGATGAAACTTTGGTTAGAGAGTGAATAGCTCTTATTTACTTGTAATTGCCACCTTGGTGGAGGACACACACATACATGTGAGAGCAACTCCTTTTTCAAAAAGAATTTTCACCTTTCTTGTCTCTGTGCTCTGTTTCTTCTGATACTTTCTCGGAAATCATCCCTTCAGTTAATGTGTCATGCAGAAAAGGTATCCAGTCACAGGAACATTATCGAGAAGCAAATGTAGAATATTAACAGCTACAGAAAAAGCAAACATAATCCTGTGCTGCAGGTTTTCTACCTCAAGTTACCTTTTAATTCAGCTATTTGTGACTTTTTGTCAATTCTTTGTTTAAAAACTTCTTAATATATAGGACAATTTCAATGAATTTTGACAGAGGGATAGAGATACTTTGTACTTCACCTTCTCACAAGGTTTGTGAAAGGCTTTATGAGGAAAGACTCCCTCAGGTTCTGATACAGAAGGACTCTGCTGTCTGGAGTCTCTCACTCTTTATTAGACATCAAAGAATCTAGGCAGAGTCTTGCAAGATTCCTTCTCCAGAGCTGTCTGGTCTGCAGTCCACTCCAAAAGAGTGAGCATGCAGGTATCTACAGCTTCCTTCAACTCCATACCGGGAGCAGATTTCTCAGAAGCCCAATAGAAGGCAAGGACAGACATTTCAGTTGAAGAGAAGAAAAAAGAAAGAAAGACAAAAAAGGCAATACAAAAACCTGAGTGTCATTATCTTTTGATCAGCTTATCTTTAGATTCACTTTAGGCAGCAAGGCAGAAGGCTTGCTAGGAACTCTCAAAGACACAAGAAGGGTATTACATGGCTCAATATTGCCTGTAAATGTTTATTTCCTGAAGGCACTGTCCCTCTCAAATGCTCCGATAGGTTTACTTTCTGTCTGACTGTTTTTCCCCTGCTCTACTCCTGACCTTGCTGCTAAAATACATATTTCAAGTGTTTTACACATTATTTCAACATTTAAATGAATCCAATTGGTAGTTTTCAAAGGAGCTGAAAGCAGAAAGTCAACACCACTTTTCCTTTCATAACCTTTGAAAATCCTCTCTTCAACTTCATTCCCAACTCCCTGCAGCAGTTAGTGCAGCAGTTCATGCAGGAAGGACATGCAGGAAGGATGCAGTCACCCACCAGCTCCAAAGATGAACTCAGCCGGTGGTCATTACTCTCTCAGAAGGCTCTCAGCTATGGTATTTACTTGGTAAGAAGCTATGTTCTCTGCACTCACCAGGATGTGGTGACACAGACTGAGCTCCCACAAAAACATGCAGTTGTCCAGGTCTCAGGTGCAAGGAGAGCCAGAGTCTGGCACAGCAACTGGATGACAGCAGAGATGACAGCTGTGTGAGATGCAACCAGGCAGATGATCTAGTCATCTTGGTGGCAGAGCTAAGTGAGGAGGTGTAAAGGTTAACAAGCATTAGGGATCCCTAGGAGGAGACTGGCAGAGGCACTCTACACCATCTCTGCGGCAAATGCACCAGCTAGCTGCATCACAAGAAGTGGAGGATCCCCTACTGTCTCATCACCAGGCAGAAGAAGAGGATCTAAGAGATGGAGGAAATGGAAACAGGTCTCTGCTTGTGGCAGCAGGTGAATTCCCTCCCAGCCTACATCACCTTATCAGGTATCCTCATACAATAGTTATGACGATCTGTGAACTTGAGTTTCAGGCACAAGACAGTCTGGACGAAAGTACATTCAGGCTCGAAAAATCACCTAGGGCAAGTCAGTCTATGCCCCCACCATTACAACCTCCTCATTCAAGAAAAGAGGAAGGGTAGTTATCATCAGTGACTCCTTCTGAGAGGAATAAAGGGCCCAACATGCTGACCAGACCCAACCCATATGGAAGTGTGCTGTCTCCCTTGGGCCTGGATAAGGGGCACTACTAAGAAACTCTCTAGTCTGGTACAGTCCTCAGATTATTATGGTTTTTCAGGTGAACAGTGATGAAGTCCAAGCAAGAAGTCTGAGAACAAAATACAGGGACCTCAGGGCAGCTGGTCAAGGAATCTGAAGCATAAATAGTGTTCTCCTCCATCTTGCCAGTAGCAGGGAATGATAGGATCAGAATCAGGAAAATTATACAGATTAAGATAGTGAGGTGCTGAAGCGTGTCCTGAGAAGAGCAGCAAAGCAAGTGAAAGGTTTAGGGAACAAGTCCAATGAGGAGTAGTTGAGAGAACTGGAGTTGTTCGACCTGAAGAAAAAGTCTCAGGAGAGACCTTACAGCTCTTTACAACTACTGAAAAAGAGGTTTGAGCCAGGTGGGAATCAGTCTTTTCTCCCAAAGTAACATGTGATAGAGGAGGAAATGGCCACAAGTTTCACTAGGGGAGGTTTAGACTGGATACTGGGAAAATTTCTTCACTGAAAGGGTGATCAGGCTTTGGAACAGTCTGCCCAGGGTGGAACTACCATCCCTGGAAGTGTTCAAAAGGCATGTGAACATGGTACTTAGGGATAGGGTTTAGTGGTGAACACTGTGGTGCTGAGTAAACAGTTAGACTTGATGATCCTAGAGGTCTTTTTCAACTTTAATTATTCTAATGGGGATTGAGGGTTTTAAAAGTTGCCAAAAAATTGTAAATAGCCCAAGTTACTCTCACGCTTCTGCACCTAAGAATGCTAGAGCCAAGAAGGCAAACTTTCAGTATTTGAGTCCTTGACTGAATTTAGGAAAGTGTCAGAGGACATGAAGATAGGTACAGTCTGTCTGCATGTTGGTTTATATCCTGTCATCTAAAGTTTCCACCTTGCAGAAGTACCATCACCTTGTCTTTTCATTTTGCTTTTGCTATAAAGTCACAGTGGTGTGAAAACTAATCATCCTAATGGAGTCAGTCCTGGAGACGTGAGCTATAAAGACACCACTCAGACCTCTTCTAGAGAGGCAGCCTGTCATCCCCACCACAGCTATCATCCATCCTCACACCTGGTGCCAAGCTAACTTGGCATCAGGCAGTAGTTGAAAGGCAGGTTCACCTTTCCAACAAAAGGTAATCAGGGCCCTTGCCAGCTTTGATCAGTGCTGTATCAGTGCTGATGACCTGATCTGCCAGACGGAGTTGGCTTCCTCACACTTCCTCCTGGGATGCTGCTGCTTGCAAACATACCTGCACATTTGGGTCTTCTGTGGGGCTTGGCAGCAGATGTTTGCTGAGTGGTTTGTGGCTGAACATTCAGCTTTGTGTTGGAAATATGTGAAAGAAATTATTTCTAGTGTTTGGTACTTGGACTTCTCACGCTCTGAATTAAAAACAGCATGATCTAGCACCAGACTTCATCTGTCTGGTTAGTTCTAGGCAAAGAAGAAAGTAGAAGCAAAAAACATATCAGCATCTTCTGCTTTCCACAGAGAAATCTGATCTAAAAGTTCTTTGAAAGAGAAACTGTTTTTCATATTGACCTGAAATATAATGAAAAACACCAGGAAGTATTTGTCTTCCTCTGAAAACTGATGGTACTAGTTTTTTCACAGTAAGAACGTATATGTGTCATTGCTTTTGATCTGTTCAAGTATAACAAATACTACCTTAACCTCATGGAAGCAAAAAAAGTCAAGATTGAGTCAAGAAAAACTTGCATAGGATCAAACCCTACTACATGCTGATAAACATCTACTCTTAAGCAGGGTATTTATCTTGCAATATGAAACCATGGCTCCTTTCATAACAGAAAATTATTTTTCTGAGAATAGTGGGTGCCTATAATCTGACCATAGATTATCCTTCTCTGTATCTTGCTGTCTGTCCATCTACTGATCTATGTGGTTCTGTTCTCACCACAGAGGTAACTGTAACACCTCAAATACAAATTACTTCAAACTCCTCAGAAAGGTGAAAGCAATATGTGCTCTTTCTTTGTGAGGAATACCACTTTCTCACCAAGGATGTGAGGTGGAGCACTGAACAGAAGCATCCACTGTCAGTGGGAATCAGAAGAGAGCTAAACTAAAGAAAATAATTATGCATTTTTCTCTTTGTCCAAAAGAATACAGAAAAAGAAAAGGTCAGAGGCTGTCTACAGGACCTGCATGGATCAACACAGCTAGCAACACTTATTTAGTCACCTCAAGTAGAAATGTGTCCCTATATTTAGACTTGTAAGCAAAAGCATCATCTGTTCAGAAAAACAGCTCCCTCATCTAACATGGTGCATCCACACACGTCAGTGGTACAAATCCTATTTTCTTGGGTCTGGTCAGATGAGTCAGGAATATGAATAGCAGATTTTCAGGACCAAAGGAGTGTTGGAGATGCCTTGGTGAGCTACCCAGGTATTAAGCCACAACCCATCCAAATGCTAAGAGAGCTGTTAAACATTTCTCCCATTAAACTCAATCAAAAACTCAAATCTCTGCTTTCACCATGGGCTGATGGTCATACCACCCAAACACAGCCTTGCACTCCTTATACCCAGCTCTGTCCTCAGCTCTCAGGCCTTTCCTCCCTGCCAGAATTAGAGTTCTGTCTCTCTGCTTTGGCGTCTGCCCAAGGCAGGCTGCCTGGCTGCTGCTAGTGATGGTCTAAAACTAAAGTGGATGGTGATAAGAGCTCCTTTCTGCTTCTGCACTCCTGGAGTGAAATGCCCCATTTTCAAATCCAGGCAATGAAGTTCAGCACCCTGACCCTGCATCATGTTCTGCAGGTGTCTTTTAGATTAGTAAAACAGCTATTTAAGGAGCAGTGCACTCATTTGAATGTTCAGCAATTTAGCACCTGATCTTGGTTTGAAAACTGGGTCAACCATTAGTTTCTCCTCTGACCTCCCTTTTTTCACTGGTGACAGTCAGCAAAAACTACTTTTCAAATCTGAGGCAGCCCCACAGATTAATAAAGCAGAACATTGTCAGAGAATTAGCATCTATGGGGCTGCAAAACTTTGTGACTTACTGAAAACGCAGAATCTCAGCAGCCTTTGTAGAATTACATCCTGAGAGGTAGGACATTTCTCCCAACAAACTGATGTGTCCAATGTGAGAGAGCTCTAATGCGTCTTCAGTCCTAGAAATACTTCCATGCCCAGGACTGGGTGATGCTGTGAGCATGTTCAACGAGCATAATTTTCAGCTTCCCCTGAACAGATGTTGAGGTGAAAGACCATATGAAGGGCAGCTGGAAAGACTGAACAGCAGATTGTGAAAAACATACTATCTGGATTGAGCGGCTACTAAGTTTTTTCCAGTTTCAGTTCTGGTCACCTATGTGCCAACGCATTAATGAGGGCTTACTGATGCTTATTTCTCAATTTTAACATTCTGTTGTGTCAACCCTCTACACAGAGAAGTCCACAACCTGAAAGCTTGGGCTTCTATCTATTTCAATTAAGAAATTACCAAGATGAGAGCTATTGATCTCAGGTTCTCTGTTTACTAGAACAAAACTAAAACTCTGCAAGTACAAAACCAAAAGTCTGCAAAACCACATTAACTCACTTGCATCAATTACACAGAAAAACCATGATCAGGCTGGGCTCACTGTTTTACTGGGCTGTGCCTATTCTGAAACCCACCCCCTTCCACAGAGCCTGTGAGAAGGGGCGGCTGAGGCAGGAAAGCAAATCACAGAATCAGGGTCTGGATGCCTTTCCATCAGAGAGATCAGGGTGCCTAACCTCCAGCCTAGCTTGTCTCAGTTGAAGGTGACATGCTTCTGGGTGAACACACAAGCACTGTCGCCAAGCCCAAGTGCGCTCTTCGGCATAGAGGCTACCTGGGAATACACGAGGCAGTCTAGTACCCAGTGAGTCGTTAACAATGGCTTCCTATATATACACCATAACTGATGAGAGTGATACTATTGTATCCAACCCCTCTGGCTGCAGTCTTCAACCTGTCATTCCCTCTGTGTCATCTTGTGTGAACTCCTGCCAGTTAATCTTCCTTCCACACCAAACCTCCTGTAAATATTGGATCATCCTTTCCACTTCATCAGCAATACCAGCTGTGGTGAAAACATCCCTCTAGGTTTCAGCCCCATGCTGCAGACACCACCCTTGGTGTTTTCTGGCTCATCCACAGAAATGGGACACTTGAAGCCTCCGGGATCTCTCAAGGGAAAGAGATGGAAGTGACCAGTTCTTGATTACCTTAATTGTAGCTTTGAGCATTGCCATGAGGTGCTTGCAGTGCCCTTGTGCTGGCCTCTGTTGTTTCCAACATGCTGGAAATTTTCATTCAGATTATCATTTACACTTGGTGTTTTAGCATCACCCTGTGAATTCAGGTTCCCATTCTGAGCAACAAGCCTCATGTTTATGCTGATAAGTTGCAAGACACTCATCAACAGATGCTTATTGCTCAGGCTGGCAAATAATGTTTGAGATCATATACTGTGTTTTGGCTATGATTTTTTTTAAGTCTCAGTTCAAGACTTTTTTTTTTTCCAATTTCAAAGCACAGCTAAACTACCAGAGGGATTTGTGTAGCTTGGGTGTATTTACTATCAACTGTATCATTATAGCTCCCCTTTCTCTAACTTCACTAGCCTTGTGCATTTCCTTTTATTAAGGAGCACACCTGACTATTTTTCTACTTTGAAACAGATGTTCAGAAGGAATGAGAGTTCCTCAATGCCCTAGTGAGACTTAATCATCTCCAAGCCCCATTTAAAGAAAGATACCCTGAAGACTCTTGAGGTGTTGGCAGAGGCTGGCTGCAGCAGTGTGTCACCCCAGCCATCCCCTCCCAATCGCAGACCAAGGCAGGAAGCTGTGAGGGCCAGTGGCACAGCCAGGGACTTCCAGCTAGTCACATCAGGATTTCTCCAGCCACACACAGCACTGGAGAGTAACTAAGTACTGTGTCAGCATAAGGAATTTTTAAGTCTTCCAGAGAGTTTGTTTAATTTTACAATTCTGCTAATAAAACAGGGGGGCTTGACCTATTTCCCATTGTTTCTTCTTTTCCTTACTACTTCCTCTGTATTTTTCTTATTAGTTGTTCTTCCCATAAATGCTGTTGCTGGAGTGGTGAAGTTTCTATATTTTAAAAAAAAAGTCATTATCATTTCTGAAACCTGCCCACGCTCCTCTCTTTGTTGCACAGTAGCCCACTATGAACTGGGAGGATGAGCTCCATGGTAGGACCCTCGCTTCAAAAACACCAGGGTGCACGTGTGCATGAGCGTGTGCGTGTGTACAGACAGGCAATGTGAGAGGGAGAGAATGTGTGTGTCCCTAGTTTAATTAGAAAATTTAATTGGATGGAGTTTGGGTCATTTTCCCCCCCTCCTCTTTAGAGCTGGCTGCAATAAACAGACTTTTCTCTTTCCCTTTCATCCTTCAGTGGTTTGTAGTTCTGCATCTGCTCTGCTGGCATTGTCTCTGCTAACGGCCATACTGATCAGGAAGCCAGAGCCAGGAGGCAAATGAAGGGACTGCATTGATACCGCTGATCACTGAGCCCCACATAACTGGCAACTGTTTCTGTCTTTTACCTCTGGAGATGAGTTGAACAGATTGTGTAAAATTTGGTGGCTTCCAAAAAAGAAAGGGGGGTGGGGGAAGAGAGAGGGATGTCTTACTGCCTCAGCCCTCTCCCTACCTGGTACCCAGGGATCTGTTGAAACAACATCCTCAGCACAGGAAGCAAAAGTGGAAAATTCATGGAAGTGAGCAAATCCGCTGATTTCAGGGAATGTTTGTACAAAAGAGAGAGAGACTAAACACACTGCTCCTATTTCTCTTTGGGCGGATGCTACAGGCTTGAGTCCTACCACAGAACCCTCCAGCTCACTGCTTTGGCTCTTCTGTGGCAAGAGAGCAGGCAAAGCCTTGCACCATATGCTTGGGAAAGTGCTCATCTTGGACATAGAGGAACCAGTGCCCGGAACAGTGACTAACATTCAAGAGAGTCTGAGAATGTGGGACACTTCTCACAGATGCTGTTTTGCCTTGCTCATCAGCATCTCATCACACAGGATATGGGCCACAGTCATAAGGTAATATGGGTATTTGTCATCTCTACCCAGAAGAAATGGCCTGGGGAAGATGGCAGAGGGATTTCTTACTCTTCTCAGCTCATCTTCCAAGTAAGACAGTAAAGACCTTCTCCCTCACCATGTTCTGCCACCTTTCTGCACACATTAGCAGCTCTCCTAATGTTTGCTATGTATTTGAGAATGCAGATGGTTTACATGGAGGTGGATGTTTTCCCACCCTTGTCTAGCATTCAGGAGAACTATGAAAAAATAAACCTCTAACAGAGGATAAATTTTGATGCAAACAGTTCCTTTCTCCTCATTTGAAGACAAAAGGGACAAGGTAGGCCCCCACCGTATCATCCTGCTTGTTCCCCAAGTGGATCAAGTTCAAACACAGGCATTATATGGTACACACACCCTATAATCTCTCTCTCTTTTAGTTCTTGCTCTCCCTGCCCCCTCACCACCACATTACACAGTCAGGCTGGGATCAAATTCAGCTTACTTGAATGTATATCATTTCCAAGTTGAAGTCTAATCTGTAGCCTTGTCCCCAGTGAGATGCTCAATTTACCACTCCTGTAACTAAAGCTTATTGTTACGGCTATAATAATCAAATGTATCGCTTTCCTAAAGGATACTTTTGGTAAACATTTTGCATTTTTTAGAAAGTTCTCTATAAAACTCTTCTCTTTGTTATGTCACACGCAGGCTTCCTGCTCCATTCAACCTTTCTTTTTCTTTCTGTGTCCTATTCATTATGGCAATGTAAACTCAAAAAAAATATATATATATATTTCCCTTGGAAGAATCAAAACTGTTCATGTCTATGAAAGAATAATAGCATGACCAGGGGACTATAGATCAATGTTATCCAGATCAGCACTTAAATGGAAATCATTCTGCATGAAAAATTCACGATGCCCTCTATCCTTTAAATGGATAATGGGGACATCTGGTTACAGCAGACAGAAGCATTTTACGTACTTATATATGTGCTTGTGATATACAGAGTTGTGTGGGTTTGGTGTAATCTAGACAGTGACTGACATTGCCAGAACTAGTTATTTCGTAAGTATTTTGAGGAGACTGATAGAACTTCTCCTAATGAATACAAATTACTTATAGAAGCATTATCAGGATAGGACAATGGTCTAGATAAGATCACTGCTGAAGCCCCTGTAATGCCTGAAATTTACCTGCTGCTATTTTCTAACTGATATTTTTCATATTGATTAAAGGAATTGGTGGTCAGTGCTCTTGCCCATTCATTTCTTCTTCTTTGATCTCAACCTCGATGAGGTTTCTGCAGCCCTGGAGCTCTTGGCATCACCCGCATTAGGAAGGAAGAAGAGCAGACCCACTCCACACTGCGTGCACTTTGCACATTTTTTGCCCACTGGTGTCAAAAGCAGTTTATGTCATGACAGCCTCACTGAGCAGCTAGGGAAAACCTGTGTCTTAAATCTCTGACCACCTTATTGAGAACAGTACAAACCACACATTTACCTACCACCCTGACTCCCCTTCTGAACTCTAATGCCTCAATACTTTACATCCCAGGACTGAACAGGACCCTCTTACCCTTTAAATACAGCTGGATGACAAATGTCAACAGATTCTCTGGTCTTCTGATGTAGTGTACCTGGGCTAGAAAGTGGAAAATCCAGCTTGGTCCCTTAGGCACACAGGACTTGATCCCATGCTCCTGTCAGTCTGGGAAGGGAGTGCCTTGAGGACAAGGCTGGGAATGGTTGAGAGAGAGGTAATGCCCCCACATCTCCTCCCCTAAGTGGCCACCACATGAAGGCTTCAAGGGCTAGGAGAAGCAATGCCAAACAGAGCCCTGTGCTGCAGCGTCCACATTTAAAGGCATACATGAGTCTTAGTTTCTCAGCCTTATCCCACTGTGGATTTATACTTAACATGATCCAGTCTTTTGACAGAAGTTGCTCATTTTGATTTGTAATGGGGATTTCTCTGCCTTTAGTTTGGCTTTTGAAAAGAACATTAGACCTATATTGTATTTCTTCTCACAAAACTCTCACAGTTGCTTCAGTTTTGCCTGTAAAGAAATCAGTAAGCTTCCCTCCTCTTTCTTGGGAAGATCAGGGATCAGTGTGCAATGTTGTGCAGCATCCCAGAGTCCACAGAGTGCATCTCCTGCCTGGGCCCACTGGTGGCCAAGGCCAGAGGATAGAAGGGCAAGTCCAGGGCCTGGGAAGGGACACAGCAGCACCTCACCCATGTGAGGAAGGAAAGGAGGACAACTTTTTAATTTTAGGCAGAGGACAGCATGGAGAGAAGACCAACACAAATGGTTTCAGGATACACATATATAAAGGTGCACAGATGTTAGCATTAGAGATTAAGACAAAACCTGTCTTATACCTGGAGAAAAGACATGAACAAAAGCTCAGTAATCCAGAGACAAAAATGATAACACATGAATCTAGATTATCTCACATCACAGAGGAAAATCGAGTAGCATATTAGCTGTTCAAGTTAATGATACATCAGCATATGCTTTTATTATCTATATATATTTAGCTGTCTTGGATAATATAATCAGATGAGATCAGCACAAGAGGATCCTATACTATGCACTTATGTCCTAATAAATATGCACAAGAACTACTTCACACGCTGCTCAGGCTAGAAGCTGCTATCTCCATTGCCATTAATATTGATTGGTGTTTAAATGGAACTCACTGTCAGTCCATTGCAGCAGCTCTAATGTGACAGCCATGGTTAGTGCAATTTCTGTTTCTAATACAGACCTTAATCTTTCTGCACCTTCTGATTCCTTCAGTACCTGCTGTCTCCTCAAGTGCTGCCTCAATTGTATAAAGGCCCAAGATGCGGTTTAGAGAGAGGAGAATTTTTCATATATTATATTTTTTTCCCATCATTCACAAAATTTTAAACATCCAAATGAGGAAATTAACTGTTGAGTGGTGCAGACTAGATCTAATCTCATTAATCCAACAATAATAGAAATACAGGACTTCCCCTGAGGCCATAGATTAATGACCAGCTAGGTGGAGCTGCTGACATGAAGCACAGCCAAGTGCTACTAACCCCAGCCAGGCATTATTTAATCCCAGAGGAAACGTCCTGTGCAAAATTTGTTAGTGCCTGGGAGAGGGGAAGAGGACAGAGAAGGGTGCACACGGGCTGGGTGCGTGGAGGGCGCCCTTCCGGCTGTCATGCATGAGGCATTCCCTCATGCTCCCCTCACCTCCCAGCTTCCATTCATCTTTACTGCATCTGCCCCAACCCACGCTGACCAGTGGACACATAATTAAAATGAATTAATGATCTGAAGCAGAAACTGCTTAATGAAGCCCCACTCAGGCTTGTGTGCTAATGCCAGCCCTGTTTGCCGACAAATATTTACTAACCCTCTGTGCAAAAAGTGACAAGCCACCTGTTCTCCCTTCTCATTACGCCTCCCTAAGCCTAAAGGTAGCACTGTCTGGTTAGACCTGCAACTTCCAAGCCATTTAAGAGGTTCATAAACGTCTTCAACAAAGCTGAGCCAGATCTGCCAAGGTCTGTTTCAGTCTCTCTCTTTTTTAACTCCAGCCATTGTTCACTTCCCACATGCAAACTCAACTAAACACTGTTGCCTCTTTTAGCATAAGAGGTAATTTCCTGGCTAAAGGTTCCCACCAAATAATTTCTGTCTTTTCAACCAGAAACTGGAAATTCTTTAAGCTGCATAAATTGCTCCTAGACTCTACAAAATGTTCCGAAAATAAAGAAATAGGCAATAAATCATAGTTGTAATAAATAGTAATAGTTGTAGACAGAGTAGTCATAGGAGTAATATTTAGCATTGTTGTAATTCAATTAATAGTAGTAATGGTTTAAGAGTCTACTCTTGTTTCCATTGAGCTAGATGGGAGGTTAGGGATTTATTTCAATGGGAGCAGGGTCAAGCAAGGGTTATCTGGCCAAATTTAAAATAAATAAATAATTATGTAAATAAATAAATAACTAAATCTAATAAATAAAATAAATAAATAAATAAATAGAAAAGGAAGACATATAGGCTTAAACCTCCCTCCCCTTTCCACTCCAAGTAAAAGAAAACCAAGAAAGATCAGAAAACTGTATGACAGACAGGTAAGAAACAAGCAGAGGTTAAAAGGTAAACAAAGCTGCACACGTAGCACTGAGTGGTGCCCCTATTCACACCAGTAGGGGAATGTCTCCCTGAGAAGTCCCCCACCAACAGGAGTAAGGGACTCCACACACGGTTGCTCCTGAAGAATTATCATGTGCCTCACATTTCACCTCTCTGCTCAGCAGTTTGAGTTCTGATGCTGCACTGAGGTGTTAGGTGCTCCTACATACTCAGGCTCCCATCCATCCCAGCGTGTGAGTATGGGAAGCTCTAGGATTCATGGGAGGAGAAAATGCTGCACACTGGCAGGTAACTCTCCTTGGGCACACAGGATGGAGGTTGTTGCGCACAGACAGGCCAATATACTGGGCTGAACAACTGCAGTTTGGACTTTCAGGACACACCGAACGTCTTTCTCTACAGCAGGCCAAGTCTGAGCTCACAAGAGCCAAAGCTGAACCATATCCTACCCATCAAAGGCCAGGAAAAAGAGCCCCAGAGGCAGCCCTTGCTCACAGCACCATATTCAGCACAGTTTTTGGGAAGCTAGACCCAGAGGGGCAGCTTTGGCAGTGGAGGTAGACTGAACCATGCACTCCTGAGTAGAGAAGGAAGAATAGTTGTGAGCACACATGCATTCAACAGCTTTCTTCCACCTCTCTCTCCCCTGATCCTGTGATCAGCCACAAAACTTTCTGTTTCACATCCATATGTTTTCTGAAAATGGCATGACACAAAGCAAAGCTGCACAGTATTACAAGGTCATGAAAAAGAAAGGGAAGAAAAAGGAAAAAAAAAAAAAGGTACTGCATGCTTATTCCTCCATCTCACCAGAGCCAAACATTAGCAACTGATTGTGCTTTTGTAGGTAGTTGACTGCTTCCAGTCCTGACATGTGCAATTGCTTTCTGGTGTCCCACCCAACAAAGCACAGTGTGAAAGGATGTATACATGAAAGCTGGGGTAAATTCAAACACATCAGTCCCAGGCTGCAAGGGAGGTTAATTCACTATCAGCAAAGCATACAGGAAAGGACAATGTATAATGGAAGTAGCAAGGGACAGAGAGGAGGATGTGCAGAGGGGCAGGCTAACATAAACACTCACGCACAAAAATATTAGATGACTCTTGCACAGTGACTTGAATTTGAAGTATTTATGTGGTCATTTCCATTTCTTCTCCCAAGAGGGTGCTGGGACTGGCATGGCTGTCAGAGGAGTGTGAGAAGATGCCAGCACAGGCAAGCAGTTTCCAAGGCAGAACTACAGCAATGCCTGATATTGTATTAATGTGAGTGCTGGCCATCTGGCCATTAGGGACAAGCTGCTGCCAGGGTGTCTCTCTTTTTCCATCTCATTTCAGAAGCTCTGGAGCCTGGGACTGAGACCCCTAGGGAGATTCTGGCTAAAGATCATTCCAGCATCCACTCAGATGTTGTAGAGAAAGGACCAGTGAGCTGATAAGGCAGGAGAATGTGCTCACACCCACACAGAAAAAAAAAAAAAAAGAAAAAGAAAAAAAAAAAAGAGAATAACACTGCATGGGGGTGGTTAGAGGCAGAAAGAAAACGAGAGCAGATGAACAAGGGAATGGTTTAAATAAATAAAAGGGAGGAAGCAGGAAAAGGAAAAGAAAAACAAGAGGCACAGCACTCACTCAAAGAAGCCTTTAGAGGAGGGAGGAACGGTGAAGAAAAGGAGTAGAAAGGGTTCAATAAGGAGAAGTAGCTATCACTAAAGAGGCAGGGGCTATGAAAGGACTACTAGCACAATGCACCTTTTTGGATTTTAACTACTCAGGGCTAAAGTAAGGGCTTTCAGTCTGCCCTCTTGAATAGCACCTTGTCCCAGATGTCTACTGATGCCAGCGCTCAGGCTAACAGGTTACGGAGTGTGGTTAAAAGTGCCAAAACTTTGTCTTGTCAAAGTAAGTGCTCTTCCTTATGCTTGTTTATCTACTTAATGGTCATCAGAGCTGCTTAGACAGGAAAATTTTTCAGTGTATAGAAAGATAAGTACAAAGTTGATAGTCACCATTTTATATCAATATGGAAAATTGCATTTCTGGACTGGTTTTACTGGATTGCTGCTAAAACAGAAAACTGAAAGGATGAAATGAGGGCACCTAATTCTTCTGTAAAAGAAAGCAAAACCTCTCCCTACAAAATAAATCTTGATTAATGGGTGAGAAAGTGTCACAGAAGATCAAGAGTACTAGAAGGACAGCCTTGTGAAGACCCACTTCCTGCAAAAACTGCTCAAGAACCAACACTACAGTGTGATTCCCTAAGTAAACTTCTGAGAAGTAGACATGATATACAACTGCTATTTCTGTTGCTATTATTACTGTACCACTGGTATTTGGGTCCAAGAGGATCTACGGGGGAATCTGGAAGTCTGAAAACAGGATCCCTTCTGAGATTTCCCATTCTTCTTCATTTTACTTAATATCTTTCTGATGGCATTTAAGGTATGCTTTTCAAGAATATGCTTCTGACATGAAAACTGATGTATTAATTCCTCACAGAGGAGTCTAAGTCCCTCTCTGGATCACACTGAACGAGGAGGGAGAATCTGAACTGCACTGTGACACAAAGGACATTCAGGTCTGGGTGGTGAGTCTGGTGTGGGTCTCACACCAGTCTGGGGTTATGGGTAGCTCTAGAGGACAAAGATTACAAGACAAGGGAGCTGAGTGAGCTGATATGGGGTCTCCCACATCAGGAGACCTACTCTGGGAGTGGTCAAAGAGGATACCAGTGCTCTGTGGGGCCTCTGGATTAATTTGGTTGGACAAAGCAAACACAGAGCCTGAGTATCTGCTGCTCAGTGGGCTTAAATATGAGAAATCAAGGTCTTTCCTTCTCCCTGCAGATCACATGGAGAGGTACAATCTTAACCCACCTCTGAGGTGGGCCATTCATGAAGGCCATTACTTCTTCCCCAGAGAGGTGGCGTGGGGCACACCCTGTCCTGGGGCAGGAGAATAGGGGATCTCTCTATGGCTCAGAGAGGTGACACTCAGCAAAAGACTTCCTTGGGACACTACCTGCACAGGGCCATTCATGGTCCTTCTGCTTATTCTGAGGCCACCAGGCAGCCCCTACTGCTCTATGGCATCAGTCACTCACCTGAGGCATGGATACAGCTATTTGTTTTTCCAGGAATGCATGTTCTTGCAGCTGTGGAGGAGTTGTGTCTCTCTCTTCTCACCTGCTTGAGACAGTGAAGAGGGTAACACAGGAAGGAGTAGAAGTGTGATGGAGACAAAACTGTGGGAAATCAGACCAGAATACACTCAGCAGCTGCCAAGACAGGAGTTTGCAATGGGCATTTCACAGAGTGGCCCTGGTCATGAGACTCTATCAGTGTGGTTCTGTGATCTAAGGGGGCACAGAAAAGCGATGACGCGGAAACCAATGTCAAAGTTTCCTTCCCACAGTGTCAGTTGCATCAGGCTCACAGAGCAGGAGAAAGATGAAGATCATTCTGCAGGAAAGCACAAGTCTCTGTATGGCAAGCAATGTTGATCCCAGCTTTACAACATTTACACCCTGTGATTATGACATTCCCTGGTTAGGAGAACAACTAGCTAATAGATTACATGTGTTGTCTGGGATTTGATTTTACCCTGTCCCATGAAGGCAGAAAAACTATGAAAGACTTATTATTCAAAAATAATATAATTCACAGTCCAGAAAAATGAATCCAAATGCAAGCATTTACAAATAAATATGATCTCTTTCATAAAGTGCACTTTCACATTAGCACCTAACCTTGGCATGTCCTGATAGACCAAGTTCTTAAAAAACTAAAGGTTCTCATTACCTTTCAGGACCAACCGTTAACCCCAGTCTCTCCTTAATGTTCATATGGAACTTTCTTTGCTTTTTAGGCTTGTTTTTGTTTTTAACCAAGAGCCAATTAGACAGATTTTGAATAAGGTTGGAGGACTTTTTGTTCAAATGAGAAATTTTTAGTCCCTTGAAGTGTAATGGGTTTTCAGTAGAAATCCTCTCCTGCTGTGCATTGATCAGCTATTGATTGGTGAGGGTTTAAACTAAATTATCACTGCCAAATAAAAGACCTTCAGGATGAAGGAATTGAGCCGAGCACAGTGTTATATGAAAAGTAAGCCAATCCTTTGTGATGGAATCGAAAGGCCCTGGTCACTCTTGAAGAAAAAAAATGTTAATTGAAAAATTCCTTAAATAGGTAACAGCTCTGAAAGTCTGCTTTACATAAAAGATATGAAATCACAATCAGCCGACGGAGAGAAAAGGATCCTGCAGCTCAAGTGGTTTTTCTCTCTAAATGGTGCTGATTACTTTCCCATTCATGGATGACATGGAGTGATGGAAATTAGTCATTTGAGAAGAAAGGACTAATGACAGCTGAACTTGTGGGCACTAGGGGAAGTTTGATGATTGGCTCCTCAAGACAGAAAGTTAAAACAAAAGAACTTCCTATTGGATGGAAAGATTTATCCCAAACTTAACAAATACAAATACACAGGCTTGGTTAGGCTTCAAAAGATCTGTGTGTTGTTTTTTTTTAATTTTTGCTTTCATTAGCAATCACAAGAGTTTCAAACTTTGTTGAAAGAGCAATGGAAGAGAATTGTGTTGACCACACACAGTTGGCTATTAACAAAAAGAAGTCCCAAACGAGCCTTTTTCTTTATGATTTGGAAATTAAAGGAATGGATTTTGCTGATCATCTGAGGCAGGTATGGAAGGTCAGAGCTTCATCCAGCTGTTGAAATTACAATCAAAGATCTGATCTACAGAGGCACTAAAAAGCTTTTAGTAACCACCATATAAGTTAGAAGGGAGCTCAGTATTCTTAAGTCAGGCCAAATCTTTGAGGACCTACCTCTAGTTACCTGTATTGCAAAATGTGAAGGACTGCAAGATCTGCCAGAATTGCACCCTACCAGAGTCAGAACACTGCAGTCCAAGTTGTTCCAAAGTCTTCAAAGCTGCATCCCCATATCCACACTGGAGCACAAAGATGTCTTGCCTTGGCCACATACATGCCTGCATTCAGATCTGTGTCCATGCTACAAAGCCCACTTGCACTGCTCTGGACATGACTCTGATGGGAAATGTCTTTGGTGCCAGTCCTCAAGATGTCTTTTTATGGACCAAGAAATATGTATACTTAATACTGAATATCTTTCTTCTCATGTCAAAAGGTTATATGGAATACAGTCATTTAGTCAACACATTTAAGTATGTCATTTTATTACAAGCAAAGATATTTCAGGAGAACAAATCTACAACCACGTTTGCAAGATTTCGGTACCTCAAAGTTCAAGATTCAGGACAATTTTTTTTCCCATTTCTGAATAGCTGGCTCCACAACTCAACATGTATTCCAAAACATCATCATTCACATTTGTATTTACTTGGCTCTGTAGTGTCTGGTTCAGGGATCAGTTTAGTTTGTTATCCAGCCCTCTGGAAGTGAAAGGTCTGGTTTGGACTCTACAAAAATTCACTTCCAATATGGCACTTTGCACAACAAAATCATGTACATTTCAAGACTTCAAAGATGTCAGAGCCAGTGTGGTTTCTTCGTTTCTTTTATTCAGAGGAACTGTATCTATCTAGTAAAAGTACTCTCTTTGATTATGCTGCTCTGTAGACATTTAGCTGCTGGTAGTTGCAAACTGAGTGCTTGCCCGGATTTTGATACAAATATTTCCTCCAAAAAGATCCAAAAGATTGCCATATCTTCTCAGGCAAGCAGAATATCACAGTAGTAACTGAGTAAATATTTCTCTATCATAATTTTGCCAATATTATAAATATATTGGCCAAAGCCAGAGCCTTCAAAAGAATAACAAAATGCTTCATAAAACCCTAAACATTGTAGCTGTACCTAACCTTGAATGTTAGTGTCCCAGAAGAGCCTCTTCACTCATAATGAAAGACTGGACTGCATTCATGTGGGTAATATTTTTATCCATACGGGTGTCTACTATGTTCTCTTTTTTTTCATTTTTCTTTTTTTTTTGTTTGTTTGTTTGGGTTGTTTTGTTTTGGTTTTGTAATTAATATCCCAAAGTTGTGAATTTCATCAGATAATCACGTGTGCATCAGGAAAGGACAAGTTATGCTTTAGGCAAGCATGCATTCAGCCAGACTTGAGAGAAAGCTCACCAGGAAAAATGTCATTTTTTTCTGATAAACAGTAGGCCAAACTAAATTGTGTAATGGTCCCATTTGCCTCACAGCTCTGTGAAACAATTTAGCACAAAAAATAATTCCCTTCTCTTCATTTTACACCCTCTGCCTTTTAACTGAGAGAATTCATTTTAGGAAGTAACAACTATCTCCAGTGCAATCTCCTGTTGAATACACAGATTTCCCCTATTTTTTGTCAAATCATTACAGTGAAAGAGCATACTGAATAATGAAAGCTCAATCTTCTTGCCATTTCAGTAGTGATGAGTCACCTGGCTTTAGTAGGAGAAAGATCAAGCCACAGACCCTGAGGCCAATGAATCTGATGATGCTGAAGATAGTAGCCTGGGAGAAGGAAACTGTTTTCAGAGGAGACTGCAAATATTTTCTTCCCCTGCTGGGCATAAAGTATCTTCTTCATTCTTACTCATCCCAGCATATTTATGCAACAGACAGATTTATAAATTAAATAGTGCCTCCCTAATCTCTGATCTACCCCAGCATACAGATACAATACTCTCCAAATCCTAACTCAGTAATTAGGTTGAATTTTAGACTAAGAACTAAAAGAAAAACCTCTACTCAGAATGTGGAAGTTTATCATCCACATAGTAATATCTACCAAATCATATTAAGTAATTTTATTAGAAGTCCCAATTTGACTCATAACTTCACAGATTCCCTGTTTTGTCTCTAGAAAATCAGTGTTTTGGGTGGCCAGGAAGGTCCACTGGCCTGGAAAGTCAGAGTGCTGGGGCAATGTGGGATGTCTTTGCAGAACACATCACACAAGCCTAGCATCAGGGTTTCAAAATAGAAATTCAATAAAAGGAAGTCAGCTCTCACCTCTCATGCACCTTGAATTCCAGAACCGACATTTTATGTGTCAAAGATTCAGATTACAACCACCTAACTGTCAGACTTTGGCATCTGACACAACATGCCTACTGGGCATGTTTTTCAGACTCCACAAACTCACCGGGAAATGAAGAATAATTTGTTTTACCATCCACACTACTCCTTTGATGCGGGTATAATGAAAATGTCTATTTCACAACAGAGAAAACTGGGGTATGGCAAAAATATCACCTACCTAAGGTGAGAAAAACAGCATCACAGACAATACTAGACTGCAGATCCTCCAATTACTTGACTGTGTTCTCCTAATTGCCAAGAAAAACCACAACTCTAGCAGTGGAATCATTATGCCATCATCACCATCCTGTTTACTCAACAATCCAGTAATAGAGCAATGACTGGAAGAAAATATGTTTTAGTTTTGAAAAATTATCTCAGAGGTTTGACAAGTCCTCACACAGAGACCTATAATGAGTTCAAACTGTTCTTAAAACTAAAATCTGAAACAAGCTTCTGAAAAGGAATCTGTGTCATTTTCTGAAATGAACTGTTCATTTACATTCCTTTAATGATCTGGCCGTATTGAACCCAATGCGCTGAGCAATCCAAGCAAGAAAGCTCATTTACACTTCCAACTTTGTTTTTCCAAGGGACTTGTATTATTTACCTCCTCATTTCCTTTGGAGTATTTACAACAGGACCTATAAGCTAAATGTTTCAAGCAATAGATGGAAGATGAAAGGTGACCAAATATATTCAAGTGGATAATAAACAGAGAGCATTTGTAGGTGAAAACAACCAGCTTGGCACGGGAGAGAGAGAGATAATGCAGTGGGTTTAATAGGAGGCTTTTAACGTTTCCTGTTCAGGATTGGCTGGCTTATTAATGATTTAAGCACAAATTGAATTAACCAAATATTGAACATATGTTCTTTTAAACTCTCTTAAATCTACCAGAGCCGTGCACGAGAGAGCTATAGGGCCATGCTGTTCAAGAGGGGGGAGGATGACAAGGGGGTATTGAGGGTGACTGGGTAAGTAAAACATAACCTGAAGGTGGTCAATTTAATGCTATGTTAGTGGCCTGAACTTTCAGTTCCCAAAGGGAAAGGATGATTTTGTCCACTACCAAATGTATACCCATACCTGACCCTGATCTCATCAAATCCTGCTGCCACCATCTGCTGTTTTTAATTCCTCTGCAATATTTGTATTTGCTACCTCCCTCCTACAAAGGGAGCGAGAAAAAAAAATGTTCCCTGCTTATGAATGGTGTGATCTGGTTGTACTGACTGAACGCTGGCCAGGAGGCATCTGTTGCTTATAGTCCTGACAGCATCTGCTACTATTTCTCACTTTTCCCAGCATGCTGTGAGATATGGTTTCTCCCAAAGGTGGCCTTTGTATGCACCATTGTCAATTCCATCATTGTCTGCCACAGCCTGTTCCCACGATGCAGTGGTAGTTATTACGATGCTGCAAAACCTTTTCTTGCAGGCTATCTGTAATCTAAGATATTATCTGATTGAGTTATGCAGTTAACCCTTTTCCTCTGCATCAAATCATTAAAATTAAAAGAAACAGGCTAGACCATTTTTGATAGGAAAACCTTCAGAGTTTGCAATGGATGGGAAAATGAAGCAGAATTTTTTTTTTTTTTTTTTTGCTAACTTATTTTGGTTTGGGATTTTTTATTTTTCTTCTAAAATAATGATAATTTGGCATTAAGTCAAGGTTTAAAAACAAAGAAACAAAAAGCAAAAAATGTCCTAACTAGCGGTTTTAATTCCTTTAAAAATGCTATAAAGGATGCATTGTTTTTTCTCCTGATTCCTGATACGGCTATTAAGCATTGTAACCAAATGTGTGTGAATGCTATTATTTATGTGTCTGATCTTTAAATACCCTCTGCTAGTGGGATACAGACTGAGACTTCTGATGGACATAGGCATCCCAAGCTGTCATCTTGCCTTGTCCTTCTGTCAAACAGTTAGTGTGTCAAGCGCTTCTCCTGGGAACTTTTAGAGTAAGAGACTGTAAGCGCAGAACGGTCCAGTCTCCAGAGAGCCACTTTTAACTCATGACAATATCCTTGGTGTCAGCTCAGAATAGCCCACTATGGGGCAAGGAGAAAGAAAGAGCAACAGATGTTACTAGTAAAACCATGTTTATAGTTCTGTAAAGTTATTGCCCTTATGTACCTTCTGACCAAAACACACTTAAAAGATGGCCAGGTTCCTAACAGTCGGATTTTTAAGTCAATTCTGTTCACATATATCTTCACATAGAGAATTGGTGCAACTAAAATAGACATCACACTTCTCATATGTATGTGTCCTTCCCATTCCCCCCAAATCATCTGTAAAGCTGTATACTTTCAAATAATACACTTATCACTTACAACTGTATTTTTTGCGGTATCTATATCCATATAAGCAGTGTAAATACATCACGGGTGATATTTTATGTCCCCAAATACATTCATGCGTTTATCTGCTTTTTTTCCCTTTTTAACCTTTCATTATTTTGAGGTTATTCTTTACATATGGAGTCATACCTTAATCCCTTCAGAAGTATTTTTGTAATTTTGTAATAGTTAAAGTAAGAAAGGCAGCTGACTCTGGAAGCAGTAATGATGATTAGCTCATTTTTTTTAATCCCTTTTAGAGCAGAACAAAATATTGGAGAGATGGAGGGGGGGAAAACTACCATGGAACTTAGAAGAAAGCTTTTAAAACTAAGCCCCACCAGTTCCCAAATCCTGATCTCACCTTCTGCCCAGTCCCGAGGAACTGTCAGGCAGTGCAACACAGCATATGGTGACAAAGCAAATACCAGGGCAGCGTCTACAAGACTACATTTGGCTACTGTTCCCATTAGTCTCATTTGTATTATATAAATCTATGTTTTTACTCTGTCAACTCTAATAAGGCCATCTGTAGTACCAGCATGGAAGGAACATAAAGAATAAACACTGTACAAACCTACGACTCTCTTTAGAACCAGTTCACCTGGCCATCACACTTCTGCTAGTTATTTAAATCCCATTTTCAGTGTTATCATAAATTTAAACAAGGAGTCTGATTTAAAATTGCTTTATGTTCTCTCTGTTTATGTACAAGGATAGGGAGAAAAAGTCACTTTAAAGACTAAGCCAGGTGAGATGTTAGATAACAGATCTGCTGAGCTGCTGCTGGTTAAGACCATTTAAAATACATTGCTGAATCCAGGACCAAGGCTCTCTCCACACTGTAAAATCCTTTTTCTGGGGACAACTGTAATAGAAGGAAAACTGTGGCTGGGTAACTCACTTGCAGCTTTTCTACCACTAAAATGAGATAATCTTGGGGGAGCAAAGAGAGTAACGTAGAGCTGGACCTCTGGACTTAGAGCATCTAGTCTCCACGATGGTTGCAAAATCTGCACAGGCACATTTGCATTGAGAAATTCACAATTTCTTAAAAAATGAAGGAAGACAAAGAGTGCATGAAGGAATCCATTTATGAAAATTGTCTGTGATCCACTTGTAAAAAATTTTACATTCACAGGCAGAAAGCAATAAAATTATCCTAACAGCCAGGTAACATGACTTGTGACAGAATCATTGAGCAGGATTACAATATACAAGTGCTCTGAATGACAGATTTCAGCCTACAGATTCCTCCCAGGTTGGCTGTGGGTTCTCAGTTGCTGCAAACCTACCACAATTTCTGAGTCTGTACTATGCTGAGGCACCACTGTGCCCTTTGCTAATTTCCATTAAGACATAGGGTCATTTACTGACAGATTTTTTACAGGAGCTGTGTGTTTATTATTTCCTGTAACAAGGTGAACCAAGGTAAGACCTACTATGAAGGGCACTATGACCTTCCCAAGATCTTCAGTAAAACACATCAAACCCCAGGTGTGATGTAAGTAGGCACAAACACAGAATCACTGCTTTCAACAGAAAGAAATTTGCACAGTAATGGCATAATATGCCTTCAACAAGCCTCACTGGAAATTTTTTTCCAATTTCAGGCCAACTGGAGGGTCTCTGATGCTCTTTGTTTTCACTGTTCTCTGCTCACGTTCTGGCTGAAGTCAGCGAATGTCTCCAGTGAGAGGAGGGCAAACTTGTCCCCTCTGATGCCAGCCAGGGGCACAAGCCTCACCCATGTTAGGAACCAGAACTAGTGTCAGACTGCCAGCAGCTTCCCTGAGTGAAGAGCAGCACTGGCATGTTCACAGACAAGCCTGTGTATTAATGTTTTCCCGAATCAGGAAATTACTGCAGGGAGGCAGCAATGTTTTCTCTGTGTTGCTTCGGCAGCAGGAACAAGTATGGACAAAATTCCTTTCAGAATGGGTGCGCGGGGTATTTAGGCAAGGAGCCGGTATTTAGGTGAGGAGCTGTTGTCTCTTCTCCTCCCCCCGAAGTTACTGCCAGCAGATCCAGTTGCAAACCAGTAAAAAAGCTTCTGCTGTATGGAGGCAGGTTTGGATAGCAGGAGTCAGCTGCTGGCTGCCCTGGCTCACCCAGCCTCTGTTTGGTGTTGGTTTAGCCAAGCAGCTACAGCTCCCACCCGATGAAAAGGGGACTAAAATACGGCACAGTAGAGGCAGGAGACGCCAGGGCTAGATCAGGAAGGGGTCACTGGAGCAGCAGGTCGCAGTCCGGGGATGACTGACCACCCCACCTCAGCAGCAGCGTGTCGCACCGGAGCTCAGCCCGGATCTCCCAGCCATCAACGATGCCCTTCCCATCACCTTTGAGGCAGCAGCCCACGGCCTCCACCCATCCACCCGGCAACCCCTGGCCTCCTCCGTCCTCCCCTGGCCTCTCCCCAGCCTTCCTTCCCCGGCAACAGTGGGGCGGCAGCCAATGGGGCCATGCCGGGTCAGGGCGGCGTGGTGGCGGCCGCGGCGGTGGCGGCGGCGCAGCCCTTTGTGCGGGGTGGCAGGTGACCACGGCAGGGGAACAAAGCGGGGTCAGGGCGAGAGCCGGGTCCCTTTTCTCAGGCCCATGTTCTCCACTCCTCACAATCTGTCTGAATTTAACTTGCCATTGAGGGCCCTGCCTGTAGAAAACAGCTTTATGTCGACTAATCCAGGCAGAAGTAAGGGTAGACACAGAGACAGGTTTGAAGGCGGGGACGTGGCTATTCTGCTGCCTCTTTTTTTTTTTTTTTTTTTTTTTCCCCCCCCCCCCCCTCCCCTCCTCCCCCCCCGAAAAGTTTTTTTAAAAAAAAAAAAAAAAAAAGGAAAAAAAATGGTGACAAGATTAATCAGCCCGTGGAGCTGAAACACATGCTTGACTTAAACAACCTCTTTGCTGTTATTAACAACTGCTCCAGCATTTCTCTTGTTATGCTAATGGTACAGATTAGAGTAAAATCTATTCCTTCTTTGCTGAACAGGCCAATTGATAGCGGCCCATCTATTTTTCTCACCCGTTTTAATTCTTTTTTTCTCCAGGCACAAGTGTTTGCAGCAGCAAGAACAACAGAACATGAGAAAAAAGGAAAAAAGGGGGGGGGGAACTAAAAAGCAAAGTTGCACATAACAGTGACTAGCCCCCACATACACTAAGATCATTAATAAATTGCAAATCTCTGCTACAGCCTGGAAATAATGTCTGAGTATTGTAAGATAGCCTGACAACAAAAGACAGGAAATTCAACATAGTGTCTGATGTCCTGCCTTTAGCTCATTCATTTATTTTAACTCACAGGCACTGAGTGCCTGGTAAAGGAAATGGCTTTGATTAGTTCTAATACCTTCCTGGGATCTAAAATGAAGGGAAAGGGAGTGTTGCTGGCAAGTCCTGGAGAGGGCAGCTTGACTCAACACCACACTATGTGCTGGAGTGTCTCTGGGACGGAAGGAGACAGTCCTGTTGCCAGCACAAGTTGTAAGACCATTTGCTCCATGGCACCAAGGGGAGCAGGGTAGGTGTCTGCATGTCAGTCTGGACTTGGTGTTTGGTGCCTCCTGATACCTTGGGCTGGACTCTAAGGGTTCCTTAGTTTTACTATATTTTTCATCCCCAGCTTTTAAAAGACTGGGACCTGTGCAGCAAGTAGCAGCAAAAAATGGTATTGCTATCTATGAGTTTACAGTAAGCAAAATATTTTAAAGCCCAGTAAGTCTAACATGTCAGAGAGGAGCTTTCAGCAGATAATAGCCGCTGAATGAGAATGAATGCGCCATCAACTTCCATGTATATAATATTTATATTAAACCCTGTATCACTTCCTCTGGATTTGAATTGTTCCTGTTTAAATAAGTGGAAACATCATGACCCTGGTTCTGCATAATCCTAAATTGATTACGACAGTGGGACTCCTCTCACTGATTTTGTTGATTTCCAGATTTGACCCTACCACTGTCTCTCTCATATGTATACAGTCACTACCAAAAGG
The DNA here is from genome assembly GCA_013399695.1 of Formicarius rufipectus. NCBI lineage: Eukaryota > Metazoa > Chordata > Aves > Passeriformes > Formicariidae > Formicarius > Formicarius rufipectus. The sequence continues at coordinate 451,649 of VXAU01003168.1, read as the reverse complement.
TAAACTGCTGCTGCCTACCTCCTTCTTCAGCTTCCCCAGAAACACTCACAGCTGGCAGATACTGTAAACTTACTCAGTTTCAACATTCCACAACCTCAATGAGTCCAGGATATACTTGTGATGCCCACATTGACATCAGGTTGATGTGCCTGTGTCCAAAGACATTAAAGGTAGTCCTTAGCCCAAGCCTAGATTTGTAGGTGAGTACTTTGCTAGCACTGAATTTAACTTGACAGATTTCATAATTGCACGGAGTCAAAGACCACAAGGCTTGTTAGATCATCTGCTCTGACTTTCTGCATACCATATGGCATCATATTTTTCCCAGTTATTCCCATATTGAGCCTAATTACCTGTACTTGACTAAAACAGATCACCCATCCTGCCTTAATGANAAAAAAAAAAGGAACTGCTGCCTTCTGGTTTAGTTTGTACTAGTATTTTAGTGACCTTCACTCTTTGAAAATATGTACCTAGAATCTCGTTTGAATGTGCTTGGTATCAATGTCCATTTTTGTTTGATTTGGCTCTACTGGAGTAAAAAAACTTTCCTGAACCTGACATTTTCATCTTGTGAAAGTATGTAGACTGCTTAAACTCCTTAAGGTGTTCACTGAAAGCCACTTCCTTGATCTTTCTCGGCTGTTAAGTGAGGATTGACTACTGTCACTTGCTAATCCTGTGCAGGCACCCAAGGACTGCTTTAACCCCTTTGCCATATACATGCTCAGGCAGCTTTTCCACTGTGAGTGTCAACTCTCCAAAATTTCCATATTCCAGGAAACAAGCTCTTTTTCCAGGAGCAGTCCACCTACTTTGTTCCTAGCTATGCACCATTTTTCAGTTTTAAAGACATTTTGCTTGTCTGTTGATCATGTTGCTTCATATGACTGCTGTATCCTCAAGCATTCTTCTGATCTTTATATGTAAATTTATATTAGATTTTTTTAACTCCAAGATGAACAGGATGAGGCTTGCATCTGGCTGCTCTCAAGCACACTAGGAATAGTCTCATGGAAATATAATTACTCAGGGACACCTTTTCTATACAAGTCAGTACCTAGCTATTATTCTATTTACCACATGATGTAGTGATATTTTAAAGAACTTTAATCTTATTTAGTGTCTCATAGCTTAAATGCTGTATGACATATATTGTATTTTTGTAGTTATCTTTAGAAGTTGGACTCCAAATCTTGTTGAAGGAATTGGCAATTATTTGACAAGATCAGCTTTCTTTGGTGTCATAAATACAAAAAGATTTCCATTTTTAATTCCTTATTGATTAAAATCTTTACCAGTCTAAGCATTATTGCCACTCAGATAAATAGTAGGTTGTTTTGACCATTGTTACTTGGATGATCCTATTTGCCCTCTTGATAATTGGTAGACCATTTGTACTCTGTACAGCTGGAATATCCTTGGTACTCTGAGGTGAACTTAAACTGAACGCCAGCAAACCAAAGATTTCATCAGTCAGTGGTTTCTGAACTTCTGGGTATAAGTTACTGGTCCCTGATTATTCATAAATTATTGTCATTAAAAGATGGTGCCTTGTTCTTCTTCCAGTCACTCAGTGTCTGAAAGAAGCTTCTATGAAAATAGGAGTACATCCAGAAAATAAATTAAAAAAAAGAAAAAAAAAAAAGCTGAATGCCTATTTTTCCACATACAAGGAATCCATCATTCTAATCTATATATCCAGTATTTATATCCCATCGTTAGGATTTCTTGTGTTGCTACTGTAGTTTAAAAAGTCCTGCTCATTGTCTTCAGCAAATCCAGATAGGGATTTACCCAACTTTGGCTTTCCCTTAAGTATTTTCTAAATTTCATCCCCTATTATATCCTTTATTATTGATTTTAGCTTTTTCACATTTTCTTATTTTTGACTTCTGCTTTCAGTATTTTGCCAGTGTTTTTTGTTTCTCCTTTTGAGTGCATAGTTACCATAAAATATCACTCCTATTCAGAGAAAATATAACAATGAACTGCATTTTTGGCGTAACACTGTGATAGACTCCCTAAGGAAACCTAAGAAAGCGTGAACTCTTTGTTAGTCCATGCAAAGCAATCCTCTTTCCGAGAGGAAAGGAGATCTACATGTCAGACCAACATGTCAGTGACTTCGATCCAACTCAATTCCAAAACTGAAGACTGAAGCATTGTGTTATCACATCTGTGTCACACAGGCAAGACCATGCACAGGAGGCGTCAAAACTAGTTCAAGAATTCCCAGACAGACACATGGATGTGTGTGGCACGAGGTAGGTGTGCAGTCACCAGCCTGAGTGTCTCAGTATGCTGTAGTCATGCCACCTGTGAGCCATGGCCTGACAGCTGGCCAGAGGCACCGCTCTGCTTGGCTTGATGGACATTGGCAACACCCTAAATGTAAAAGGGTCTTACTACTCTGCAGGTAGACTTGGCTTCCCTGGATAATTCTGTATGAAACAAGCATAGGAGAGACAAATACAGGCACTTGTGAAACACCTACTAGGTAAAAGAAATGAATGAAGAGTTTGCCCTATACTAAAGTAAGAGCTACACAACAAAAAGAAAATAGAACAAATATTCCTGATTTTCACCTGATTTTCATACCTGAAAGTCATGAGCTTTTTAAACAGGATTCCATACCTATGTCCAGTTTAAATATTCCCCTTAGTAAGAATTCATCTCCACACAACACATGGCTTGTCAGTCCCACTACAGGCCACTTTTTCCCCCTTCCACTTGGAACATGTATGATGTCATTTTTTCTCTTTTCATTTTAGCTGGTGGGGAGCAGTAGGAGAAAAGTGAGACGAGAAACATGTTGGATTCTGATGACAAATCTCTGAATCTGAGTTTCATGAAAACAATGCCAAAATATGGATTAGGCAATATAGAAGCCAGGTAAGTAAAACTACTGTACTTGGAGAGGAAGCTAGCAGATTTTAAGAAAAGTCATCACATTGTCCAGCACTAATGGCTCTTATAGCAAAGAACTGCAAACTAACACAGTATTATAAAATGGTATGAAGACAACTATTCTTGCAAACAAATGAGGAAAGAACAAAAGTGTCATAGTTGCTTTATTATTATTTTTATTATTATTGCTACTACTACTTCATTTTTATTCCTAATACTTCAGCCAGAGACAGTGAACTTCCTATCACAGCAGATAGTCAAGAAAGCTGAACAAAACTGTAATTTCCATTTACCAACATTCACACAATTTGCTTTGGTCCAGATACCATGCAATCCCTGGTTTACCAAAAATATCTTTGTAGGCAGAATATGTGCCTAAAAATAAGCCAGCAAGGGAATTAAACATGGTAATAAAGAGACTTTCCTGATGTGTACATTTTTCAAAGAATTGCACAACTTCTAGTAATAAAAAATGTTCCAAGTTTTAACTACTCCATCATTAGTTGTATTGCACATTGCCTCCTCCCTTGTTTATGTTTCTGTACCATTACAAAGTTCTATTTGTGAACCCATTATATTTAGGCATCAGTACTCTGTTGAACAATACCAGATTTTGTGGTCTTGCAAACTAGCTACTGGTTGGAGAAGAAGTCATACAGAGTCCAGGATTTTCTCAGTGTAGGAGTTGTCAGGCTTTCTGGATCAGAGACTCATGATAGCCATTCACATGTCTTTCAATCATGAGGTACCTTAAGCATTCACATTTTAGCTGAATGCACTCCAAAAGGAAGATTGTTCCATAAACCAACTCTTTGGACAGCTGATGGTATACTGTGCTCAGGCTGGGAAGCAACTGGTTAGGCAGTATTTCATAAAAGCTCCAGGGGACAGAGTTTTTGGAATGAATCAGAACCTATTAAAGAAATGCCTAGACTCTGCATCACTGTCTTAGGGTTTGGCTGCAAAAACCTTTGTAGGCTGTCACAAGCTCACGCTGCCCACAGTCCAGGCAAACATAAACTCTTTCCACCCTAGTCCAAACCAAGGAAACTTTGTTCTAGCGGCCACGGAGCTGTATTAGTGCTGCATGGATCAAAGGTGTTTTTGCCTCCATCTCTTAACGGGACTTCTTAGCAAAGGCTCAGTATTCCTGTAGCCATAACTTTCATTTTGGACCTCTAATGGGTCCAGTTACCTCACTGAACAAGTAGAATATCACACAGCACCATACAATGATGTATTCTGTATACTCTCATATGCACAAGAGATGGGTAAAAAACATTTGTAAGTCCATTGCATGAAACCTCTCAGCAAAAATTATTTCTGTACAATCCATGAGACAATCTGTTCTAGTTAGACAAAAACAACGGTCAAAATCTTCTAATATGGAAGTGAATTCTCCAGAAAGAGGAAAAATATTTCATCTAACATTTTTTTCAAGGACAGAATAATGTTCTTCCTAAGAAAAACAACTTGTAAAGGCACAGGTACAGGCCCATTCTGAGACTGTGCCAGACTGCAGTTATTGTATGTTTTTAATGAATGATGCCACTCCTGTATTAGTTTGGCTTGCATAATTTTATATTCTCTTTTCGTAAGTATATGTAAGAATATAATCTATCTTATATGTCATGCATATATATTGACTTTACAGCAGGTATTGTCAGTGTATGACATTCCTGTCACCATTGGTGCCCTGTGCAAATTTGAGTCTACCAACTAAAGAAAAATGCACTGAATTGGAGGAAACTCAAAGAAGGTGAGAGAAGACTGAACAACTTGGGGTGGTCACAGTCAGAAATGTCTGAGAGACACTAGGATGAGAGTCTTCAAATATATGAAAAGTCTCCAGTAAAGAAGAAAAGAACCTGCTCCCTTTATCCTTTAGTCAGGAATTCATTCAGACATTAGGAAAGCTTTCTGACAGCCATGACAATGAAGTACCCAACTGGATCACTGGGAGTGGTTTCAGGATCTGTGTCACTGAAGGTCTAAAAGAAGCGGATGGAAAATATCTGTGAGGAAGTGAAATGATCTTGCCTAGGTGCAGTGCTATGGACTTGAAGACTATAGACTATTTTTCTAGGAACTGTGTTTTCAGGATTACCACCTGAATGAAAAGGCCTCACTCCCAATAAAAGAGCAAGAATTCTCCCTCTAAAGACCCAAAGACTAGCATTAGTAAGCTCCAGCTTGTAAGTAATAAAAACTTCAGAATAAGGGGTAGTGCCTGCAGACTTCTGTGGGTTAAATGCAAGTGTCTGGAGGAATTATCTACTGCCCATTCCTGGTTTTCCACCATCACCCATGTGCTGGAAAAGCAACTGCAGACATGACAAAGAAGCAATTATCTCAACAAAATCAGTTATTACCAGTGATTCATATGGTAATGATGGTGGTGAGGATGATGATGCTACTGCTCAACTGTAGTGATGGTGATAATAACCAGTGTTTTAGGGGACGGATTACAGGTTTAATCAAAATGAATAGTTTATCACAGATAATGAATTTTGCAGGAGAATATGGTGCTAGAAAAATGCCTTGGTCTGAATGCCTGAAAATTACATTGACTTAAATAGTGGGCTACCATATTTGCACTATTCATTTAGGAGAAGAGAGAATGTAGCATTTTTATGTAGATACTCTCTGCCATCTTTAAAAAAATTGATATTAATGTCAAGATCATGGTAAGGAAAGCCATTAAAAAGTCCCACATCTTTACTGGCATCCCTTTTATAAGCTCTCAAATTTTACTTGAGTCCCACTTACTTATTTTTGTCCTTGACATATGAAGAAAAAAACTATCCACAAACTAACATAAAACTGAGATTTGTGAGCATCATGTGAAATTCATAAGCAACAAAGATCCTAATTCAGGAGAATGTTGAGGCTCCTCTTATTACAGTGGGACTTAAGCATAGAGGAGAGGGAAGCTCTTTCAAACAAAGAATAAATGGAGAAAGTCTGGAACAACATATTATCACTATCAAAAAAATTCATCAAGCACATTCATTTTCGAGCACATCCCTTTTTTCTAAAAAAAAAAAAAAAAAGAAGAAAAAAGTGACAATGGTGTGATAAGATAAAATTCAAGAGTTGTCCATGTTTTAAAAACAGATAGAGACATTGTAGATCCAAGAGAACTTTATTCACCAAAAGAAGCAGATCTGGGCTACTAATGTATCGCTTTTGCCATTCATCTAACTTTTCCTTGCATAGTTTGTATGTTGAATTCTCTCTAAGACCAGTCCTGATTCAGTCCTGATTCTTGTTCATGCTATTGTGCTACCATTGTTGATTTCAAACTAGGCTCTGCTTTACTTCACCAAGTGCCCTCCAAATTCAAACAAGCTGCAGAAATGCTGAAATCAATACATGCCTCTTGAAGGATAGATCTTTTGTAACACAAAGGAGAGAATGACTAATAGATTACTGGAGCCTTAACAAAACCTCAGCAGATCCCCATATGGTGCATTGCAATTAAAAGAGTAGAGGATGGATTTATAATTTTTTGGGTGGAGAAAAGAAAAAGAAAAAGAAAAGAAAGCATTTTGGACAAGAAAATGAGCGAGATGGAGACAGAAGTGATGTGTGACCATACACCAGATAGAAACCCTTCTTTCTGAGCCTTTCATCTCCGGGTCACTGGTTCCAATCGAGCCCAGGTCGATAGCGAACAAAAATCATTTTAATCTGATGGCTGTTTGCTGACCTATGTGAAATGAACTGGTTGTGGCAGTCCACTTCCCAGCTGACAGTTCTCCCTATCATCAAGGCCATTGCTACAGGTGGCAGTAATTGGTGCTTTTTTGAGGCTGGCTCAGCTAAAAAGGCTGAAGAATGGAAAAATCAGTAGGGCTGAACTACCTCCTCTTGTTCAGCTGCTCCCTTCAGGTGAGTACTGGGGAACACTGGGGGAAACTGGCACTGCTGTTGCCTGCATCACATCTGCTCTTTGAGCCAACAAAAGACTTTGGGGCAAAGGGCAGTCCTCTGAAGTGGTAAAGGCCTCTTGAGAACACAGATTTTTGGGGAGGATGTGAGGTAGTAAGGCCCAAGGCCAGCAGGAGCCTTGAGGTGGATACCATTGTTCGTTGGTGCAAGCACAGGGAAAGGACCCATGAGGCTTATCAACCCCAGTCCCCAGGGCCCGAGGGTCCGTCGCTACAATTCTGCCTGCAAGAAAGCAGCAAGGAGACCTAAGTCAAACTTTCACTGATTTCAGTGGAAGGACATTGAGGCTCCCTCACATGCAGATATGTCCAAAGGATTTAAATAGTATTTTCATAGAATGTGAATTTTTAATGAAACAAGTTCATGTGAGGGGGGACCTGAGAAGGTGAGCTGAATCTAATATGTTAAAATAGTAACAGAAGAAATAAAAGATGAACTTTGAGAGCTTAATAAAAAGTCATGCCATGGAGAGGACAGTTTTCACCTTTACTTCTTTCAGTGTTTCTCTGAGCAGCTGATACCTCCCCTGTTATGAGAAGATAATGTACTAGGAAGAGGACTTTCAATTACATTTTAAGCCACAGCCACCTACCTTGTATCCCCTAGATGCCTCCCTCAAATGAAGATTTTTACCATGGGACATCAGAGATGCCAGGACGGTCTGGCAGACTGGAGCACCAACAAATGCTTCAAAGCCTGCCCACATGGTGCTGACCAGTGATGTTTTCTACAAGGTAAATCTGTGCCTGCCCCACTGCAGACAAGAGGGAAAATGGTGAAGAGTGTCAGAAACACCTGCAAAGCTGTGAAAGAAAACCTCACAAAGTGGGAAATCTACCTTGTGAGTATCAGTTTTCCCTTTCCAGATACTCTCCTGGTGGAAGAATCTGTGTTGCAAGTGGATTACCTGGCATCTGAAAAAGCTACTGCTAACGTTGTGCTTCACAAGATGATTGTGCAATAGTGCAGCTGTGAGATATAGATGCATGGGAAGAAAGAAGGAAGGAAAGAAGCCTGAAAAGATTAGGAGGAACCTGTGTTTTGCACATCATGCCTTGTGGGAGTAAGTCTTTACTACATGTGCTCCTCTCACATATATGCAAGTGTGCTTTTCGGCACCCACATCAAGCCCACTGTTACTTGGCAGACTAGGCACTCAGGAAAGTAACATCTCAATTCTCGAAGTAGATTCAATGAAAAGACCTGATGGTCCCTCATGTTGTGCCCTCCTGAGCTCCCACCATTCCCTTTCCATCAGATGGGCCATGGCTGGAGGAAACCTATGTGAAAGGCTAAAAGTGATCTCACAGTCTAAAGAGTGGGAATACTCAGGGTGTCTCCAAAATCTGTAAGGAAGCTGTTGCTAGCTGAAATTATTTGGAATGCCATAGCAAGAGATAATGGTCTAACAGACACTGGTCCCACCTCATCCTGAGGAGGATGAAGAGCAAGCACTTGGAGGACTGTAATTGAGAGATCCTTATTATGACAACTGGGCTAGCTGGCCTTTGACTGGAGTCTTGTACTCCCTAGGATACTTTCCCTGTTTAAATAAAGTTAGGCTCACTTTGCTCAGTGGTTTACCAGTAGGGTTGATACAAGTTTAGTTTTGCTGCCAAGGATAAAGAGTTGGAATGGATGTCTTGCCACAGGCAAGGAAGAGAAATGGTAGAGCTGGGATGTAGAGTTTATGGGAAGAGCCCATCTCCACAGTGAGCTGCGGGGTATAAGGTTTGTGATTCACAGAAGGTTGAGGATTTAAATTTAGAGGAATGTCATTCATAGAGCATCAAAAGGTAAACTAAAGCATGCGTGTATATTATATGATAGTATTCATGTTTCAGTATACAAACCAGAATTAAATGTTCAGGGGCAGGTAGAAACATCATCCGGAGATGAATTGCACCTGTGAGGTTCGTGCTCTTCCTCTGAATTATTTGAACTTTTAATAAATTATCTCAGTACTCTAATAAATGGGCTGCAAATGGAAGAATGCAGTTTCAGTTGGACACAGAGAAGTTTCCACAGTGAATGAGACCTCTGGTTCATTTAATTCAGTACCCCAGTGGAGTCACATACTTCTTCAGGAGCTTTTACACCCTGTAATAGACAGTTCTGTGAGGGTATATCTGCTTTGAGCTGTTTCTGTCTAAATTCTGCAATATTATCACCTCTTCAGAATTTGGGTGCACCTCAGTGAATATTCATAACTTGTAAACTGTGGTGTTTAGGACACTGGAGTTTTGCAGTAATTGGGAATTACATGAGACCACCTACTTCATTAAAACAAAATGAAAGACAGAGTCAAAGCCAGGCCTGCAAAGGTAAACAGTGCATGAATTCACTGCCTCCATATTTAAAGCCTTCAAAGCCTTTCAGTTAAAATCCTTTTCCGCTCTGGATCTCAGCATGAGTCTGGCTGCGGGGAGGTTTTGTGTGGTGGCCTGTCAGCTTCCATCTCCAACACAGTGAAATTCAACTAATTGTAACTGCGCGTTGCTTCAGGCATACACTGCACACTGCCACTCGGGCCATGCACACGTGCCATGACCCCATCCACCTACTGTAGAATGTGGTGTTCTCTCCCCCCACCGCCCCCACACACACACACACTTTTCTTTTTTGTTACTTGCAATCACTAAAAAGATGACAGGCCAGAGCAAGGAGCAGAGATCTCCATTGTGTTTCTTCAAAAATCAGTATGGAGGGATTTATTCCCATGACTGCATATGTGCCAAGAATTGCAGCAATCATTGAATTGTGCCTCCATTAATGAAAAAAGGTTGTCCGGAGAGCACAGTGTGAGGCTGTGCCTGCCTTCAGGCTTTGATCTTACCTGCTGAATCTGACCTCACTGCCATGTCAGGCTCTCTGTGTTGCAGCTGAGGATCAGAAAACATCAAGAGAAAAGGAGAAAAGAAAAATTGGAAAGACCTCACAGTTGAAGACCCTCCATGACCCAAAATGGCCTCTGTTAGTGCTAATCCTCAGTTGTTTGTAAGGTTCTGCAGGGTTCATAGGAATAGTATAGTCACAAATTACAGAAAAACTGTCCACAGCAGGCTTTTTTGCAGCACTTTCTCATTCTTCAGAATTTGTCATCTGAACTTCACAGAAGTTATCTGAGTTTGTTTCTATTTCTGGTTTGGATAGGCCAGGCTTTACTTCTGTCAAAGCAGAGTTTCTTTGCTCACTCCTTAGACTAGAATCTCATGAAGTTCACTTCATTTTTGAGCAACCGTCCTGACGTACCAAGCTTTTTTATTTTTTGTTACCCTACTGCAGAAATGTTTTGTGCCCTTCTGATCATCTGCTAGCTCTGCTCTCATCATCAGTTGACCTGTGACACTATGATTCAATGCTGCTTCAGTGACAGTAACGTTGAAACTCATTCACACAAGATCGACAATTTAAATAAATAGTTCTGATTGCTCTAAAAGAACTCATAATCCAAAAGGCTTTCACTGCCACTCACCACCGAACCTCACCACTTATGATCACCTAATTATGCAACCCTCTTCCTCCCAAACCATTGCACCTGAAGTGCTGCTTATACTGTACTTGGAGTGCTGTGTGCTTTCTGAAGGGCTGTTTGCAATCTCTGTGAGGTTGCCACTTGGTTCCTGGTAGAAGTGATCCCATGGCTATTTCTACTATGTTTGAGAGAGAATGAAGTGCTAATGTTCAGGGATGCATCCACGACACTGCAAGAAGTGCAAATGCAACCATTTCCTTTTTGGAGATGGGAAATTGGAGCAAAGCAGTTACCCCAAAACCTTGCCCTCACTTCAGTGTGAGAACTATGATCCAGGGTTACCAGACCCCTCTCCTGACTGTGAGAACACTCTTCTCCAAAAATAAACACTGGTCATGGGAGATCTGAGAAAGATAATAGCTGCCTATAGCTCTGTCAGGAATTTATAAGACAGTTTCAAAAATATTTAAAGGAAGAATTCAGTTTAATTAAATATTTTTTTAAAAAGTCTTAGAGGAATTCATAGAAGGAAACAGAATATGGTGATAAGTGTGGTGTAAGTGTGCATGTGTGCCAGACAGAGTGATAGACATATGGATACAGGCTCACACATATATGTAGATGAATATATATATATAGTCTCTCTCTAACTGAAGTATTCTCATTAGTTTTATTGCTTAACTTCTTTATTTCTGGGTGTTTTAATAAATAAATTTTAAAAAAAAGTCATTGCAAATACTTTTTGTTGATGCTGATTTGGCTTTTTACCAATCTTCTGCAAGACATCAGTTTCATCCACAAGGCTTCACAAGGTTAAAAATGGCACCACAGTGAACAGGAGGCAAAAATTCTCACTTGGCCTTGAATGTTTTACCCATTTGAACACACATTTTCAAGAAGAGATTACAATTATAAGAGCGGCTCAGCTGATCCTCATATGTACTCTGATAGGTTTAGTGTTTCTGGAAGTAGCTATTCAAGGGTTAGGGCTCCTTCCTTTGAAGGATACTCTAGGTCTATCCTATCAAATGGGTTGTCTCATAGCACCTCACCCACCGTGTGGACAGAGAGCCAGTCTCTAACACCGAAGTGCAGAAGGAAATGTAGGAAGCACAGCCCAAAGGAATGAAGAAAATAAATTGCACATTCTCACCGGTCCTTCCTCACACAGATCCTTGAGAAGGGCTGGGCCCACTGTTCTCAGAGATTTCTCAAAGTTCTGACTCTCATCTCCTCCCTTAACACTGATTTCTACAAAAGAATATCAAATTTTGCCATCCAGGAACCTCTCAGAGGACGCCTTCTTTTGACAGCTGAGACAGTGCAGGGGAGCAAATGGCTTTCCACACTGAATTCACAAATCATTTGCCTATGGTCATGCCTGGATTGTTCCTTAAGCATTATGGATATGAAGGCAAAGAATTTCCTCACAACAGGGCAAATTCACTTACCTGTTCTCCCTTGCAGTTGCTCTATGGCTTCCCTGCAAAGTCAGAAATGCCCACAGTGATTGCTAGTATTGTTGATTTTTGCCGTGTTCATAGTAAGTGGTAGTCATGAGTAAGCAAATACTGAATCCTCCATGTTGTACCTTTCTCTTGCAGCTTAAAGACATCTTTCATATCACTCTCTCCTGTCATGCTTCTTCTAAGGTATCTGTACAGTACAAAACTAACAATTACTCCACCACTCTTCTATTCCTAATCTTAATAAGCAGTAATGGCTGATGTATAGGGATTATTTTAAGGAGTTACTGACAAGACAGGAGAAGCTGTTGGTTTGAGGTGCAGTAGAAAATTGTTAACCTTCAGCTAGTCATTAGTCCCCAGGAAATGTCCATCCTTTGAACATTACTGTTCTTATGATGAAAAGTGTTATATAAAAACTGAGTATATTTATGAGGTGGGAAGTGGGAAAAAAAATGTTTTTCTAAGAGTGACCTCTGAATTTTATCCGTCTAGATTTCCTTTTTCTATCAGTACTAAACATAAGCAGAATGAGCACTGGGTTGCTTTAAACCATTGCTTCCCTCATATGTAATTCAGTTTGTACAGGCAAGGATTTTTTTTTGTTGGGTTTCTTTTTTTTGTTT
>VXAU01003168.1:418881-430266 GCA_013399695.1 Formicarius rufipectus | reverse complement strand
CCCCCACCCACCCTTGGGGACACACACTGCATCAGTACGTGCAGCTTCTGTGGGGAGAGACAGAGATGTGCTGTGTCAGGAGGGGCATGGTGCCACGTGTCCCTGCAGTTCATTGGAGTCTTTCCATTAATTTAATGGGCTTTGGATCAGGCCCTGAATTCTCAGCTGTCCCAGCTAAATGGACTCCCCAGGCAGGCTCTCCTCTCATTTTAGAATGAGGAGGCCTTTCAGAGACCCTGCTGACCAGGAGGTTCCTGCCGTTCTTTGGCAGCAGAGCTCCCATCCTGGAGTAAGCAGCACAGCCCCATCAATGCCCTTTGCCCACAGTGTCCACCACCTGCATACACAGCTCTGCATCTGCATATGCCATCCTCTCTCTCCAGCAAAGACATGCACAACTTCCACCCCCTACCCAGGTTGTTCATTTTGCATCCCAGCAAGGCCCGGGAACTAAAGGTGAGGAGTGTGGGTTCAGTGCTTCACACAGCACACTCAACCTGCTCTGCTCTCTGTGAGGCCCATATATACTCACAGTCAGGTGTAGGAGACTTGGTAAGCCTGTAGAAGAAATAAATCCTGCATGTGACAGTAGCACCAACTGTGTTCAAGACAGAAATAGATGAAGCCATTGGACTGATCTGTGTAACCATCATTTCAGGAGGTGCTTTGGAAGGACAGAACCATGAGCTTCTTTTTGCCCACAGTACTGTCACTCACCAAGCTCAGCACTGCTGATAATTAGCACATTTGGACAAACTGAACTTTCCAAAGCTGTTCCATTTTTAAACAAAGATAGGTAGATGTCAATGCTGTGCCTCTTCACAAGAGCAAAGAGCTCTGTGCTTTTCCAAACCTTTACCTGACACTATCTTAAAATAGTACTTCCTGCATCACCAAAGACCTGAGATTACAGAGGTCTTCTTTTCATTACTGCTGTTTCTACAGAAGCAGCATTAACAGGGCCCAGCAGAGACCATGGCACTGACTGTGCGAAGTGCAGTGCATTGTAAGAGACAAGCCTGCTCCATAAAGCTTGGGAAGAAGAGGAAACACAGAGAAAAAAAATTATTTGCACAAGGTTGAAGAACAAATCAGCAGCAGACGTAGCAGTAACACCTACCAAGGTTCACTTGTTTGTCCACTCTGTGAGATTATGTTTCACTGAGCACCTGCTGCCATACACACTGTTGTGTCTCATTTAATATATGATACATTGACTGGTTATTGGCAGGTTGTTGTTGTTGTTACTGCTCAGATTGAGACTGCTGTTCAGACCATCACTGACAGGCTGGGTTTCAATATCTTACATCACTCTCCTCTTTACAGGGCACTTTAGGATAGATGAAGAGGATGCTTGTGTTGGGTCACTTCTTGAGAGGTGAGTCTGTAGACTTTGTCTAAGGTTTGGTTTAGCAAAAAGGCCTCTTAGACATAAACCTCTACAGTCAGTGTGAGCTTTCTACTGACCTCCCACCAAGTTCCAGTGGTTCATGTACTTATGCACACCAAAACAAGGGGAACACATAGAGATAACTGGCTGCGATAATTGACTGTACGTGCTGTCCCACTCTTTCCGTTTCGGATAGCATCCCCTTCCCCTGAAGTGAATGGGAACAGAAGGATTTTCATCATCTTCTCAAAGCTGTAGAAGGTGGTCCACAATGATTGAGGTTCAGCTTTAATTAAGCAAAAATGAAATTGTTCCCTAGATTTTCCTAATTTTCCTAAAGTGGAAGAACACTTTGCCTGTTTCTGAATGGCTTCTGCTGATTAACATGCAGCATAAGGTGAAGGTGAGCTAGTTAGGGCAAACTAAACTGGGGAAACTGCCTGAGCATTCAGGGCCAAGTCAGGGGATGGGATCACACTGTCCTACTAAGAAGGCAACAGGCACCAGGGGCAGAGCAGAAACCAAAGAGAGAACTAGTACTTCAGACAGGTACAGTTAGCCAGGAGAGTTGCAGCCACCAATCAATTCATTGTCACACTTTCCTGGAGAGGGAAGTGCCACCCCCTCACAGGAATAACTGGCAGAGCTCATATCCCATGGGTGCACAACAAGGACCTGAGCCAGGGGCCCTCACTAATGTGTCCCAAACTCCTCTAGACTCCAGGTTAGCGCTTGAGGTTGTAAGAAATTAAGAGTTGAGTCATGACAAGCCCAATGTCTGAACTGCAATAGAACACACTCGACTCCTGCTCTTCCTCAGGAAGTGATGCCATATGTGTTTATGTATACACACAGCTCAACATGACTGAGCAAATATTACTCAAGGTTTTGACATTTGCCTTTGGGGTAGGAGTGAGCACAACTGTGAGGTCAACAGTTCAGAAGGTTAGAAGGGAAAAGAAGGGGGTCTACACACAACAAGTTGTTCGTCAGCCTTTGTAATGGGTCTCAGTCCTACCCCCTATAACGAGGAGTCCACAGAAGCTTGTCACATGCCTGATTGCAAAGTTCAGTCAGTTCATCATCAGCTATTGAATAAATATAGCACTGTCATTATCATTAATAATATTTATTTTGGAAAAATATTTTAAAAATGAATTTCTTCATTAACAAAACGGTAAAAAAAAATCAAATAACATTTGCACAATATTCCATAAATACATTTATATACAAAAAATATAGTCACATAGACCCGAAGTGCCTTTGTACATATTTACCAAAAATTTAAATTATAAAAAAATGAACATCACAAAATACTCAAGCTTTACAATTATCGT
Organism: Formicarius rufipectus; assembly: GCA_013399695.1. Classification (NCBI taxonomy): domain Eukaryota; kingdom Metazoa; phylum Chordata; class Aves; order Passeriformes; family Formicariidae; genus Formicarius; species Formicarius rufipectus. The sequence continues at coordinate 427,539 of VXAU01003168.1, read as the reverse complement.
GAAAATATTTTTACAGATCCAAAAAAATAACACACTTTTTCTCACCTAGTAAAAACACATTTTAGTATCAAAAAAGACAATAAAGGCAGTGTTTGTGTCTCTAATCCAAGAAAAGACTGGCTCATAATAATCCAAAATATACACTTCAGGCAGTGCATGCTTCTTATGTAGTAAGTCCATTCATTTAAATATATATAGAAAAGCAACTGACCATAGTGCAATGATAAAATTCATAAAAGGCAGTGCAACAGTAATCCTAGAACACAGACCCTTGCCTGGTGTCCATCTTGTTTCTTTACTTTGCAGTCACTTTGCTAACTTCAGTAGAGAACCAGCTCAAGCCTGAATTTAGTTTCTCAGCAGCAGTCAGTGAAGGAATCTATCTCCCATTCCTCTTTCAGCAGCATTCATTGGGGCACGTCTCCTCTGAAATTTTTCTGAACAACCACTTTGCCATATCACCTCTGGTTTACACCTGGTAAGAAAAGACACGAGCAGAGAATGGGAGAGGTTCATGAAAAGCACAAAGAGGACTGTAAGGCTGCAGAGGGACAGGAGTCTGCATGAAGCTCATTAAGGGGTAGGTCAGTAGACCACAACCACACTATCATTGTACTCTCATCAACAAAACTTGTCAAACCCACAACATTCACAGCAGCAAGTGGCTGAGCTTGTCTTTAAAATGCCCACAGTGTGGCAAACTCAAGCTGGCTGGATTTCAGCAGGTACAAACTACAGTGGTTCCATGAAAAAGACTAGCTTCCCTGACATGTGCTGGATGACAGCTGTGAACCAAGATTTTTCTCTGCTGTTCCAATCACCAGGCAGTATACTAACCTCAGTTGCTATGATGCACTCATCTTTCTCTTCTGATATGACATACACCGACTGGTATTTTGTGTCTTTTGAAGTGGAGTATACTGAATCTGGTCGCTTTCTTTCAGAAGTATCACTATTGAAGACAAAAAGAGAAAAAAACAGGTCAGATGGCTGTTACTTAATGCTACCTATGACATATACACACCCCCTTCAAAGTCAAGCTGCACCCCATGCTCAGATGGGAGATACCTCTTTAGTTGTACTACACTTTTCTCCTCTGCTTCTGAATCATACGTTTCACACTTGGCTTCACATTTGCTGTGCTCCTCCTTAACAGAGTCCTCATTCTTGAGTTCATGCACCAAATTGTAATCCACTGATGGGTATCTGACTTTGTAGCCATTTTTATCAGAGTTATCGCTGTGAAAGTCTACTTTCTTATTTGTGTTTTTAATCTGAGTGGCACCAATTACACTTATGGAAATGTCCTTCTCACGCTGGCAGTTTGCCAGGTTATTCATGGTCTCAGTCTCACTCCTGCAGGCATCAGGCTGGTGGTGGCTTTTCTGCACTCTGAGCCTGACGCAGACAACCACAGCAGCACAACCCAGCAGCAGCATGAGGACCAGAATAATTCCAGCGCAGACGGCGATCCAGGGGAACTGGGAATTCTGGCCTTCCGTGTACTTCTCAGTGAAGTCAACGATGACCGGTCCCTGAGGTGGCTCAGGGAGCAAAAACTGGCAGTTGAGCCCGCCATACCCCCGGGCACACTCACAGACATAGCGGTTGTTTCTTTCGTGGCAGGTGGCCCCATTGTGGCAAGGGTTGTGTTCACATCTGCTCACTGGGGTGCTGCAGTTCTTCCCGTTGTATCCCGGGGGGCAGGTGCAGGAATAGTCATTGACGCCATCCTGGCAGGTCCCTCCATTGACGCAGGGAAAGGAGGCGCAGTCATCCACGTTATCATCACAGTGTCTCCCAGTGAAGCCAGCCTGGCACTGGCATATGTAGGAGTTCCCCAGATCAACACACTGGGCTCCTGCAAGACATCAAGAGGGACGAGCACTGAGTGGTGGGCAGCCAGATAAAACAGCCTCCCACTTGCTGCTTTCAGAGCAACTGTCACGATCAGCAGCTGAGGAAAGCTTTGAGAGGTTAGCTCAACCTTTGCCTAGTCTGATCCACCATAAAAAGTACATTTTTTAAGGAAGACTTTTTGTTAAGCAGATTTATTTTTCATTCTCTATCCAATTCCCTTTTTAACATTTCTCTCCACTTGGACAACAAAGCTAGTCCAGATCAAGTTAACACCATGATCTCGTGTTACAGAGTTTAAGTGGCAATGAATGAGGAGGATTACAATAAAGAAAACCTTCATGAGTTTAATCAAAACAGGAAGATTACTGTTACCAGATTACAAGTAATAATATTTAGCACTTGTTTGGCGTTTGCATCCACAGACCTCAAAGACCCTTAGCAAAACATTTGCAAGTATAATCTTTCATGTTTTCCTGCATGAAACTTCTCGCCAAGTTACTTGGCCACAGCCATCCCTTGAGAAAATGCAATCTGCAGCAGTGGCCCAAAGCACACCATTGCTTTCTTAGTACAGATTCTCCACCAAGTCACCTCATGACATGAAAGGACCTTTTTACAGGAACATGTAGTGATAGGACAAAGGGGAATGGCTTTAAAGAGACCAGGTTTAGATTAGATGTTAGGAAAAAATTTTTTACTCTAAGGCTGGTGAAGCACTGGAGCAAATTGTCCAGAGAACTGGTCAATGTCCCATCCCTGGAAGTGTTCAACCCAAGCTAGATGAGGCTTTGAACAAGCTGGTCTAGTGAAAAGTATCCTTGCCCATGGCAGGGGTTAGGATTAGATGATCTTTAGGGTCCCTTCAAACACCAACTATTCTATGATTCTGTGACTGATCAGTGTACCTTGTTATGAACTTCAGACTAGAAGCTGAAGTAACTCCATACTCAAAGTATGGTCTCCTTCCAGAAGACCACTGTAACATGTTTGGCCTTACCATTAGCACAAGGGCTGGAACTGCAGTAATCGATTTTCTTTTCACAGTTGAACCCAGAATAACCCAGTGGGCACCGGCAGCTGTAACCACCATCAGGGTTGTCAGTGCATCGCCCACCATTGAAGCAAGGTCCATCAGCACAAGTCATTGCACTGAGCTCACAGTTTTTCCCATAAAAGCCTGGGGGGCAGGTGCAGGAATAGCTGTTCTCAAGATCCTGGAGGGAAGGAATGAGAAATTATCAAAATATTTATTTGAAGTTGCTCTGAAATCTAAAAAGGGATTTTAAAAAGTAGTAAAACTGACATTAACTCCTCGCTTGGAGTTTCAGATGACACAAACTACTCAAACTTACAGTACAGCTTCCACCATTCTTGCAAGGGTTGGCATCACATTCATTGATTTCAGTCTCACAGTTGGAGCCTGTGTACCCAGGGCGGCAAGAACAAGTGTAGCTCCCCTGACCAGTGTTCGTGCAAGTGGCTCCATTCTTGCAGGGCTTGTGATGGGTGCAGTAGTTCAGGTCTGTAAAAGATTTATTGTTTTGTTTTTTCAAGAGAATAGTCAAGATGCTTGCTACTTTGCAAGGCTAGCACAGGGTGGGTGAGCTGGAAATAGCCACTTGCTCTCTGAGTTTTAAAACACTCAGGTGAGGACTGAGAACTCACCCTGGTTGCAGAAAAGGCCACCCCAACCTTCCTGGCAGTTGCATTGCCATGGTTGCTGACAGGTACCATGAAGGCAGCCTGGGTATCGGATGCACTCATCACAGTATCGTCCCTGCCAGCCCACTCTGCATCTGAAAGAAAAAAAATGACAATGAAACGTGGTCAGATTTAGACTTCTCACAGTTGGAAACCCTATCACAAACTCTGCAACACACTGATGCCAGGGAGCAAGTTTCCTAAAAGCCCTTCATCACGGAAAGTCACCAAGTCCAACTATAGCATCAGCTTTCGTTGGTGCCAGCTATTTCTTTCACATCCTTGAAGAGAGCCATGGCTACAGATAGTTAATTTGTTTACTCTAATAACAAACAGCTAAACCTTACACACAGCACTGTAAACTCCTTAGGTTAATAATAATGGCACCAATGTTTGACTTTTAGAATAATAGTTCGATCTAGCATCCCCTCTATTTCTCAAATTTCTATCTAATATGAAGTAAGGCCTTTAAACCAACTTCTCAAATGGCCAGTGGCTTACTTAACAACAGAATGTCAACACTCAAAGACAAAGAAGAGAGCAAGGGGGTAGCGGAAAACTTACTTGCATTCTCCAGGTTTGTCACAAAAGCCGTGTTGCTCATCACATCCAGGCAAACAAATTGCTGTAAACAAACCAAGCAGGGAAAGATATCAGCACTGGTGCTGAAACAACTCTGTTTTACAAGTCTGATTCCAAGAGCACCTTGCGGGTGGGGAGCAAGTCCCTTTTACTAGGTCGGGGCAGTTAAGCGCAGTTGAATTAATCTCTGGAGTCTGCAGGAGTATTGATCTCGCCCCGTAACTGGGCACTTTACTTATCACCGGGGATGAGCATTCTTCTTAATACAGTTGCACATAGACAAAAGAGGGCTCACAATTGCTCCCTTCCCCACAGCCCCTCACCCCCCTTTCCCTTCCCAGTGAGGGTCAGAAGTCCTTTTTTCCAATTCTATGCACACAGCTCCACCTCTTAATATCCCCCGAAAGTGTGTGTGCAGATAAGAGTGGACAGCTGGTGTGCAGGGTGCCAGTGCAAGACAGCTGCTCTATTGTCTATTCTCTCCCAGCAGCTGCCCCACTGCAACAATACCCCGGCCCCGGAGCCAATGGGGCCGTCGGCCGGCGACCGGGCAGCCTATCCCTGCCCACAGCTAATCTATGGCACGCGCGTGATTTTGCCGAAGGAAAAAAAAAAAAAAATTTCTTTTTTTTCTTATTCAAATAAATAAGTCTAAAGTTCTTCCTCCCTCCTTCGCCCCTCCACCCCACTCTGAAAAGGGGCGGGCGGGTGAGTGCAGCTCTGGTAAAAGAGGTAAGCGGGCCAGCGGGAGGGAGGATGAGAGAAGGGAAAAAAGAGACTTCTGCTCATTACTTCGCCTGGTTATGGAACTCATTAAGCAGGCACTGCAAAGTTTTAATTCAACAAAGCCAGCCGGAGACAATGGCATGCGAAGGGAAAGGCAGGGAGGAGGGGGAAGAAAAAGAAAGAAAGGATCGGCGCTGATAATCAGATCGCCTCCAAGCTGGAAAGAATGGAGCTGAGGGCAAGGCAACGGGAAGCAATCTGCAACTGGCAGCTCTACTAACTAACGGCAAAACATTCTTTTTGCATGCGCACATAAACACATCGCCCCTGCCTAGTAGGTTTGCGTCGGTGTTATTAGCTGTTTTTTTCTGAGAGGGAAAACAGAGAAGAGCGTACATAATGAATCAAGAAAGACGGACAGCCCTTCTGCTTCGCTATGGGAATAGCAGATGTACAGGCATCCGAAAGTGCTGACAGCCCCGAAAGAAGTCCTTATCAAAATGCTTCCTTTTCCCCCACCCCTTGACACAACTGGGCTAGGCACTTTTGATCATGGGAAAGGTTGTAACATCTATTTAAAACACTATCAAAGGAAATGCGAGCCCCTCTGCCTGCTGTTTATTATGCAACATTGTACCATGACTGCTAAAAGCATCCTAGCAGTCACTAACAGTGTGAATAATCAATCTGGGATTGTTTGATAGCAGCTCAGCTGAGACCACAGTGTAGGTGTGTTTAAACAGAAACAAAAACACAAGAAGAAAACTGAGAGGCTGCTTTACAGCCTGTAACTGTTTTCTCCCAGCCTGCCTGGCCCTTTGATGCCTGGAGAGGAGCACTCCCCCAGTATGTCATCTGCCAGTGTATTTCAGATCTGTGTATATACAAAAACAGAGAATGCCATTACAAACTACAGCAGGAGCTCTGTGTGTGCTTTTGGGTGTACACCTTTATGTATCTACAAAAGGCGGTAATCTTGTAAAACCAGAAAGAACTTGACAACCCTGACTATCCTCTCTGTGGTCTGGTTACTGTCCCAGGTTTTCCTTCTTTATCAACACACCACATTCCTCAAAAACTTCAAGCTCAGGCACATGTTTCCTGTCCCTCATTATTTTATTAGTAGCAATGATCACAGAAGAGAAATGAAGAAGTTGAATGTTTTTGTGGCCCCAGGTGCAACAACCTCTGTTAATGGCAGCATATGAGTATCTCAAATGACAAATATACAGTCTAAAATCCACAGGGAATATCTTGGACCTTTCAATACTTTTCTCAATACAAAGATCAGACCATAACAAGTCTGCCAATAAGCCTCCCACAAAGATGCTGCCAAAGCCTAGCTCCCTCCCTTGAAGCCATGTATCCTGCAGATGATGATATCAAATTAGCATGGTTAAACTGGTGGACAGGCATAAAAAGTAGGCTTGATATCTTTTAATAAATCCTCAAGCAACTGCTGGACACTTTACTACCAGATTTGATGGTCTAAAGAAAAAGAGCAAGAGTGTAATGTTGACATTGACATTTTGTTGACTTTAGAAGGGGCAGCGTTGAGGATCTCCCACTCCCAGCACTGGTAAGGCCTGTGCACAGAAGCAGGTCCCCATCCAGCATTGTTTGGTTCATCCTCTCCTGGGAAGCCTGGGGGCCTGATGTTTGAGAAACACATCCCCTCTCCCCCAACCCCACCAACAGCAAGAGCTCAGGGGACACTGCCACAACTGGAACCCACTAGGCAAGGAAGTGGATACTCACGCTCAGTGCAGTACTGGCCTTTCCAGCCTGGGTTGCAGACTTTCTCGCCACGTTCTCCACAAGTGAAATGACCAAAGGCATCATCCCTGGGGCGGCAGAAGACAGAGCAGCCTTCTCCATAGTAGTGCTCATCGCACACAAAGCGGTAGGAGTACTTGAGGTCAGTGCGGCCACTGCTGTGTAGGTCCTGGGACCACTCCTCACCCACCGCCAAGTGTCTCTGGGTGGCCAGGCGGCTTATGAGGCGCTCAGGGTTTTCTGTGTGAAAGTGGAGAGGAGAGGAATGATTAGGGAGCCCAAAGCAGGCCAGAGGCATAGAAAGATGCTCAAATGGGGGTGTCTGGTGGGAGGGGTACTGCAGAGGCAGGATGACATGGCTGCATGCCAACAGGTTGGGCTCTCTTTTTATGGTCTACCAAAGAGGAGAATGTGCTGCACATTGCAGAGAGAGGGGGCAAGTACAGCCACAGGGCTGGAGTTTTTCTGGGGAAAAGTCTGTTTTGGGACACTTACCTGTGGTGAGGTCATCAGGTGAGTCAGTATGCAGAGCCTCAATGATGAGCGAGAAGGTGCCCTATGGAAGGAAGGACAGACAACTCACCAGGAGTGCATGAGAGCATGTAGGCCCAAGGGGCAATACCACCAGTCCCCAGGAGTTACCAACCATTGTCCCTCTCCCACCCTGACACTTCAAAGGGATTGGTGGCCCCTTAGAAAGACACTTGCCCAGTTGGGGTGACTGCTGTGCAGAATGGGATGGGATGGACGTGTGCCGGCCCCTCCCGCACTGCCTCCCACTTACTGGCCAGGTGAAGCCGAAGGGGAAGCGGATGGGGTTGCTGAAGGCGGGGTCGGCGCCGCCCGCGCCGTCGGGGACGCTGAAGGAGTTGGCGCCGAGGACGGGGGTGATGGCGCTGCCGTAGGTGCAGGGCGGCTCGGGGGAGACGCTGGCCTGGTAATGCTTGAGGCAGACGCGGAAGAAGGTCTTGCAGTCGCACTGCTGGAGCCCGCCGGCGCCGGGGCCGCCCCCGCGGCAGCAGTTGCGGTTGCTGAGCAGACCCTTCTTATTGACAAACTCCTGCAGCTTCAGCTCGAAGACCCCGGAGGAGTCGACCTGCGGGGTGGGAACAGCGGCCGTCAGCCCATCAAGCAGCCCGGTCCCCCGCCCGACGCCGACCCCGGCCCAGAAGCACCGAGACTGACACCCCCTCCCTATGCCCCTCCCCGTTTCTCCCGGCTGCAACAGGCAGCGACAGTCCCCGGTACCCACTAGGGGCCCCCCGGTGCATGAAACCCCCGGTGCAGGGACCCCCCTGGTGCAGGCATTTCTGTCCCCCACGCCGGAGGCACTTACCTGGCAGCGGCTCAGCAGCACCGAGAGGAGGACAAGCATCAGCAGGAACCGACCTCCCATTTTGGAGGTACAGCTCTGGTGCCCTCGCTTTCCTCCCCCTTGACTTCTCGTCAGAGGGAAAAGGGGAAAGTGTCTCTCGGGGTAAGGGAAAAAACACAGCGGCCAAAGCCGCTCGTCCCAGCAGGGCTGGAAGAGTTAGTGTCACAGTCTCCTTTCAGGAGTGTTTCTGACTTTTCTTTCCCCTCTGTCGATACGGGTGTAGCCTGTCGGCAACTGACAGCTCTTTCGGATGGCAAAAGAAAAAGAAAGGGGGGAAAAGGACAAAAAAATTTAAAAATAAAGGGTTAAGATTAATCTGTTAAACTCTTTTTCTTTCGCAATCCACGATGCTCCTCCTTTTCTCCAGGAAGAAAAAAAAATAATAATAAAAGCAACTTAATTCCCAACAGAGGCAGAGAAAAGACTTCCCAAGGAAGATTAAAAATCGGCGATCTGGAAATCCCTGCAGAGGCAGCGGCAGAGGCAGCGGCGATAATTCCCGGTGCGTTGCGCTGAGGGGGCGGCTCTGCGCGGCTGCGCTCGCCCTGCGCACGTCGGGGCGGGTGGGTGTCAGACGGCAGCAGCGACGGACAGGTCACGTCGGAGCCTTGATCCCCTTCGCTTCTTTTTTTTTTTTT
>VXAU01003168.1:398534-416062 GCA_013399695.1 Formicarius rufipectus | reverse complement strand
AAAAAAAAAAAAAAAAAACCACACAACACAACCGAAAAAACTTGCCCCCAAATCCTTAACAACCCCCCTTCAGTACCGAGTATTTGTTAAATTGACGTGGCACAGATTTCTCGATTACCGCTGCTGAGCGTGACTGAAAGGCGCCGTGAGAGCCGGCAGGATCCTGCCCACGGCGCTCATTCTTCTCCCGCTTAATTTATGCCACGCGATTCTGTATTGGGGAAATCAAGCAGAAAGCTCCTTTTTCTGCTTTTTTCCCCCCTCTCCCTCTCTCTTTCAGATGCTGGGCTAACGGGGAGACTGTTTAACTTAAGTGTTTCTATAGGAGGCTGTTGTAGTTTAACTCCTGCCCACCAGTAGCTGGGGCAAACAAAGGAGGGACTCGAGGTCTAACTATTCATCCATTCTCTGCACTTTAATTTTCATTGATTTCGAAGACAAGGGGAGCCCTTAGGGATTCTCGCTGAAGGGGGATGACACGCCTTTAGACGCGATCAGCCCCCCAGCCAGCCATCTGCTCCCAACCAAATGGCGCTTTTTCGCTCCCAACTGCGTGTCTCCGCACCGCGCTCGCTCGCCGCCCACCGCCGCCCCCGCGCTGTTAACCGTGCCCGCGCACCGCCACCGATCCCTGCTGCCGGGGACGGACGGACGGACGGACGGATGGATGGATGGATGGATGGATGGATGGATGGATGGATGGATGGATGGATGGATGGACGACCAGTCCCGTCCCATCTCTGCCGATGCCCTGCTCGCCCGCACCCGCCCCGCCGGGAGTGAGCCGGCAGCGGGACCCCCAGGAGGAGGGAGCGGGGTGCGGGGCCCCGCCAGGGCGCGGTGACCCCGCACGACCGGGACGCAGCGGGCCCGGTCCCGCCTGCCAGCGGCTCGCTGGGGCTGGTGGGGCATTGTGCTCTCCCTCTTTGCCCTTAATTGATACCCTTCCCGCAACGCTGGCCTCCTTCTCCCGCCCCGGCGAGGATTTACGGTCCCGCCGCGCAGCAGCACGGCCGAGAACTCCCCATCAACCGCATCTTATGTTTCTAAGCGAGCCACATTATGGGAAAAGTCACTTCAAAAGGGGATGTTTGGGATATGTGTGTGTGTGTTAATTAGGGCTACGGGCTGCCATGGCTGGCCCGCAACCCTGATTTTTCCCCGGACGGAGGGCTCCGGGCATATGGCGAACGGTGCGCCGGCGAAGGGACGCGTACGTGTGGAGCTATGTGTAGCCGAGTGTGCATAATATTTTAATTAGGTCTACAGTCCCTACGGAGGTATGTGTGCGCGGCTGACCTCCCGCCGCAGCCCTCCCCGCACGCCCCTTCACCTGTCCCACCGGGCCGAGCCGGGTCGGGCCAGGCCGGGTGGGAGGGATTGGGGGCAGGGGGAGGGCAAGCGGGGTGCCGCCGGGACGGGAATCGGACTCCCCCTTCGGCTCCAGGCTCTGCGGCATAACCGGGGTGCTAGCGCTGCCCCGAGCCCCGCCGCCGTGCGCCCCGACCTGGGGCGGGTGAGTGGGGGGCAGGAAGGTGCCGCGTGGCGGGAGGGGCGCTCTGCCACCCTTGCCGTGTGCGTGGAGGGGGATTAAGAAGTTTAACGTGTAGGTTAGCCCAAAGTTGCAAAGGCATGTGCTGATTAGAATAAGAAAGGGCAGTCGCGTGGCTCAGCTGGCACACAGCGAGGCCAGATGATAGATAAGCAGCTCTGAGTCTTCCCTTCCCCCCAGCCCCCTTTTTCAAATCGCAAATCATCTGCTCCGGCCCTATCCTAGCCCCTCATTTTCATTACAATAGTTGTGTGTTTACCTGTGATCCTGGGATGGGGCATTCCTTTGTCTCCCGAGGAGATTACCGCAGCCAGCTGCTCTCCAACCCTTCCCTGGGCAAATCCCGAAGTGGCCCCTATATGTGTTTTACTGATTGCACACGAGGAGAAAGCGAGCCCCCACCTGCCCCCCCTCCTGGTTTCCCTGCCCTACTTGTTTGTTTGGGTTTGTTCCCTGGCTTGCTTCCGACGGGATTTTGCTCGTGGGAAACTACGAGAGATAAAATTAGTCACTCGTGTGCGTGAGCTGTCTTTGCTCCCAAAATGGGAAGGGTGAAGGGCTTCGTACTCCCGCCCGGGGGGCCTCCCGGGGTTTTCCCCCCACCTTGCCCTCTCCTGGCTCTCCAGTTCCTCCTGGTCTGGAGGACAGCACTTTCCCCGAAACCTCCTGTGGGTGCTCTGGGCAGAGAGGTTCCCAGTCACTACCCCGTCCTATGCTCTGGTACACAAAGATTCAAATGCTCTCATTGCTCGTGCCCCTCTGGGGAGCAGCCCAGCCTATCATTTGAAGTACTGGCATCTTTAGATTCAAGGACATTCATCATCTTCAAAATTAACTAAAAAACCTTCAGAAGTCCCTTCCCACACAAAAAATCCCATGATCCTGAGATTTATCCTGTGCCCCAGCAGCTTATTTGCCCTGATAGGCAAGCCCAGTGTAACCCCATGCAGCACTGCGGTCTGCCTGGCTTGGTGGGGGGTACCGCATATAAGGAGGGTAAGTGATAGGGCTCAGATCACATACACGAGACTAAAAAAACATGATGGCACTTCTCAGAAAAATGTTTTCGCATTCTGGCCATGAGACTTCTCTGGATGGATGAAAAGATTCCCTCTTGCTACCAATTTCAGTAGAAATATTCCCTGCCTTCACCCGTTCTTGTAGGGAAACTCCCTCTTTTGTCCGGCTTTAATAATCATCATCTTAAGCCAGAACTCTAAATAGTAGCTGCAAACTACCACTCCAGACAGTAGCTGCACAGACCGCTTTCTCCCTGAGACAGTCAGCACAGTGTGCTGCTGTACTGCGCTGCATTTCATGCATGAAGGGTTTTTGTGTTCCCCTGTGGCCTGCCAGCCCCCTGTGCACAGTGTGTGCATCTTGTGCATTGTATGCTGGCTGCAGCGCAAAACCTGCTGCTAATAAACTTTGAGGGAGAGGGGGGAGAAGTTTGATTATATGTTTCCAGGGCTTTCCAAGCCACTTCTAATTTGCAGTTTTTCTTTCTGCATTTTCTTCCGTGGCAGGGAAGGCAGGAAGGAGGGAGAAGGTGGGGGCAAAAACTCTGCAGAAGGTGATTATCAGAAAAAGGATGGGTATGGATGGGGCGGGCCTGAGCTTTTGGAAATGCTCACCCCTTTTCTGAGAGCATCTGCCCGGAGACGAACAGATGTGGGCACCTGCGGTGACAGGCCACATATGCTCCATCCTATTCACAGGCATTCAGACACGGCTACAATGGTGAGGCTTTGTGCACACGGAGTCACCAAATATATTAATCTGCGCTCCCCAGAGAACCGCTCTGTTTAATTTTTCACCAGCAATAACATCTGATCTAATATTCCCATCGGTCTCCCGTGTCCCTCCTTCCCCTCCCGGAAAGATGTATAGTTATTCAGGCCCCCACCTGTTGCCGGCGGGGTGGGAGCGGATGGTGCTCCCTGCGCAGGCCGGCATCCAGGGATGCGCCACGGGGAAGCGGGGGTGGGCTCCCCTCCGCCGGCAATCGCCGGGCACACCACAGCGAAGCCCCTGCCCCGCAGGTCGCGCTGCCAAGGGGCGACATAAACCTCCGGTGTGCGACTCGGGGCGGCGGGGAGGAAGCACTTTCAAGCGGTTTCAACGCGCGACGCTTTCATGTCCCCACGTCCCCCGTCCGGCTTGTTCGGGGTCACAATGGCCCCTCCACCCCACTGCGGCCGCACAAAGATCGGGGGACCCCAACCCGCGGGCGGGGACGGGCAGGATTCACACCAGCGCAGCCCGCCCTTCCCGGCGGGCCGTGCCCCGCAAGAACCGGGAGCGCCCTCGCGAACGTGCCGGGGAGCGGGAGCGGCCCCGCCAGGCGCAGGCGCGGCCCCGCCCCCAAGGGAAGCGGAAGCGCCGCTCGGGTCAGTGCGGGGCGGCGGTGGGATGGGGAGGCAGGGGGGGTTCGGCGTGGCGGGGGTGGCCTCCTCCTCGTCTTCATCCTCGTCCCCGTCCCCATTCCCATCTCTGGCCCTGGCACCATCCCCGTCCACGCACGGGCCGCAGGGCGGGGGGTCGGCCCTGTCGGGGCCGGGCGCAGCGGCCCCCGCGCCTCGCGGGGTTCTTAAAGGCCCCTTCCGCCCCAAACCGTTCTGCGGTTAAAGAGGGGGACATTCAAAACCTCTCTCTGGAGGGTGTTAGGTCTTTGAACTCCGAGGGTGTGGGAGTACCTTTAAAAGCTGTCAGTTCGCAGTGTTTTGTGAGCTCAACTTCCTTACTATAAGCATGTATGTTGTTTTAATAAAAACAAATTCTATACGTGTTTTTCTGCCCGTGCATACTTTACTTTACGCTATTAATGTGAATATTTTTTGTCACAGTTGTGAAAACCTTTTGATATTTACGTTTTTCTCTGATGCAAAAACCGGAAGTGGAATGGAAAGTGAAGGACTATTTCTCTCTGCTTAGTTGATGGCAAGGAACTGTTTCAAACTGTTTAAAGACCAGGGCAAGCCAAAGTCTATCAGACACAGCAGAAAAATTGCAGTTCATTTTCCAAGCCACTGTCTTTTTTTTTTCTTCCTTTTTTTTTTTTTTTTTTTTTTTTTTTTTTTCTTTTTTTTTTTTTTTTTTTTGTTTGTTTTTGTTTATTTATTGTAGGATTATGTTTCTCATTACTGCATTTTAGAATGTTGTTTTTATTTTTCTTGTTTCAGACTGCTGTGAGTTTTGAAGAACAGCCATGGGCATTAGAGGTTTGCAGGGATTTGTGGCAAGAGTTTGCCCTGATGTGTGTAAAACTGTAGATCTGAGAGAAATGGCAGAAAAGCATCGTGTTGATCATCCTGATTCCCCTCCTGTTATTGTAGTAGATGCCATGAGTTGTGTTAGGCACTGGTACACACCAGAATCCTGGGTGTGCGGTGGCCAGTGGCGGGAATACCTTGCCATTTTAGAGGATTTTATTAATGTTTTTACGGCAGCTGGTATCAAGTTAGTGTTTTACTTTGATGGAGTGGTAGAAGAGAAAAAGAGAGAGGAGTGGATCAAACGGAGGTGGAATAATACCAAGGAAATAGCCAGACTATTCCAGTTTATTAAGGCTCACAGGAAGCAACCGGGGAGAGAAATGTTTGTTCTTCCTTCAGCTTTACCTACTTTTACACGTTACGCCCTGAAGTCACTCGGTCAAAAAACAGTATGCACATTGCAAGAGGCAGACTTTGAGGTGGCTGCTTATGGTTTGCAACACAACTGCATAGGAATTCTGGGGCAAGATAGTGACTACCTCATCTATAATACATGTCCCTACTTTTCCATTGAGAACCTCCGTTTGGACAGACTGGTCACTGTTATGTACTCTCGAGAAGATCTTTGCCATGAGTTGGGTATTAGTTTGACACACCTCCCTCTCTTTGCTTGCTTGCTTGGCAATGATGTCGTTCCAGAAAGCTTGTTGGAAGGCTTTTGGCACAAATGCTTAGTCACCAGTCCCCACAAGAACAACAGCTACAACAGAAGAACAAAAATACTTATAGCTGTAGCAAATTACATCTCAAAAATTCAGTGCTCATACAGCAGCCTGAAGCACTTGGAAGACATGATACTTCTGGGATCAGACAAAACATTGCTTTACAGAGGAATAAAGTCCTATCTTTTGCCTGGACAGCAGTCTCCATGGATTCCTCCCAGTGTAACAAATTGTCAAATGTTACCTCTTCAACAACAATCAGCCATTTGTCAAGATAAAGAAATCTTTCAGGTAACTTGTTTTTTAAAGCTTAGTGATCACTTTATTGCCATGACTACTTAGTGGAATTTGGTAATGAATATACTAAACCTATTGAATTAAATTTGCTTGTGCAAAATCTTTTGTCCTGCTTAGGACTATTGCATGCGTCACTATGAGAGTAGATGCAGCACATTAAATAGAAAGTGGTTCCTCTCTTTTTGAAGCATCAAGCAGGTCTAATAATGTATGGGCCAATAGCTGGGTGTACAAGTGTACTTCCCATGGATATGATGTACTGACTTCCTTTTACTTTAAGAACCCACAAGTCAGCCATAAGCTCAGTGGTTTGCTTGGCTGTGCTTGGCACTTGCAGTCAAGGTACCAAAGGAAGCTGTGCTAAGAATACAGAAGCTGAAATTGTGATGGAGGTAAGGAAACTTCCTACAGAATCATATCACAGAATTGTAGAATGGTTGGGGTTGGAAGGGACCTTAAACACCACCTAATTTCAAACCCCTGCCCTGGGCAGGGACCCTTTCCACTAGATCAGGTTGCGCAGAGCAACCTGGCCTTGAACACTTCCAAGGATGATCTGCCATTTCTCTGGGCACCCTGGACCAATGCCTCACCACCCTCACAGTAAAGACTTTCTTCCTAATATCTAATCTAAACCAACCATCTTTCAGTTTAGAGCCATTGCTCCCCATCTTGTCACTACACACCCTTGTGAAAAGTCCGTCCTCAACTCTCTTGTAGCCCCCTTTTAGGTACTGGAAAACTGCTCTAAGGTCTCCCTAGAGCCTTCCCTTCTTCAGGCTGAACAATCCCAACTCTCACAGCCTGCCGTCATAGGAGAGGTGACCCAGCTCTCTGGCCATTTTTGCAGCCCTCCTCTGGACCTGCTCCAACACATCTGTGTCCTTCCTGTGCTAAGGAATCCAGAGCTGGTCGCAGTACTCCAGGTGGGGTCTCACCAGAGCAGCATAGATGGAGAGAACCACCTGCCTCAACCTGCTGGCCATGCTGCTTTTGATGCAGCCCAGGATGCAGTTGTCTTTCTGGGCTGCAATCATACATTGCTGGGTCAGGTCAAGCTGCTTGTCCAGCAGCACCCTGAAGTCCTTCTCAGAGCTGCTTTCTATCCATTCTCCATCCTGCCTGTACTTGTGCTTGAGATTGCCCAGACCCATTGCAGGACCTTGCACATGGCCTTGGGAAGTTCATGGGGTTTACATAGGCCCACTTCTCAAGTTTCACTTACAGCTTCCCACATGGGCAGAGATGCACTGGTGTTGGAGTGAGAGAGTGAGACATGGTCAGATTGACTCAGTCTGGGAAATTGGATATATTAGCTTAGGGTAACCTACCTGGCTACTAGAAAATGAGCTACCTTGCATCAGAATTTATGCAATAGTAATACGTCTAGAGTACAATTCTGTAAATTCATGGCAATTAAGATAACATATTGAGATTTAAAAAAAAAAAAATCTATACAAGGAAGTGTGTTTTAAACACTATATTAGCCATCTGTCACTTTCTATTTTATTAGTTTTGCATAGACTTCAAACACAGAGCCTTTTTTTTCCTCTCTCTTACTTATCTTGAGCATTTTCTTTTAAACCATTTTTCTGTTTCCTCATATTACTCTAAAGTAATCATATAATTTACATTTTTCTTTCTATAAAGGCTATAAAACATTTTATAACTACCTTGTAACTGTTGCGATGCTCATTTCAGCTAAACTGCAGATATATTTGGGCTTTTTTTATCGCCTGTGCATAGATACATGTCACTTCTGACTGTTGTAGTTAAATAGAAGACATTTTAAAAAGTCAGCAACCATACATCATCATAAAGTGTTGAAAAACTGTTTATGCTTGAAGTGCAAGGAAAAATTAGTCAGAATCTAATTATCTATGTTGAATTATGGCCAGGACAGTAGTGGTAATACCCTTATTCCTAAAGAGAGTGTACCATGCAGTCTTTATGACAACTGGTCGTTATTTCTTGGCTTGATCTTTCATTTGAAGGGTTGCAGTTCTCAAGCATCATGCTGAACTACTGTTGTAATAAAATAATAATGTTTGGAAACTCCATTGAAGAATGCTTCAATGCTGCTGCATAAATCCTATGTGAAGGCAGTCCCTTGGCCAAGGAAAATGAAGTCAAAATGTTAGACATGTTAACTTCCCTTTTGTTTTCATTGCAGGTGTTTAAATATTTATATCTGTAATGTGTGTGCTTTGCTTCATATTTTGAAACTGATACATAGTTCTGCTTACCTTGCACATAATCTGAAATGCATGCAAATGACACACTTCTCAATTCTAACCATGAGGACGTAGCTTCACGTTGCTGTTTCTCTCTCAGAAAAAATAGCACAACTTTCTAGCTGATTGTAGGTATGAATCAGAAATATTTTTCAAGATACAGCACTCAACACAGCAGTGCCTCTGAAATCAGCTTGTATTTTTGTCAGTGCATGAGAATATGTAGATTATTGGCAAATTGCAATAAACTAGTATTTTTAAATGACCTCATACCTGTGACAGTGGTTTATATGAAATAGTTTAATGCTTCATTCAAATTGTGCTTAGAAATACTGAACTCTGGTTTTAATTTTATACAAGAATAGACTTGAGGGGATTACGCTGTTTACATATATTAGGAATACTGAAGTCTTTCTTTCAGGGCAACCACTAATTTATTGCTATAAGCAAGTGCTCTGTTGATTGGCATTGTACACAGAAGCCTGTCATTTGTTCTATGCTCATGTGAGAATTTCTGCTGAATGTATGACATTTCACTTGAATTAGTTTTGGTCCGTAATGACCCAATGACTGATTGCAGCCTTGACCTGCTGAGTTCCCAGACTTGCGGATACTGGAATTCTGCAGAAGTGGTGAATTTGGCTCTGGCCAGTGGTCTGGTAATTCACAGTGAAAGGCTGTGATAGCTTCGAGGATGGCACGACCCAAATAATACAGACAGCGTGACACAATGCAGGGAATGCAGAGCAGAGCGATGTCAGTGCCTGCTCACCACATGGCATGAGTCCGTGAGATTTTATTAGTGGCACCCCATGGAAATAATTCGCTCTGCTCAGCTGTTTGAACACCCCCATAGTTTTAGTCTGAGGTTGCCAGGTGAAAGTCTGGCTGGCTCTCACTTGACCAGTCCATGTAGCACGTGTTACAGGATGAAATTCTGCGCTGCCTCAGAACAACTTCGTTGTTTTTGCATTTAAGCCACTCCAGACCAGTAGACTCTGTTGATACCAAGGCTGCTTGTAGCCAGCTGCTGTAGCCAGATGTATCTGCATCCAGTGTGTGGTGAATATGCATCTTGGGTGATGCTGTTACTCTGCTTTTCAGCAACAGCCTGCAGCCCTGGTTTTCCTCACTAGAGCGGATTGCATTTCTCTACATGGGGAAGAGCTGTTGCAAAGAAAAACTGTGGTGAAGTCAAGTATCCTAATTCACCAGAATGTAAACTATGCAAAGCCATCTTAGGGAAGAAATAGAGCTGTCTTATGTACTGGCAATAAAATTTAAAGTTTGGGTTTTGTCATGTTTTCACTTGCTATTTAAAGAGAGAAGACACTTTTGCAGGTGACTAAAGGAGGGCAGCTATGTCTGAATTCAGAATTAATTTTAAGAATAATTACTCTCTAAAAAACTCATTCAAGTGTTAAGAATTACCGGAGGGGCTGAGAAAGACAGTAATGCATAACCTGGGATTTCCTGTCCACAAAAAGATAGAAGTCTGAAAATATACTATACCAGTGTTATTTGAAAAAACCCACTTGTTCTTTCCCTGGCTATTCCCTTTATTTCCACTGATAGAAAAAGAACTATTTCCTCAAGCAGTGAATACATTTTGTTGCTTTTTGATCCTTCTTATTTTTTAAATAATGCCTTCTTCCTTCCTTGAACAAACAGCTGGCTAAAGAACAACATATCCAATCTGAAAATTATTCAGTCTTCAATATCCTGAGTAATGGAGTAATTGAGTGCAGCAACTCTTTGGAAGATGATTGTGATACAGAGATTCCTGGACAGTCACTTATCTACCGCCCTGCTCGTCAGCATATTTATTCTATCTTGTTGGAATCTGGAAAAGGTAAGGATTAAATTACTTACATCATTATTCAAGTATGAGTTCAATTTTGAAATATGGAATCTTGAATTCATTGCTTCAGGGGCTATATCTGCATTTAGAATAAATGGCATTTAGGATAAAAATACATTTAGGATAAAAACTCTGGGCAGCTAAGGTGTACTTATGGAATGAAGAGAAAATGTGACAGTGAAATTGTGGGGTTTTTTTTTTTCTATGTGCTGTTCCATTTCATTGTTTTTAAAGTGATTTTTAAAATTTGGGTTATATTCTCCTTGTTAAATGGGAAGTTGTGAAAGTTTTTAATGATCAAAAGATTGAGCAAAACAATGATCTTTAGAATATTTTTAAAAGTTTGAGAGTAGTTGAAACCTAATGTTGCTTTGGTAAGTGTGGCTCCTGATGAATTAGTGAGTTGTAATAAACTTTTGCAGAACATTAATGCACTGTTAAAGTTTTACCTTCTGTTGATTTTAAGTCTGAAATTTTAAGACCAGTCAAATATAGTTACTGTAATAATACAAATGCAGGTAGTCATGCCAGCAATTATTATTTCTTTCATCCAAGTGCAAGAAAATATGATTTCTTTATCCAGTGGCGTAAACAGATTCTGTAGCAGGTACTGTGCTTCTATTCGTCTGCTTTAAGACAGAGAATTCTTTATTCACATCCTTGGAAAATTTCATGTTCTTAAGGCTTCCATTAATTAAATGTTATCTTTACAGTGTCTTTCAGGCAGTGAGGTGAAAATAAAAAGTGTACTGAACTTTCATTCTTTTGAATATGCTGGTGTCTCCATGGTAATCACATTACATTTAATTGATGAAAGTGCACCGCCATCAAACCTAATATTCAAACTATTTGCTTAGAAAGGCACAGAACAGTGATTAAGTACATGATTTCCTTCAGCAGCCAGAGGTTGAAGTTGTGCCATAATAGGAAAAAAAATCGGAAAAACTGAATCAGAGTTTACATAGTCATTTGGAGAGAGCAACAAAAATCTCGGCAGTAATCATGCACATCTGTCATTTTTCATTTTTCAGCATACTAAATTTTGTAGACAATTATAACTTGCTTGGGTTTTGTTTATTCCTCTAAGCAGCAGGATATTCATTGATGTTTTCAGAAACACACAGGCCAAAATTTCTAGTTAACGATTGTTGCTGCAAGATGGCAGGGTAGTAGACAGATTTGCATTTGTGTTACAGTGGGTTTAGTACTCAAAGAAGATTAGAGTTGAAATACAGAAACATTCATTTAGAACCATATTGAAAATGAAATTTGAATGTGAAAGATGTCTTCTTTTAAGAAAGTGATTTTAGAATAAAACCACAGATAGCATGTATTATTTATTCTCAGTTCAGGCTTCCAATTTTAGAGATAATTTTCTAAAATAAATCTTAATACCCCCTCAATATTTAATCCTTCCAGAAAGGTAGGTAAATTGTGACTCCCTGGGTGCCCCTATTAAATCTGCATTTTTAGTACATGAACCTCTAACTGCTTTAACCATGTCACTTCCTAGTAGTTGATGGGTTATTTTCTTTTTATTCCAGTGTATAGTTGCTTCTGAGTCAAGAGTGTAGATCATTAGTCAATTTGCATTGGAATTCATAAGTTAGTATAAGCTTTTCTTTTTTGCCCTTTTTTTTTTTAATTGTTTTTGTGGGTTGGTTGGTTGAGGGTTTTGTTTTTTGGGGTTTTTTGGGGGTTCTTTTTGTTTGGTTGGTTGGTTTTTTTTGGTTGGTTGGTTGGGGGTTTTTTTAGGTTTTTTGTGGATTCACTGCTAGATCTACAAGGAAGTTCTATACAAAGTAAGTGAAGTCCTTCACCAGTTTCCCTCGGATGAGGTAGTTTACTATTTTTTGTAATTTGATAAGGGGTGGGATGGGAAGAAGTAGCCTACACTGTCCATAGGTTGTAGTGTAATGTAGAATCACTTTGGTTTAGCATTAGAAAGGAGCTTACTGTAACAGGACAACCAATTAAATTAGCCCATGTGAAGTCTGCTGTCATTATGATACAGCTGCTGGTGTAGCACACTTGAAGCTAACTTGACTAACTCTCTGTTCCAGGTTGCAGAGGTGATGTATTTCTTAGTGATCCTCTTTTTTATTCCTTAATATCTGTCAATTACGCTGTTGCAGTTTGCAAATATGCTTATTTACTGTTAACTGGCAAAGCAGCCAACACTTAGGAAACAGTGGTTACAGTTTTAGTAAGGATAGGTTAAAAATAATGTAAACTCTTTCCTCTACTCTTAGACAAGATACTGTTAGTTTTGAATGTCTAGGGTTCCAAGGATGCCTGAGAGACCCGCAGATCCGTAGGAGCGGGATGTCATATCCTTTGAAGCCATTGGCCTATACCGTGCCACTTTGCCTGAAGCCATAGTGGGATGAGTGATCTTTTGCTGTCTCTGCCACTATAAGTAATCCTCTTGCACAGCCATTCATTTCAGTCTCTGTGCGTCCTCTCAGTTGTGCTGGTGCAGCTGTTTGTGCAGCTGTGTGGTGGCCTAGTTTGAGAAACTGAAAATAGCATCTCTCTCTTCCCTCCCTTTCTTGCAGTCAAGGTAACTAACCTGGCTCTGTTTCCCCATCTGACTTTGTAGTCACTTACAGCTGTGGTGAAATGTCCCATGGGAATGGCAGGGAGTGGGAATGAGCAAATTAGTGACCTCCTGTAAAAGTTAGCAGTGCTGCTGGAAGAGTTGTTGATGGTTTTGGTATATAGTTTGATGTATGGTAAGCAGGTATGTACTCATGGAAGTGTTGCAGAATCACAGCCTTATTTTTGACCCTACAGAAAATAAAAAAGGGAGCTGATGGTGATTCTGATAGCATGCCATTTGTTGCCTGTGTATTTTAAAAGTATAAGTAATTGAGCTATTTCTGATCATTATGTGAAATATTACATACGGTGATACAGATTTCATGTATTTCATATACTGATACAAAAATCAGCTTTTTAGCATCTTTGCTAGAAAAAGTACTTTTTGGAAAAATTTAAGTAGGAGGGGAAAATAACAGTAAATAATCCACTTTGATAGGCCAGCCAACCTCTTTCTTGTGTGTGCAAAGAGTTCAGAACAAAGCCAGCAGGTTTTGGCACTAGCACAGTCCATGGAAATACCTGCATCTGCATGACTGGTGCCATTAAGGACATTGTATAATGTAGCCCAAGCCCGTGGCCAGCTCCTGGAAGTCCTGGAATCACTCCCAGTTCTAACATTAGCAGGCCAGACTGATCCTTGCTTTGACATTGTCAGAAACAGTCCATTAGTAGAATTTTTGCGAGTTATAACCAGTCACCACTCAGGAGGGCTGGCATTGTTTCAAGTGTAGAGGAACACAAGTAACAGTGTTTTCCCGTTGTCTCATGTTTTGCACATCAAGGAAGCTTTCCTTATGCTAAGATGTGATTCCACAGGTTGTTCACAACCTATTTAAACAAAGGAATAGTATTTTTTGAATTTCACTGATGGTAGTCTTTATTTGCATTGTGGGGAAAAAACTTTGAAAAATCAGTGGGTGTTTTCCAGAGATATTTCCATGCGGAGAAGGTTGGCATTTCCCTGGTATTTAGAGTTAAGGTACATTTTGATAGATTTTTCTGTGAACTGTGAAATTCACAGATTGATGCTCCTCACCAGCTTCCCCTCAGCAAAGTTTTTCTATCTTTATGCTTTCCAGCATTTTAATTTCTCCTCATGTCCTTGACAATTCCCTCATGCAGTATACAGTGTTCCTAAGTATACTTCCTATTTCCTCCTGCTATTCCCAAATCCCATCTACCTTTTCTCTCAGCTCTATCTCTTTTACAGCTACTTGTGTATTGATTTACCATCCAGTCTGCTTGGATACAACATGTAGGTTGACTTTTCTGCCTTTCTTTCAGTTGGTGCCATAATAGGATCCCTCTGTCAGCTGAGTCACCAGTTTCACAAAATATTTAGGACTTTGATCCATTTGGAATCACTCTCCTTTGTCTGATTTAGTTGAAACAGAACAGTGCATCCATGAATTAATTATAAGACAGAAGTCGTAATTGGAATTAGGTGTGTTTCCTTAAGAAATTAGGCTATAGGTTAGGAGGCTGAGTGAGCTGAATACATCTTAAGTCTTAAAACAGAATGCTAAAACATTAGAATGTTTCTGAAAGTGACTTTGGAATATTAAATGAGAGGGGTTTGTTCATGAAATAGCATCATCATAGACAATTATTTATAATCAAGATGTGAGATTATTCACTACTGGAACGTACAGTTTAAAGCCCCTTTTTTTCTTTTTCCTCTCTTGTGTAGGCATTTTTAATTTTATTCTTAATGTCATCAGTTGTTGAACAGTGAAGCACAGCAAGCAAGGTGTAATACTGTCACCCATAGTCCATCTGTTGGTTCTTTAGTCCCTCACCTTTATTGAGAGCTTGTGCTGCAGGTCCGTGGGTAAGGAAAAAAGAAGAAGCAGGGTTGTAAAGTAGATTTTGTCATGTTCTTTTCCCTGTCTGTTATCCCTGACACTAGAACTTCATCTGAGGAATTTCTGGCCTTGAACTATAGGACACTACTCATTCATTTATGCCGACAGTCATCTCCAGCCTTGAGCTATAAACAATATCAGGAAATTTATATGGCCAAACTTTTTTTGGATGGAGAAAGGAAGGACGATATTGGAGAGGTTTGTTTTAATCTAGGTGAAGTTTTTCATTAAGGTTCACAATGTGGCATCAGAAATACTTGTGCAGTAAATTGCAGGGAGATTGGAATTGATTATAAAAGGCAGAATTTTTAAGAACAGTGACTTCAGCATTTCATGAAAGCTGGAAGGAATTAGAGATGCAATTCTGTGAACCTGGAGAGTAACAGGGGAAGGAAAAGAAGAAAAGATTTGGCAATATTACTCTGAGTGCCCAGGACTAGCTAAAGCTCTTTAATTCATGTTGTTTACCAGACTGCAGAGAGTGGATCCAATTTAGGGCACTATGACATGGTTACCGTAAGCAAAATCTGGACAGAATGCAGGGCTGTTTATAGCAACAATGATTCCAGCTTTGGTTGGGGTTTTTTTATGAAGACCTGCAGTGAAATGATTTTGAGCTATTGTAAATTGGATAGACTGTATTTCAAAAATTCTTAAATTCTTCCTTTTTTCTGCAGTTACTTTTTGTTGGTGGTGTTTTTTTCCCTGGGCATCAAGTAGTTAGATGCACAACTCAAGTAGTGACATTTTTAATCTAAGATGCACCCTACTCTTTACTAGGGGGCAGGACAGAGTTGAGGTTGGGGACTAGGAAGCCACTTGAGCTATTATGCATAAACAGTCCCTTTATACTAGATTACAGATCTGGAACAAAGTGTTGTAAAAGCGCTGCATCTCATGGTGGGATGACTCCATGGCTGTCAGCTTTCAAATAGCCATCAGGGCCTCCTTATAAAGATTTTGGCTCAAACTGTGACCCAGGAAATGTCAGGGCAAGTTGAGAGGTGAATCATATTAAGCACTGCCTGCGTATGTGGCAGTGTGACAGTCCTGAGACAGAGGTAGGTCCCTAAGCTATGCGAGATGCCTCCAGAGCTTCCTGAGCTGCCTTGGAATGGGAAGGCCTAAAACTGTTTTTGAATGCTTTCTGCAGACTTGTACTTACATTTTTGGCTGCAGTTTCCAACTCCAAGCTCATGTTTATAGTACATAATTAAAACTCTCTTCATTTGCTTTGATGATGTGTCATAAAGATACTAAAACTAATTTTTCTTGGTTTGCTTTTAAAGAAGCTGAGCAAACAAGTCATTATGAAATGCCTTCTGCTTTAGAATCCTGATCACAACTGCTTTCTAGTGTCAATACTTGCATTTGAATTATTGATGCAATTCTGTCTTTTTTAGGTGGAGCCTGTCCTTTGGTAAAAGAGTGGTTTGTCTATTTTGGAAATCCTCTCAAGCAACCAGAACTGATACAGCCTGTACAGCCTTCTGTTCCAGGTAGAATAAAAATGTGTTTAAGTCTAAATTGAAGGAATGACTTCACTAAAATGAGGTTAGACAATACATCATCATATATTTGATAGAGAATCCAGAATGACTGTGGAGAACAAGAACCTAAAGTGCTGCATGTCTGTAATTGCTTTTTGTAATTATAAGAGGACCTAGCTTTGAGGTACATGTTATTGCTGTGTTTTGTTAAACCCAGTGCTAATTCAAACGTCAGTTCTAAAATGAAAACAATTTCTTAGAGGTTCTAAATACTGCTCTGAAGCCAGGATAAGTGGTGTGTAAGGCCATATTACAGTTCATCCATTAAGCTGCTTGACAAAATGTGTTAACGAGACTGGTGGAGAATGTAAAAAAGAGTAATTTTTAGATCATCTGTGACAACTGTAAAAGACATTCCAGCTTCCAGTAAAAAAAAAAAAAAAACCAAACAAAAATAATTAGGCTATCTGTTTCTGTGAAGCTGTTTCAAGTGTTTTCTGTGTTTTTATCTTCTTCCCTTTGGTTAAAAACACATTAATGATCACTCTTAATGAAACTAGAGTTATGAAAAACATGTTGTATTTACAAGAAAATGTAATAAACTTTAGTGAAAAGATTGGGCACTGCCTATGTCACTAAATTGTACCATGCAATACAGGTTTAGGATAGGAAATAAACAGTACTGTATCAATTTTGTTCTTTTGGAGAGGAAAAGTTCTAATTGTTCATATAGCCATACTATTGTATTCACCTTTACTCTCACAGCTTTCTCTCTAGTCATATGCTGTCATACATGTCAGCAGTGCAGAGGTTTTTTTAGTCTTTCGCATGAAATTAATTTATTCCATTGATATCTAATACCATTGATATCTTGTTAGGAAAATTGGTATCTTGTTATTATCTACTCAACTTTTTGGGAGTAATTACCAGTGCTTCTTCCCTCAGCACCAGAGCTTTCTATAGTAGTCCTTGTTCTGGTCTAGTCTAAATCTAGATTCAGAAAAAGTTGATGTCCATGCACTTTTTTATAAATTTATAGTAAATTTTCTGTTAAGGTATCCTAACTCATGTATTTAATGAGAGTCTTCACATTCAAGAATGAAAGAAAACCAGTTGCTCTTTAGATATTAGCCTTTTCAAAATCCACTTTAAAGAAGTGTGTGAAAAGAATTTGGCTATATGGAAAAAGTACAAATGAGTTTTCATTTGATACACTGTAGTTTCACATATAATATTAGGAGAGTGATTATCTAATTGGCTTTATGATAGCATGAATTTGCTGTGAAATTTTNGAATTTGCTGTGAAATTTTCCAAATTGATACTAATATGCAGGATAAAAATTGATCAGTCTGTCCTGTAGAACTGTTTCAGGATACAGTGGTCGGCGAACACACATTTGTAAAAGAAGAAAACAAAATTCAAAAGAGTATAAACCATACTTACATTTCAAATTGCCTGGCAAATATACAGCATTTATTGTTGTGATGTTTTACGTCCCAGAGAGTATGCTTTCTTCCTCCCTTTCTGGAGAGGAATCCACTTTATCTCATGTACTCTGGTTCTACAGCTCTGCAAACATGCTGTATGTAAACCTTCCCTTTATGTTGACAATAAACAGGATTTAAAATCACCGTGTTTATTTGTTTATAGGAACTGCATGACTGGAGTTTCTAAAAAGTTTATTAAA
>VXAU01003168.1:370361-395413 GCA_013399695.1 Formicarius rufipectus | reverse complement strand
TTCTCAGGGTAATTAACTCATAATTTATCGGTATCCCTTTTTCCTAGACGTTTCTGAAAGTGTAAGGAACTGTTTATGGAAGAGATGTCTTGAATTTTTTGTTGATCTCTCTCAATATAGATATGTAATTTTGAATATTGATGTAGTTAATGGTTTTACTTCGGAAGAAAAAATAATTTCTATTATTAGATATACTCCTGGACACAAAAGGGAACTTCAGTTTAGTTGATTTCTGGTGTGTCAAAACTATTTGAGTTTACCCGTGTACGAATAGTCTTGCACTTGGTAGGAAAAGTTTGCTTTGTGCCGGTTTCCCACATGTTACATTTGCTTTAATTCCTGGAAGTCTGTCTCTGCCGGTTTTTTTGTTTTGTTTTGTTTTTTCTTAAGGCAGCAATTACCAATATCAGAACCACTAATCTGAGTCTTATTGGTGCTGTCTGGGCTGGCCCACTCACTGCCGCTATTTGTGTTATCTCCACCCTGCATTTTTATCTCCAATTAAGCAACTGATACTTTTTCTTAATGTTAGAAACTTACAGATTGTATTATAGTAGTTCTTGACATGGTTAAAACTTTTGACAGGAGAGTTAGTCTTAAAAATAGTAAAAGAAACATCCATCAGGGAGATAAAGAAAGAAAATACTAACTTCTCTTCTAGTCTCCCCCTCTCCAAAGAATTAGTACCATTTGGTTAATGGGCTTTCCTGGCTAAATAAACATCATCTATGTAGATTTCAGCACCTTGTCACTTTAACCATTTATTATCACCAAGTGTTCCTAACTGGTCTGCAGCTGCTGCATGTCACATAAAAAAGGAAAAGGTGTTACCAAATGTTGCTTAATTAGTCCACATTTAAAATTCACACCTCATTTTATTTAACTACAGAGGCAGCAGTACTTTATGGTACAATTCTGTCTTTTATTGAGATGCTCAGGAATAACCAGTTAGCTGTTCTGTTATTTCACATGCATTAATGTTTATTTTGATAACAGATTAAATGTAATTTAAATGAGGAGCAAATTTTGCATTAATCCACACCTGTCAGAAGCTGGGAGATGGCAACATGAGGTAAATATTAAGGAGTTAGAGACAACCATGCATGATACTATAGAAAGTCTGGGAAGATAAATTATTCATAACTGGTGAGAGTTCTTTTGTGTGTGTTTGAAACAGTGTTTCATACAGTAGCCGACAGAGTGCAAAATACCAGATCACCTTGGTTTTTTTTCCAAACTTACTGCAGAGTAGTCACACCAACAGTATGTTATGGAGAATGCATGTTTGCCAGCAAGTGGCCTAGGTGATCAGTTTGTTCATTAAAACATGTGATTATAAGGGCAAGAGTGTTAGGATCCTTCAGGGATATGCAAGTTCTAGGGGAGAGAAAAGAAATAGATCTGGTTGTTTTCTGCTGAATTACTATTTTATGATGAAGTGAACTTCATTCAATGCTGTGAATCCCTAAGGGTAAGAACACACCTGTAAGCAAACTTTGGTTTTGCATAGGTTAAATGACTCCTGTCTTAAAGTTGTCTATGTGGTTGTAGCAATTTAATTTAGTTCACTCTGCTTAAACATACCTGTATTTAATAAATTTTGTTTGAATTGTAGGCATGTTTTTTATGTGGTTTTTTTTTTCCAATGCAAGTTTTGTCAAATACGTTTTATTTTCAACTCTGTGATCCTTGCAAGTGCCAAAAGCAGATCAGTTGTTTCCTTTCACATTGTCATGAGGTAGACATGTTTTATCTTGTTGCTGCCATAATAAAATAATTGATTTCTTTTGTAGGTGGAACACCTAATTTGAAAACACTGTGGCTTGCCAAAGGACCTGATGTGGAAAAGCAACGGTATAGTACATTTCTGGCATGCTTTCACCTTCAAGATGAGATGGAAGAATTTCAAGCTCTAGAAGCACCTGTTGCAGGATTCTGCTGCTTGCTGGCCTATCTTATGATGCAGGTAAGTAGGACAGTTGCATTTTCTTGTCAGCTGATATATGTGACTAATAAACTGTTTCTTGCTAGTCTGTGCTGGATTTCTCTCTTAATCTTTACTGTAGGCATAGTTGATCAAATATAACAGTACTCCATTACAGTATTTTTAATTACTCTGCTTAACATGCACCATCGTGTTCAAGAAATACTTGGGGTTTTTTAGTAGTTGATCATAACTCTCACATGCTCATGACAAAACCCCTTGGGCATTTTAACAGAGTATAAACTGAGAGATTTCCCCTGCTTTTGGGGACCTGTTTGCAAACTAAAGCTGCTCCTTTTGTGTTTCCTCTGTGTCATCAAAAGAAGACATTTCCTCACATGACTATGTAGGCAATGCAAACAAACAGTATAAATATTTAGTCAGTTCTCACTGCTTTTTCACACCATCTTGTCAATCTACTCATTTTCAAGCTGGAATTGAGAATATGGCTCTTCTCATTAAATTCTGAGTAATAGGGGATCATTAGGTAGCAGTTTTGCTATAATTCCAAATATTTAGCAGTCTAAAGACTACCTTAATTGTAATAAAAAGGGACACAAGATTAAATGCAATATTGCTTCATTGTTTACCTTTCTCTTAGATATTTAATATGTTGTCTGTACTTGCCTCATTTCAAATTCTGATCTCACAAGTAGATTTTCCTCTCTGAGGATGAGAAAATTATAATGCTTTTATCTAATCTGATAAGCTCTGCTTCACTTGTACCTACACTGGACTGCATTTTGGCTGTTTTTCTGCTTTCTCAGACTTCACTTTCCTCAATAACAATTTTATATTGGCATGTGATACATGAAAAGAAGTTTTCCCTGATTATTTCTTTCTTTTCCTGTTAACTCATATTTCGATGATGTGATGAGGAAGTACATATGGGAATTATATAAGTGATTCAAATAGCTGGGGATTTTTTTCTTCTTTAATATTTGTATCACAGAATATAAATTTAAAGCTTTTTGAAGATGAAACTCATTAAACACCATTTCAATACCTTGTGGTTTCAATTCAGCAAGATGCATATCATGTCCCTAGCATTTAATTTACTTGAAGTGTTCTTCATATTTGGATATGAAATCGCTGTTTCACTTATTTGTCTGTTATCACCATTTAATTTATTAATTGTGCTATCCTGTACTCTCTTTCATAGCATGATGACTAAATTGTTTGAGGGGGTTTCTTCAGTGGGATTACAAAGAGTAGTAGCAGGATGGAACACCTACAGAAATATGGGTTTGCTGAACCTTGATCAGAGCATATTAATAAAACAAACCAAAAAAAATGCTGGTCAAGGAAATGGTTTTCAGAACTTGTTATACAGTGGGTACTGTTAGAACAGATGAAAACAGTTTCACTGTTCTTCTTTTCAACAGGAATAATAGCAGAGAGATCTTGCAAAGGGCTTAGTTTGAGGGACGGTTTTTCGTCGTATGCCAGTCTCCCAACACCTGTCCTGTTTTCCTGATTCTCTTCTGGCCTTGGAGTTGCACTGATGCAATCTACCCTGTGAATCAGACTAAGGAATCAATTTGAACTAAAATATTTTTCATTGCTGAGTTGTTTTAAATGTTGGTTATTTCTCTGATATTGTCCATTTGTTCTCTTGGTGTGTTGGAGAGGAAAACTTCAGAGCATGAGTGTCAGCAGCCATGCTTTGAGCTGGCCATATTGTGTCCATTTCTTTTATAGCTGAGAAAACAATACTTGTCTAATTGTAATCTAATTCTTGTTGTTACTTTACACTTTAGTTTTAAACTTCTATTAGAGAAGGAAGGTGGATTGTTGCCTCAAAAGTTATTGAAGTTGACCCAATGTAGGTTGCCTTGAAGAAGACTTTCAGCTTTCCTTCAGCTCATGTGAGGGAGAGCAAACATTACTCATCATTTAATCTAACCTACAAATTTGGCTTTTACGGGAACCAACTTACTGGCCATCCCATCTGGCTTCCTCAAAATTTACGTGCAAGTATTTCATGAAAACTTCAGATGTCCTTTTATTTTTAAGCAAGAAAAAATTATAGTAAACAAACCTTAACTATGTAAAGAAAGTGTTGATTTGAAAACAAATTTTTTCAGGGAGAGTACTTTTCAAATATCCTCCAAATTAAGAACAGAAATTTACAAATAATAGGTTTCTCTTTAAAGATGGGAAAGGAGCAACTGAGTTCAAATATCAAACAGTGAAATCTGTGAAGAAAGGGCAAATTTCTCCTTCAGTCTCCTATGGTTTTGGAATAAATCTGACAGTGGAATTTTGGTAATTCACCAAATTGGGGTACTGACTAAAATATTTCTCTAAAGAAGTCTTTTTACATCTGTAAGCATTTTAACTGATCAGCTCTGTTAGGGGCATTTTCTTGCTGTTATACTTGCAAGAAATCTTTGATTTTCTTTTCTTAGGACACAATTGTGCAAGTATTAAGAATTGTTTTATAGATGGAAGTCACTTTCCTGTTACTTCAATGTATAAAACTTGTAGTTGCCTTCTACACAAATGTGACACCTGACTTGAATTACAGGGTAAAGTAGGGCCATTATCAGATCTTAGCAGGCAGGTGGAGTTAATGGATACCAAGGACCATTTTGAAAGCTTAAAATTTTTCTAATATCCTTTACATTCTTGTGCCTTATGCAAGATTTTGTAACATTGTAGAGGGGAAAGTACTTTACAGTGGGACAAGCACAAGGCCTGATGTAAAAAAAAAATAAATTTCAAGAGTGGTTGTATACTTTTTATCCTGAGGAGGAAAGAATGGGTTACTCCTCTGAAACAAATAAATGAACAACGTAATTATAGATGGTTTCTTAATGGTTTGGGGTTTTCTCCTGTTGATTTATAGTAATCCTTTTTTGTTAATTTTTCTTTCCTTCATTTTATCTGTGAAAGAGAAGCTCTTAACAGATTGAAATGAAATGTACAAAACATTTCCCCAAAAATCAAGGTGTTTAAAGAATGGCAGTGCAGAGTTTTAGGTAGCCTTTTAACTGTTCTGTAAGCCCACAATGCGCATTTCCACATTTCCTGAAGTTCCAGTTGATAAGGTATTGTAGTGCTTTACTGATCTCGCTTTAAAATCCTCTTTATAGCTTTGACAGTTGTAACAGATATGTGGTCTTGGTGCACATGTACAATCTATAGTGTTCTCATAAGAGGAAGGAAAGGTCAGAACTGAACTGGTTTTGTCACGGAATCTTCCCAGCTGATCTCAAGGTGCTGTCTGTCTTCTGAGGTGACCGTGTGCCTCAATAGAATCTCAGAACACTCACAGTAGAAAAAGCCCCCACACCCCCTTTACTCGTCCATGTATCAATGTGAACTGATACAGGAATTTAGAATTTTTCTTTGTTTCCCCACTGGAAAATTTTAGGTTTAGTTTTGTTGTAGTTTTGAGTTTTCCCCACTTCAATTTGCAGCCTAAAAATCTGAAAGAAATCAAATATGTTTTGTTAAATTCTAAAATTTAGGCAAAAATAGGCAATTAAATACTTTAGATTGTTTTTAAAGTTTCTAACAGATAACTGTGTGTTTGAAAAAAAACCCTAATAATCATCACATCTGTGGCTCAATGAGTTGCTTTTTATCCTGGGTCTTAATTTTTTTTTAATCTCATATTTTTACTATGCTTCATGTACAGAGATGAAGTTATTTCCTGTTGTTAAGAAACTTCAAGGGAAGAGCCAAAGGCAATAAAGAAGGGTGGGCTTTTTTGTGTATGTAAGTCCATGTATGTACACTATACCTAAGAATTGGGATATGCACTTAATTCAAGTTGTGAAAGAAAGTATTTTGTTCCCTGCAAGTGTCTTTTCTCACATGATATATTTGTGGTGGTCATAATTACATGAGGTCATTGATCTAATTTTTATGTGCTTGAGCAAGAGGAGTCAATTTTCAACAGAGTTCCTCTTCAGATAATGTGTTATTTTTTCACCTGTTTTAGGTCAGTAGCCTCTCTCTGGAGGACTTAAATGCATTTGTGGCACTCATTCTCTGCCTCAAAGGGAAGTCAGCTGCTCAACTGGCAGGTTTGCAGGTATGGACTAGAATAATTGTGTAGAATTAAATCATCATAGTAAGGTTGTGATAAGTATTTGGGGGGAAAATTGTTCTACTTTAATTTTTTTCAGATGTGAGAACTAAGGATCGTGGTAAATATAAAGGCTTTTAGTGAATGTATAAATATATAGGCTTTTTAGTAAATATATAGGCTTTTTTTTATTTCATGTGAATATTTACATTTGTTTATCATGTAAAAAAATTAAATTGAAAGGACACTTTCTGGTGCCTGCAGTCCTAGTGTGAGCAAATTAGTCTCAAATTTCTTCCTTACTTGGCTTCCAGACCTCTATCTGATGAAATATTTGTGACAATGAACCCTGTTTTACAACATTGCTTCATTCTGGTTACTGAGGATTGTATTTTGGGGTATAGGCTGTATAATAATCACTACATTAAATCAAATTTTAGTATACTTGGGGGAGTATATAAACATAGCATAAGCCTAACTAGAAAAAATGTTACCTAATGTGACCCACTGTAGTGAAAACTATTCAGATTACACTATTCCATAATTATTCAAGAATTCTTTTAAATATTTAATATACTACCCTCAAGCTTGTTTTTTTCTTTTGTATCTTCTTTAATCCATATGTGGAAAGTCAAGTTCCTAGATGGTTACTACAGTAGAACTATTTAAATAGTTGTTCTTGCATATGGAATTACACAAGAGTATTTTCAATTTCATAGCCTAAAACTGTATTAAAAGTAGTAACAGTGTAGAGCATAGGTTGCGCATGTCAATGGCTATTTGAGTTTATGTAAAAGTAAGTGGGGTATGGTTAGAAATGGTTAGAACCTTAACATATCTTCACTCTGTAAATCTTGTTTATATTTCCAATAAGTTCTCTATTGCTTTGAACAGTCCACGTGAGAATATTAAAAGTACTTTTTGCTGATAGCAAGGTAAAGCAGCTACTACTGTCCATTTGTTTCTAGTGCACAGGGACCAAAGTAACAAAAGCAGTGTGCTTCTCCTTTCATTACTTGATCCATTATAACAGATGAAGTCCGGTCTCCTATCATTTGTTTCAAATACATCACAAATTTGTTCTGCAGCTGATCAAGTGTTAGATCTGTGTAACAAAAAGGAAGAAATGCAATGAAGGGAATATGGAAAATGTAGGATCCTACATAAATGTAGGATTTATTTCTGTCAAAGACATTATTATATATAGTGTTGAAATCAACATTGAGAGTATCATTACTTTATCAAGTCTGTGTGGTAGTCAATCAGCAAAGGCATAAAGGAAACCAAGCCGAAGTGTTGAAGAAATTTGTTTATAGATGCACTTACAAGTATTATTACATAGATTTCTAAAGCACTTGGAAGTTTATTCTCTTTGAATCAGAGGTCTTTATGTGATTCATTTGTGTTGTGTTTCTGTGAAAATAGAAATCTGAGTGTTGCAAACATGTAATAGTAATCAATGTATGCTACTTATCAGCATTGTACTAATTCAAAGTTGTTCACAAAATGTTGTTATTTTCCCACAAAGCTTATGACAGATCAGTTATGGACGTAAAAGTGCATGAAATGTGAGACTGGCCTTACACTGTATCGTGTATAACTATGAAATGGACAGCATGTTGCTGGAATTGACTTCTGCATACTACTGGCAGATCCTTTCCAAAGTCTACTGCTTAAGTAAGCACTTCATGCACTGTCACATAATGCTTTCTACTGTGTCAAAAAACAACAAAAGATTCCTATAATGCAGTTGAAATTTTTGTATCAAACTGTTTTGTGGAACACTTCTATTCAAATTCACAATAGTGCCTTTGGTAGCAGTTTGAGTCAGAATAAATCCCTCTGAAGGGAATAGTGAGGAAATATTTTGGTCTCTTTCTCTTCTGAGTTCATGAATAGTTTAATAACAGTTTCAAAACTTTCCCCCATTGCCTTCAAATTAACCTCCCTTCCTATGTTTTGATGACATGGATTTCCTGGTGAAAAACAGTTACTGTTTCTCTGTTTCTTGTCTATTTGTGTCTTGCTAAGTTATATCAAGAAAAGATGTTATGTTGTATTAATTGCCAAAAAAAGACTTTTTTTGTTCTTTGTATATAAACCACTTGTAATTTTGTGGAAGCACCAGGACCAGTTTCAAGATTTATATGAAGTTAATCTCACTTCACAGGACGAGTGAAAAATGGTCTGTCTCCTGTTTCTGTGCTTCTGAAATGTGGTGTGTAGATGAACTTAATTATGTCCTGCTAACTTTCTTTTGAAAAGGCAGGACTCTAAATAACTGAAATATCTAATATAAGTACCCTAAGAATAATGATCAATAAAGCAAGCTTTCTGAGCATTGTCATTGAAGCATCTAATTTTCAAGATTCCATTTCAAAATACTTTAAACTGTTTTTGCTCATTACTATGTTTATTTAGTAATTTAACAAAATTAAGTTATGCTATTATTTTAATAGTAAATAGGTTATCAACAGGTATTTAATGTTCTAGATATTTGTGTTTAAAATCAAAGGATTCAAGTACAATGAATTACACTGGTACATAGCTAATTAATAAATGGGGTTTATAGCAGGAAGTCAGAAAAGGTCTTTAGTCTGTTTACCATACTTTTTATTCAGCACTGAAAGGTTAAAAGTGATCCTTAGGAAGACTTACTGATAGAGCTTTCAAGGAGCTTATATTAAACTTAGTCAGCATCTGCAAGATTTTATGAAGATGTTTGCTCATTTACCATTTTGTACTTAACACTAGTATTATTTTAAATGTAGAAAAAAAATGTTTACTTCTTGTAAACTGTTCTGTGAAGTACACTAATTTGATAAAAATTGTTTCTCTATTTGTGTAAAGAGTCCATTAACAAATATGTTTTAGCAGAACACTAACTTCCTCTGAAATATGAGAGAAAATATAAATAGAGCCTGTTCTTCTGATAGAAGGAAGAGATCCTTATCCTTTCAGCCTTGACTTCCAAATCTGCTTTCTAATACGCTGTCCATATTTCATAGTTAATGAGATACATAAACCCACAAATCTCTGAAACAGAATTGTCTATGGTTTGAATAAACTGGGTTAAAGCTATGAAAAATAGTTTATCTCATGCTGAAAGAAAGTGGGCTGTGGACATGTAACTACATTGTATATTCAATATTACTTTCGGAGAATAAGATAATGTTTATACATGCAGATTTGATTATCTTTCAAGATCGGTGGTTTCATAGTACCAAAATGTGCACATGATAAACAGGACGCTTTTCTGCTAACTTTTTTTTCTATTTTTCTTTTGCTGCCCCCTTATATAGTAGATGAACATTCTGTTTTGCCAAGCTCCCCACAGAGCTGATACATAAGGTCAGAATTAAATTTTAGACCCCAGGTTGTCTATTTCCCTTCTTTCTATTTTAATCTGGTGTGTAGTGTTGGCAAAAAGCCCAGAGGGCCATCAGTCTAACTTTGAGGCAATTGCAGAGAAAAAGAGGCACCAGCAGACATGCTTCCAGTCTTGTTTCTTATATTGAGTTGGCCACTGTGTTTGTCAAGTGCTGAAGTATATTCCTGCAATTTTTTAAGTGCTTTCAATTACTGAAAAGTATTACTGATAGGAAATGAGCACAGTCATTTTAGGTCTTAAATTAGAAGTTACAGAGAGTCTTTGCAATTTGATTGGAAATTAATTTTCACAAAATATATATTAAGTATAATTTAATGATATTTTGGAATAATAATAAATACTCAGCAAACTAGTTAACTAGCTTGACAGGTGGAAATAGCTTTAGCAGGAATTGTAGTTGCACAGAACCTTTAACTATTTTGCATTGTACAGTGTCATGGAAGCAAAAATACCTTAGTAACAGTATTATACCAATATTACACAAGATATTTTTCTGTAACTGTTTTCCTGAGGGATACTCAGCCACATCCATGTGAAATAACCATATGTTTTAGAGTAGTAGAAGGTAGTAGTGTAGGTTTATTGGCTAGGGTCCCTCAAATTTAAAGAAGGGCATTGCTTAATCTATTCTGTATTTTTAAACTCTGTATTCTCTCTTCTATACCATGCAGAGAGAAAAAAACATAAATAATACCCAGATTCTGAACATTCAAGAATTTCAATATTCTGACCTGTTTGGCAAACCAAGCCACATTTGTCAATGCCATGTGATATTTTTCAAACAAACTCCAAACAACCTTTGTGAGCTATCTATATTTTTCCAAATACAATTCTTAAAAAAAGTCCTTTCTTCCCCAGGGAGTGTATATTTATTGTGTCCCTGTGACTGTTTCCTAATAAATATTTGCTTTAAATCTAATTGGATTGAGTGAAACCTGAAATGCAAGTAAGAATATCATAAAGATCTCACAGATAAACCCCTCATATATGAAGGATCTGCCTCTGTGCTATACGTTAGTATTAACTAAAGTGGAATTTGAGTGCATTCCCAGATGCTTTACTGAATTGGGATTTATATTCCCTCAAAATTTGCATCTGTCAAAAGTGGTTTTAAAGTGATAGGTGATATTGTAACTGCAGGGGGTGGGGAATGGTGGAGGACTGAGGTAGTTTGCTGATCTTGACACTGCTTCCCAGCTCATTGTCTTATCGGCAGTCTTTAGGTTTTCTCACTGTTCTGGGCTAATCTGGAACAAGAGTGCAGCAATATAGGATATGATTTCAAGTTGCGATTGGTTCAAACTTAGAAATACAACTTTTGTCTCATGTCTTCAAGCCAGTCTTAAATGAACTAATTTGAATATAAACAGTTCCAGTCCACTTACGCAGGTCAAACATTACTGCAAATACAATTAAATGCCAGAAGCTGAAGTTATTCACTGCTTACAGCACTTTTTGAAAGACCCATCTGTAAATCTGTTTCTGTTTTCACATGCATCTCTTGAAGTTCTGAAGAAATTCAAGTTTTCTCAGTCCTGTTGTATTGACAACTGACTCCTCCTTTCTTTACTGCTGTTGGTTCATAAGCATATAAATAAAAATCTTAGGATGACATATTCAACTTGCAGACAAGATTGGTGTTCTGCCCCACTCTTCCCATTTTTTTTTCTTGACCAAATATGGTATATTTATTAGTATTATTAGAGTCTATTTCCCTGAACATTTTTTACACTTGACATAAGCTCTAGTATCAGAATTCACATAACTGTGGGAGTTCTGTTATGTGTCACTGGCACAAATACAAACCCCAGCATAACTAGATCACAAAATCACAGAATGGTTAAGGTTGGAAGAGAACTTCAAGATAATCTAGTCCAATTGTCAACCCAACACCACCATAATTCACCCCTAAACAACAGCCCCAAGTGCCATCTCCTGATGCCTCTTAAATACTTCCAAAGACGGTGGCTCTGCCCTTTCCATAGGTGACTAATTCCAGTGCCTAACCATTCTTCCAGTGGAAAAAACTTTTCCAACATCTAAACTGTATCTCCCCTGTTGCAATTTAAGGCTGTTTCCTCTTGTCCTTTCTCTTGAGACATGGCAGAAAAGACAGACCTCCACCTCACTACAGTCTCCTTTCAGGTAATTGTAGGAGGCAAGTTGCAGATCATCTCTTTGACCTTGTGAAAAAAATATGTTCTCATGGTTGGATTCAGTATGCTCTTGAAGAAAATCTTGACCAAGATTTTGAACAAGAGCCTTAAAAAGAGGATTTATGTTCCTTTGTGGAAGATGATCTTGCATTTTTCTGCATAATTGTTTGTTTACTTTGTTTTTCTTTGAGTTTTCCACTTTACTGCCCTGTAGTTCATTATTAACCAGATTTCAGCAACACAGAAATAGCAGCAATGTTTCAGTTATAAATTGCTTTTAGACTGTGTATAGCATAAAGAATATTTCAGGATGCTTAAGGTAAAAGATAGGAATTTCAGAAAGCAAAATGACTATTAATTTTTTTTAATCCATGCCTAATAATATAACAGGAAGTGAAACATAGTTATTAGAATGAGGGTAATAAAGCTCTCACAAAATATTAAACACACTGACAGCTTTGAAAACTCAGAGATAATCTGTTACAGAGAGGGAAAATAAATATTTCTGGTATCCACTGACCTTTTCCTGCCAAGTTTCTGTTGGTCAAAGTGTATGTTTACTTCTGAGTTAAATAATTTTCACTTCCTTACATATTGTATGCTCCACTCCGGGAGGGTTGGAGGTGGTGTTTGCATGGCACAGGTGGGGTTGCTCTCCATGGCCTTTAAGGGCAGACCTGTGTCCCCACAGGGCAGGTGACGTGCAGGGGCTGGAGCCAGGGAGGGAATGGATCGTGCTGTCAGGAAGTGGTGGCACGCGTGCACCTGCCTGTCATCTGCTCAGCGCTGCCTACACCTGCCTGCATGCCTCTGTCACGCCTGAGCAGGAGTGCAAGCTGCACATCTGTCAAGGCTTTCCCTGGAGGAGCAGATGGCTATGTGTAACTTCAGAGAAACAAAAATGTTTACCGAAATGACCTAATGAGCCATTTATAGGTGGATGCATTTATAGGCATATGGGTACAGTTCTTTGTTAGATGTTCTGGATTTTTTCAAATTACTGTAGTAGAAACGTTCCTCTGGAAGGTATCAGAAACAGCCAGGCCAATGAAGAACTGATTTGTACCCTTTCTTTTCACATGTATTCTTATTGATATGATCATTGTCCAGGGGTTAAAAGTCAAGATGGTGTCCGGTTTCTATCAGTTGCTTCCTCATAACTTTGGTCAAATTGTTCAGTTCTTTCTTGTATTTTCGTTCTTGCTTGTAATACTCATGCATCCCTACTCTCAATAATAGAAGTTCTTTAGCCAAAAATATAAATCCTGTGTAAATATGAGCTATTAATAGTGGTGTCTCACATGTATTCCTCTCCCCTTCACCTTTATTTTAGGGTAACTTCATATGGTGTTTACTGAGCAATAGCTAAGATATGGTTAAAAGAGCCTTTTATAAAGAAATGGGGCTGTGTTGAGAGAAAAGCAATAGAAGTACATTACAATATCTCTTATCAGCATTATTTTTTAGCATCAGAAGACATCATCACTTGTTAAGACAGTTCTAATCCCATTGTTATAAGTGAGGAAACAACACAGAGGGACAGTAGACACTAGATGTGTAAAGGTATGTTACCTCCAAAGAAAATTAGTGATTTATGGAGAGATTTAATTGTTTAGCAATCTCATTAGCATGTCTAGTGTCACACCAGCATTAGTAGGAAGCATATGCACAGTAACTAAAAAAATCTATTACATTTATTTAGGCTGCTATATATTCCCCTGATAGATGTGAAAGAAGAGGCATTCAGTTCCTTGCCAAATACAAAACTATGTATGTGTTGGTTTTAGCAAAGGCTAAAAGTTAATGCATACCTAAGTATTGTTTCCTATTCAGCAGTAGCTTTCTATTTAATCTCTGTGTGTACACAAACACATCTTGGCAGGAAATGTTTCTATGCTAGGACATAAGTTTCTATTGAAGTCAAGGATAGCTTTGCTTCTGAATATAATAAAAGCCAAGCTATGCCAATACACTTTTTAAAAGTCATCCCTCAGTCTGATCAGTGTTTTTCACTTTTTAGCAAAATTATATAACTGTATGTTGCATTTGTACCCTGAGGCTTCAGTACAGCAGAGGAATATTGCAGGCTAGCAACAATGGCAAGTAATATTTTTCAGTTACAGGAGGCTGAAAGTGTAGTGGTTCTGCAGGAAGTTTACTTTGGCACAGCATCTTCTGGGAGGGAAAAAAAAAAGGTACCTTTTGTTTTAAAATGGCTGTGGGTCAATTCCTGAGGCTGGAATGTTATCAACAAAGCGCCTGCAGAGTCTAATGCTGGCCAAAGGGCTGAGATCCCAAACTTTGGCTTATTACAGAGCATTTTCTTCTAGACAGCATTGTTCTCTCTATTAAATACATCATTAAAAATGGTCAAGTTACTCTCACAGAAACTCTTTCCCTATTTATTTTTAATTTGCTCTGACACAGTGCCAGTACAAGAAAATTCAGAATATTACTTGTAAGTAATTTTCCTTAAAACCTTTATTTGTAGTCAGTTCTTTAATAGCTCAGAAGACCATCTTTTTCCAACAGCTGTGTGCACCTAACAAGGGTTCTTTAATTTCTCTGTATGTATTCATCTAAACCACAGCATGGGGTTGATGTTCTTGTGCCAAAAGGCAGCAACTTTCAAGTTGTATATGGCAGTTTTCCATTTCAAAAGAAATAGGTGTTCTGGAAGTGGATACTCTATTGCAGCTTAGTTACAAATGAATTCCTGATCTCTTGAACCTACATGATCACAGGTTACAAGATGCCAGTTCCTTTCACAGGTATCTGAAATACTGCTGTGTGACTCACAGTTTGTTTTGGACCTTGGAATTGTGAAATACAAGCAGACCAATTCTTTTCTTCCTCAAACTGTGGACTTAACACCTAGAAAATTCCTTAGCTGGAAGTATTTACCTTAGACCATATCACTTCAAAGGGTGAACCGCAGTATCAACAATCTTATTGTGCAGCTGTTTTGCAATACAAAAAAACCCAAGGAGAAAAAAAAAATTCCTATATTGCCCTGGCAAACAGTATTTGTTTTCCTGGAATTCTCTATACTAATCACTTTGGTTCAATGACAGTTTTATGTGAAGAGCTTATATACCAGACATGACATTAATAACAGTTGTCATAGTGTTTCTGGAAGCTGCAGTGCTTCAGACATGCTAAGTTTTGCCTAATGGAATTCTGCTGAAATGCACTGATCTTTCTGTTGGCTTCAGTACGAAGTATCAGGTCCTTAAAAAGTATAAACTCGAAACAACCTAAGAGAGAAAATGACCGTGCATTAGGAAAATTGAATAGATCTTGGACATCTACTCTGACTCTGGGGGAAAAAATAAACTAGTTTTTAAGCTTAGCTAATTAAGCCTTGGACAGTTGTAGCAGAGGACTACGCAGTTGCAGGCTTAGCCAGCTACCATGGGCCAGCGTAGTTTGTGTCTGTGGAAGGACACACTCCGTTATCAAAGGCAGCCAAGCACACTCTGCTGATTAGTTCTGCTGGTGGCAGAATTTTTCCTCCTAAAACTTTGTTTCGTGGACCAGTCCTGTTATTAAACAGAAAGAAAGTGATGGGTTAAGGTGTGGATAAGGACTTTAGATAGTGAGTGTGGTTGAGATGCAGGTAGCAGCAAATGAAGACCCTTGTTTTAATGATTTTGGTAAAGGAGCTAATCAGTGTAGAGTAGAATACAGAAGTACATAGTGAGTGTCAGACAGTAAAGGAGTGGAAGAAGTTTTATGTTTGAAGGCTTACAATGGAAAGTTACTGGAAGATAAGTGACCTTTTGCATGATTTTTAAATTTTTTTCTCTGTGTCCCCTAATAACTTCTGAATATGTTGCCTAATTTCAGCCATATTTGATGGAGATGTAGGAGTCTGTGACAGTCTGACTGATGACTGTTTTAATGAGACAGCAGGGAAGATCAGGAAGGCACTTTAAATTGCCCAACAGGAGGAAATTTTAACATGACCTCACATTATTAGGGCATCCGTTTGAGAGGGGGACATTGCTACAGGCATGGGGAAGAAAGTTCTATTAATTACTGATCCATTTCTGATGCCAGTGACATAGCACATGCAGGAGCCCATCAATTCGTGGTGTAGTCATACCAGGAGT
This sequence comes from Formicarius rufipectus, assembly GCA_013399695.1. Taxonomy (NCBI): domain Eukaryota; kingdom Metazoa; phylum Chordata; class Aves; order Passeriformes; family Formicariidae; genus Formicarius; species Formicarius rufipectus. The sequence goes on along the minus strand of VXAU01003168.1, from coordinate 379,728 downwards.
CACCAATCAGGGGGACAAACTTTATTAGTTGCAAGGCAGGTAGAGTTATTAATACTTCCCCATCTCATAATTCCACAACATGCAACTATCATATTAAAAAAAATAAAAAAGGTAATATCAGATCACAAGAATTTTCAGAGTCCCAAACAAATAAAATATATATTGCTACCAAATAGGTTCAATATTATCTATATGATGGAAAGGTGAGGAGGTTTAAAGATAAGTATGTCATCAAAAACAAGGATTTAAGACAGTAAAAATTAAAATCCAGATGAATCCATTCACATTTACAGAAAGGATATAACTTCTGGCTGGGCTACAGTGGGATCCTTAGTCTGATGACTATAATTCAAAATTGATGTGAACATTCTGTAAATGTCACAGAATTGTGACAGTCCAGTATTGTGGACTGTCATTAGCCCAGTAACCATTTAGATCAGAGCTGAGCAGTTGTGGGTAAAATAAGAGATGTTATTTCAGTGTTTTTGCAGGTGATAATGCTCAGCTGAGAGAGTTAAACTTTTTGACTGGTTAAATTTACTATCACAGAAGGGTCATTTATACTGTGGTTTGCTGTGGATAGGATGAAAGATTCTTAGAAAGGTGACCATATTTGAAAATTAAACTAGAAATTTAATGTTATCTTTTTGGAACTGAAGGAAATTTTTATCTGGTTGCAAATTAGTTAGTTGTAGTACTTTTGTACTTTTTAGGATGCTTAATGGTAAAAGCAATTTTTAATTTTTTTTATTTTTTTAGTTTACTTCAGTGGTTTTGGTGTAGTGTAAATAATAGTGTTCCACAGAGAGGTATCATTTTACATCAAAGTCCTGATAAAACCCAGTAAATAAACTTTGCTGAACATATAAATACTAAACAATTGAGTTGTTTATTGCTAAATATTTACTCTGAAGCCTTAGAAGTATTTAAAAACTGGTTTTTCTAGTTTCTGTTGCAGCAGATTCCCTCGTAGTATCTCTTTTCAATCCCCATTTTCCTTTGCACACACCTCGATTAGGCAGGAAGAGCTTACTTTAAGCCGTAATCTTTTATCAGAATAAACCTCAGTCTGTTTTCAAAATACTGGTGCTCCTCTCCTCCCTCAATTTGACAGGTCAAGGAAGCAGATGATGCATTATGCTCCCTGGAGCTTATTGCTCAAAGCTGACTGATGCCAAGTAAATGTACTGTTTCACCAGCCCAGCTTTGTGGAGTGACACTCCTGATATTTACCACAGTTACACCAGTTTAGGTTATCTTTGCTCAAGAACAGAGAATAGAGTGCCAGTGCACAGGGGCTTTAGGATCTTTTGGTGAATTCATACTAGTGACTGAAGGCAGGAAGATCTCCTCTCTGTCTTTTGGTTGAAATTGTTTAATTATGCTCTTCGTTGCAGAGAGTTTAACTTTACTTGAGTTGTCATCAGTTGACAGTCTATCTCTCTGTATTTGGAACACAATGTGCCTTAGTGCTCTCAGGACAAAGCTAAGCTTTTCTATTTTAATGAGAAGTTCCTGAGATAGGATCTACCTGCTGCCTTTAATGCTCAAGTATAAACTGCCTATGGTTAAATATTTGATCATTTAAGATATGGGTGGCTTTGGGGGGAGTTAATGTAAGAAGTAGCATAGTGGTAATATACCAACTGAGTTCAAATGGGTCTAAAAAGAACTGGTTAAACTAGGGCAGTACACAGATTTTGATCACTACCATTTGAATGGCAGCAGTATATTCCTTGAATCAAATTACATTGGTTTGTAACTATTGTTATTGAATTGATTAATTTTAACTAGAAATCATCAAATACTAACCTGTACTTGAGTGTTATGTTTTCTTTTTTATAACAAAAATAGATATGTTCTTTTGTAAGTGGGTGAGGTGGGGAAGGGAGGAGAGGGAGAAATGCCTTATGTGATTTTAAAGTTATTTCTGCTTATATTTCAAAATGTTGCTATAGTCATATGCAACTTCACCGCAGAAAGAAAGGCAACAAAACAGTAAAAGCAGTAAATGCAGAAGAACATCTTTAAGTAACAATTATTAATACAAAATTTTTACACAGAAAGAGTGTCCCCAGAATGTTGTTGAAAATCCTGCTAAAGGAGCTTGTTTTTAAAGAAATTGTGGTATTTAATACCTGAGATGCAGAGGACATTTAAAATAGCACAAGTAAAGAATTGTAAAATTGTTATTATATACTTTTCTCCTTGGTTTCTAGAAATTCAGATAGTGAGATGGTGTTGCTGGTGGGTATGGCTCTGGCCTTCGTTTGTGCCTGCTGACATCTGGCATGTTAAGACGCTCAACTTCACGTCTCAACTGTTGTAGAACATATTTATCCTTTTAACAGAATTTGAACCTTTTAAACTCCAAACAGCTGAGGGGCGAAGGAGTTGTGGAATTTTTTTAGTATGTTCCTGGAAATAGTTTGTGTGGCTTTCAAAATGCATAGCATTTTTTCTATGAAAAAAATCATTTGTGAATCCACAAAGAACACTCAAAGGACTAGTTGTATTTCCTTAGAACATAAGGGTATTTTTACATACTGATAAAATTTTGTTATTGTTTCATTAGATGAAATTTGAACTGTAAATTTGCATTTCTTATACAAAATCCATGTAATTCTTCTTCCTGTAAGTTAAATCTGTCCAGCAGGATGTGCAGTCTCTGGGTTTAGATTTGTAAAGTGTTCCGGTGAGCAAACACTTTCCATCTTGCAAAGTCTCTTTCTGTGGTCAATGAATATGCTCAAGACCAGGAGATTGGCCTGAACTTGTGGTCCACAGGCCAAAGCCCTGCGTTTCTATAGCCGAAAAAGTTTTGAGATGACCTACATCGGTGATGATGGCTTTTCTAGCAAAGACATTAGAAAAAAAGACTTTATACGTAATACTGTGGGTGCTGTAGCACTTCTCTTGCTCTTTTCAAGTGACTTATCCAGTTCAGATCAGGCCTTCTAAGCATGGTATCAGTAACCTCTGCTGTAGCGATGCTAGAGGACTATGAACTTTTGAGCTCTCTTCTCAGCCTTCAGCTAGTGCTGGCAAATAGGAGAGGTAGTATTTTTTCCCAATTGCCGAGAGGGTGGGAAGCTGAGGGTGGGAAGCTGCTGTTTGTAGGGGCAGCAACAGGGCACAGCACAGGCAGCTGGTGCAGGAGGAGCAGTTCTCACATACTCGTTTCTCTCGCACAAATTTCATCAGCTGGTGGCAGTAGTAGCAGCAGCAAGATCACCAGGGTGTATCTCACATGATTTGCAGGGGTCCTGAGTTTATAAACATTGTAAAAAGAACAGACATGATTTCTGAAAAGAAGTAATCTCTAGGGTGTAATGTCCTGCAAGGCAAGACTTCTTTTCTTTTGGAATTTTCCACTTCTCATCATGACGTCTTAACATTGCAGACACCAAGCTGTTGTGAGCATTCCCATGGCAAAGCAAGTCTGTGGTTTGCCATGTGCACAGGCTCATTGTTACACTCTCACTGTGCTTTCATTTTCTTTGGTTTTCATTACCAGACATGGAAAATAGAAACTAGCCTTTAGTAAATATTTCCTGTCTTATTAAAATAAAGAAATCACTGTTGATAGTTCTTGCCTTGGTCTTGCCAATATTGATTTCCATTCATAAAACAATCCTGACCTGATACCCACCACGCACAAACACACACACATACACACCCCACCCCATGATACTTTAGTGCTTAAGGAAATTTCTGGATTTATATCCCTAGACTGTGAAGTCTTCTACCTGTAAAACCTGTCATCAGCAACATTATTTTATCGTTTTTAACCGATATTTCTCAAGTGTGATTGAAAAGAGCACAACCACGGTTTTGTTGGTGGCTCAGATTTCATACTCGCTTAGGGAGAAGTATGAGCATCCATGTCAGTACTACGCTGATCTGCAGCTTGAGACAGCTCTCAAAATCCTCTTCTGTATTTTACTGTTTTGTGCATCACAGTCAAATGCAAAATTTTTCAGATTCTCATTTGGATACTTGTTCTGCAAATATGTATACATTTGGTTTGTTCTAACTTGAATATCATCACTGAAGAAAGCTGAGTTAATCACACTTCTGTTGGGTCTATGCTTAGAGTTTTCAGAATAAAAGAAAGATATAAAGCTTTATTTTAAGATTTATGGCCCAGATGGCACTCAGCATCCACATACAGTATTAGTAACCTGTTCTAGCAGGTGTTTTATATCCTTGATACCATTGGGATTAAAAAGGACAGTAAAAGCATCTGACAAAAAGGTATGAATTAATGGTCATATAGTACACATTCACTAAATAAGTAGATGGGAAATTATTTGATGCCAGTGACAGCTTTTACTCTTTTATTTTCAGCAGCTTAAATACTTGTTTCCATTATTCTTCATGAAAGTTTGTTTTCTGCAATTGAATCTTTTTACATTATCAGTACCAATAATTCAGTGACTGAAGATACAGATTTATATGACTGTGAATTTCAGTTTGGTTTTGTACTGACCTATAATAAAAAGACTGTTGGTGATACAAGTCCTATTGATACTAATTTGGCCAAGTTTGATTCAGCTGGTTGGTGTGCTACTATTACTCTTGACCTCTACTGCTAATTGTAGCTTAACATATCCATTTTCCTTATAATGTAAGAGTAAACTACATGTCAAAGTGCTCTGAAATATTTTACTGAAGTTACTTGAAGTTCAATTTATTGTTGCATTGACAAGACCAAGGTGTGTAAATTCTGAAAGAATTCCCTGGAGTTCTGAGGATTCCCAGCAGTTCTTGCTCTTTGTACTTCCTGCTCATAAAGTCTTACATTGTGATCACAAACCAAGCAGATTCCATTTCAAAGCTTGCAATGATGTGTACTCACTTCCTTAGCAGGTGTTAAGATTTTATCAGGTGATCAGAAACAATCTAGTAAATGCAAGGTAAATGACTGTGTGCACTCTTGCAGTCTAGATTAGTACAAATAGTATTGGTTCACTTAACCCATGTTTCTCTTTCAGGTACATTTCAGCATTGCTAGACATGTTGCAAACCCTTGGTTTACTTGACAGAGCAAGAGAATTACAAATGTGCATGTATTTACTAGTCTCAGCTGGCAAAATGATAGCTTACATCTGGAGGCAATAGCTTCCTGAAACTCAGTTGCCTGCTCCCGTGCTGGAAATGCATATATTTAAATGCATATATTTAAATATGCATTTATTTAATGCATATATTTTAAGAGAGTCTCCCTTACTCACGTGTGAAGTGTCATGGTTAGAAAAAGATGGACCATTCATTTTCTAAATGACTGCTCAAATTCTAGTGGGAAGTGTCCCTGTCCATAGCAGGGAACTTGGAACTAAATGGTCTTTAAGGTCACTTCCAACCTAAATTCTACGATTCTGTATTATTCCATTTCTAGTATAATTTATACTGTAAGGATACAACAGCTACCATGGATTAAGCATTGATGGCCACACTATTATGAATCTCTCCTGGTCCTGACAGACTGTTTCGGTAGAGACTGTGCAAAAAACATTGCCCACTTAGGAGCTTTGTATTGTTTACACAATATTTAAAATCACAGTTTTTCCCATATCAGATTCAAGGCTTTTGTATTTTGCTATGCTCAGCCACAGCAGGGTGTTAAATTCACCCATCAGGTTTATTTTGGCTGTCATAAGCTTGAATTGTCTTGTTGAGTTTCTCCTTTTGCCTTTTCTGGATCTTGAGATACCATTCAAATCTTTCTTCTGGAAACATCCATGTTGAAATGAAATCGTTTGACTTTCTGACTACAGTCAGAGGAAATTTGAGAGTGTTTAAAATAAAAGTTTGCATACAATAAACTTTGTTCTGTCAACTGCTGTAATTTAAATGATCTCTAAGTGCTGTGATATGTCCGGGTTAATCAAACTCTGGAAGGTCAATGGATCGCTGTACACATCAATTTATACTCCCAGTTCATGTTTTACATTCCACTAACAGATTTATTTTCTGGAGAACTGCTAATGCTTGAAAACTACTGTGGAGAATATCCATTTATTTTGTCTTTCCATTTTCATTTTGAATGCATCTGTCTTAATTGAGATGCTCTATATATTAAACCTCTCTTCTTTCACCTTATTGAATAAACTAGATGCATAATCCTTTGATGAATTCTGCTGTGCAATAGAAGACCATCATTGTCACAGCTTTGGGGCAGTTTATAATTTCCTCTGCTGGTCTTATGGTTCTATGTGATGATAAGATTGCTCATATTAACTGATTTGTGAGGCCTGTCTTCCTATGTTTGTGTGTGTGTGTTTGCAGCTTGCAGAAGTAGACCCCAGAGCTGTACATCTTGGCGCTGTCTTGGTTCGTGGCCTTACAACTTTGCTCATGGCCAACAGTGCTTGCGGCTTTCCATTCAGAATGGATGATTTGATGCCTTGGGCAGTGTTTGATGGAAAACTATTTCAAGAAAAATACCAGCAGTCACACCGAGGTTGCCCTGTGGAAGAGCTTCTGGAAGGCAATGTAAGTAATCACCTCCCCTTAGACGTTTCTGTATTTTTTGAGAAAATATACCTGTCCATTTTGTTTGTTGTTTTAATTTTCATGTGTACATTGTTCCCCTTTCTTTGTATTTTTCTTCTTTCTTATTCCTTTTTCATTCTCGTCACAAAAAAATAATAAAAATAGAAATTTTTATTATTTCTAATAATAGTAGTAGAAATACTGGGCCTATAAAGGGAACCATAATTTTACCTTTATTTTTGTTTCCATTACTCAGAAAATAATACAGGGAAGATGGTTGTCAATTTCAAAAAATTTAAAATGCCTATAATGGTTTTCTAGTACTGAGATATTGTTGAGGTATTTTCCTCTAAGATTTTAGGCAACTTATTGAGAATATCTTTAAGTAAGCATACTAGGTATAATTTTTTAAGTGTTTAAGAGTGATATTTTTAAAGTCATTAAGGAACTTAAAGTCTAAGGTGGAGGTTTGGTAAATTCAAAGAGGTACTGTGAATCAGAAGAACATACATATCTAGGTATTTTTTAAAGATCTCACCAATTACTTTCCTGTGCCTCTAAGTACCTTAGTTCTCAGTCCCACTGTATCTTACAAATCTGGGGATTTGTAAGGTTTGCATGCCGTGTTACCAAAAAAACAGTGTGACTTCAAACATGTTTCGGCAGGGAGAAACCATCAGAGTCCTGCTCAGCACAGTGCATTGCAGTGGCCCAATGTCCAGGCTCAGAGGTAGGGTCTGCTAGAATAGGGGCAAGACTGTACTGATGCATGAGTGAAGCCTCAAACCAGAGTTGGCTCGTGCCTGACCAGCACAGAATATGTGGAGATATGCTTGGGCAGATCTGTACTCATTGGTAAAGGTAGCTCTTAAGACATTTCAATTATTGTCTCTCTTTTCAATGTGGAACTAAAAAGCCTATATCATTTAATTCCTTTTGAAAATCTTACCTTTGAAATGTTTTTACCTGCTGTTGAATATGTCGCTTGAGGTTAAAGTAGTTACAGAGAAAAAATATTTCAGTTTTGATTTATTTTAATGTTGTGCATCCAATGCCCATTGTTGTATAGTTTTCTTTTATAATTTTGTGTCTAATTACATACCATGCTGGTCTGTAGTGATGAGTGAAACACTTGTGGATGGGTGGAATGAATGTGTTTCTAGCATGAAGGAGAAGAATAATCCTTTCCATATGTATACAATCATATGATTAGGACCATAAACTCTGTCCAAATCCTGTGGTTCCTATTAATTGGTCTGTTGATTTCAGTAGATTTTGGATTGAGCCAATAGTTCATCCAGTTTTTCATGCAGGACTTTTGCAGAACAATAGATGGTTTAAAGAATAAATGAAAAAATGTAAACGTATCCAAATCTGTGTGAAATCAATGCTTCTTTTCCATTTGGGTAGAATTTGGGTTAGTGGATAACAATTCATATCTAAATCTGTACAAAATTTATATTAATTGAGATAGGCATTTTTAAATGTGTTAGGTAGTATGTTTTAGCTAATATTTGAAGATCTTGATGTGGTAATGTGAACGCAGTATTTTATCCTGTTTTATAATGAAGATGAAGAAAGTTGATTATGTCCCTAGAGCAGAGCTAGAAATGTGCTTGATTGACTGAAATATCTAGGTTAGGACTTTTTTAAAGCCTGATGCTGTTTTAAACAAACCCCAGATAAACTGTTCTGTTGTGAAGTAAAATATTCTAACTATGTGAATTTTTAGAGTAGTTTAAATATCTTTTTCTTTTTTAGGTACGATTTTATGGTACATATATGGCAGAGATATGTACCCAGACTAATAAAATAGCTTTCCAGCTTATCAGTTTGAGGCAAGAATCTGTTTTGGGGAGAATTGCCAAGAGATGCCAGTTTCACTGGGGACACTGGCAAGGCAGCAAGCATATGTGATTGGTTTTTCCTATCATTATAAGTTCAACTTTAGTAAATAAAACTGGTACTTGGTTCCTGGCAGACCTTAATGTACTGCTGAAAGCCAGGATCCTTCAGCACTTGCTTGTTAACAATCTACCCTCGAGCACCATAAATCTAATCTAGTGATAGTGACAGCATTGTATTCAGAAAAAGTTATTCTACATGGGATGTTTTGTTATAGAAAAAATAAATAATAAGAAAAAGTTATTTTGTTGTTCAGTGTTTCTCTCCTAACTCCTAAGGGCCCTTCTCTGTGATCTGAACAGATACATTACTTTGGGAACCCCAGGCAATCTCAGAATAAGTATTATTTTGATTACAAGGGTCTCAAAAATAGTTAATGGCTTTCTGAAAATTACAGTGGAAATACAATCCCAGCTGAATTTTGAGCATTTTAGGGTTTTCTCCCTACAGATTCTTGTACCAAAAGAAGATGATGTATACATTAAATATAGTTGATGTATTTGCAGGCAAGTTTCTGTGTGGCTCACTTCTTTGTAGCCTAACAACTGTTAAAAAATGGACAGCCTCTGATAAGAATAAAAAATAGAGCCATCTTGCTTTTTTAAAAAAATATGCTAAGCTCATATTATGCTAGTTCTCTGTTTTTCAAAACAGTAATCGTATTAGTTTCTTTTTCCACACAGAAAATGGGATGTAATAGTCTCATAAAGCAGTGAGGCAATGATATTATCACTTTATTAGCTTTTTTATTGTGCTTTTCACTAATGAGTGTGTTTATAATGATTTTTTTTTCATTAAAACCAAATTACATAACGGGGTCAGCATAAGTGATATGTTTTGTTCTTCTCTGATCACGCCTTTCATCCGACCTTCATAAACACATTCTGAATTTATTCTCCTGAGACCAAAATGAAAGGTTTTTCCCATTAAGGGGTGCTCTTCACAGACTGGACAGTTTCAGTGG
>VXAU01003168.1:280200-370341 GCA_013399695.1 Formicarius rufipectus | reverse complement strand
AACACCAAAAAAACCAAACAAACTGCAAGTTTGGTGTAATGCTCTATAAAGAGGTTTGTTAACTCAAAAAATGTACTAGGAAAGTTCACTGCAGAGTTCAGGGATTTAGTCTCTACCTCTTATTTGAGAAACCTAACCAGCTGAGGCAGTCTTGCTACCTATTGGATTTTTTTACCTTCTCATGTCATCTTCCCTTCTGCCTGCTCCTAAAAGAGGAATTGCTATCCTGTAAACATCTGTTCAGTTTTATGAAAATCACAAATTATGCTATTGCTCTAAAATCTCCTTTCATAATTCTCTTAGTTGTGTGCTAAACCCCACATGCCCAGTACAAATCAGGAGAAAATATATAATTCTGATGTCACTTTTTCAAAGTTCACAGAAATCAGAGAAAGTTAAGGATATATCACATCTCTCAGTATTTTTAAACAGCTCCAACTTGTCCTTTTGACAGTAAAACTTTTCATCACACCACAGAGTAAACATTTTTATTCAATTTCCCTGTTTGTCTTTAGTTATATTTTATCAGTCAGGATTCAGGGCTGGTGTATTACTGTTGGGTTTTGTTTCTAATGCATGAGATTAAGAGACTTTGATTTTAAGTACTGTATTTTCCATGAGTTCATCAGTCCTTGTCTGGAGGCTTTAGCCATCTCTACCTGAGGTACTGCTGATAGAAGTCTAGTTAAGTGCATCTACAAGTGCAAGGTAACAGAATAGGAAAGCAAGTGACTTAGAGATATGAGCAGAGAAGAAAAAACAAACTTCACTGAGAAAGCAGGAAGACATTTCTTCTGCACCCCTATTCATCTCTCCAAGTATCCGCTTTTAATATCAAATGTTTGAACTTTATTTCCTGAAAATCATGTATGCATGTGTGGCTAAAACAAGTCTTATAGTCTGTGTGGATCTGTTTGATTTGTGCTACAGTTGAAGAAAGATGAGCAGAACAATAATTGATTTTTAACCCTGTTGTTTGCAGGAGTCTTTGTTTACACCCTTCCAGAATCTGAAGTCTTTCATTTGCAAGGTTTGCATGGCAAAGAAAAGAGTGATACAGAGCAGACCAAGAGGGAATGGATTTAACAGAGGTTGGCATTGTGTTAACTTTCTCAATAAAGTTAATATATCAATGAGTTCAATTATCCTTCAACAGCAGCATCAATTACAAAGGCAGCCCATCAAGCTAAGTGAATTTTAAGGTCTTTCTCAAAGAAACCAAAGAGGTCTATGAAAATACTTCCCTTTTTAGCAGTTCATGTTATTTTGATCAACCAAGTTTCGATAAAATAATATTTACATCTAGCTCCATAGTTAGTGAGATATATGCAATCAATATCATTCATTGACAGAAAAATCACTATTTACTCAGAGACTAAAATTATTTTTATAGGAGGAATTAAATGACTCAGAGCTTTTTCTTCCATTGCCTCAGGGGAGCTATTTTAACACTGATTGTTGAAGGTCTGAGCAAGGCATTGAGGAGAGAATACTTCTTATTGGACTCACTGATAGAGTTCACACTATACGAAAGCTTTGGGGCATACTTGAGAACTGCTTTTTATTTACAACCTTGCTTTTTTCCCCCAGGTTTATGGCTTAGTTTGCTAAAGACATTTGTTTTCCCTACATGATCTACCTGACTTTCAGGGGGAATAAAAACATCTAAAAGGTTTTTAGCATCAATCACAAACCAGCCTGAATGTTGGAACTTTTAAGACTTCAAAATAACTTACCCTAACTCTCAGCGTTTATGCTCAGATAATGCTTATTGCTTGCTTAATACTTGATCAGTTAAAATGTCTGTGGGAATAAAAATTACCCTTTAAGAATTCCTTGAGCAAATTACAACAGAAGAATGATTTTCTGCTAGTTCAGTATTTTGTATTATGTTACAGCAATACTTCTGATGTAGTACCACATCATGCTGGTGCTGGACATTTGAAATTAAGGATATCTGTTGGTGATTTATAGTACCAGACCTTGTTAGCATCTGCTTTTCTTTGAGAGCTGTACTTAACCATTTTAATTATGATTTGTGATTCCAATTTGGACAGAGATTTCTGTTTGGTTTAATGACTGCAGTCTCCAAATCTGTGTCATAAAATTTTGTTCTGGTTTCTAAATACACTTGTTAACAGCTTGTAATCACGATGTGCATAGATGGGAATAAGGACAAGAACCATGCTTATTAGTCTGACTTTAGTTTGGAAAAATTGGAATTGTGCACGAGTATTTTAGCATAAAACTAGGAAATACTGTTTCCTGAAAAAGAATATGCTGTCTCTCTTTTTCTTCATTTAATCCTATGTACTGTCAGAGTTGCTTAGTAAATACTGTTTTTCAGGAAGAGAACAAAGAGATTTTAATCCCAGGTTCCAGCAACCACGCAGAAGTCATTTTGTTTCTCCATATCATAACCAGATGAGGGGGTTCGTACAGAGAAATCCTCAATCACAAGGTAAAAAATGTATGCACTTTTGTGTTTTTGGAATTGTCTCTATCAACAATATAACATTCTCTTTCTGTATGCAGTTATCCTATGACTACATCAGTCAATAAAAAAACTTGCATTGTGCTAAAGGTGTACTACCATTAGCAAAAACTAAATCTGCAAGGTGAGGTAGAGTGTAGCATTATAATCTCTAGTCATCTTTTCCTCACAATGTTCTGGGGAAAAAAGCTTTCATATGGTATTTATAATTTTCATGCTTGGTCTCAGCTGAACTGTGTTTAAAATTATAATAGTTCTAAAACAAATTGGCACAGCTGCACAAGAAGTCGGTCTGAAGTCTTTAGCTGCAGATTTTCGTTCATACTCCAACAAAACACTTAAGCATATGAATAAAGTTAAACACATTCTTAAGTGGTGTTCTAGATCAGAGTCTCAGCTTCTAGGTCACTCCCTAAGTGACATAAATGCATGTTCTCTCTTGCCTTGGCATTAATCTTAAGTCATTCCCCAACCAGTCTCCTTTTCTTGAACAGACATTTCAATGTAGCATCACTGTGGAAAGCACTGTTGAGCTGACAGTTCGGTTTTACTTCCCTGTTACAGTGAGCTGAAGCACACACATGTAGATTGAGGAAAATAAGCAAAAGAAAGTGAAGTGTCTAGAAACGTCAATTATTTTATTGTCTTCAGAACCTGAATTTCTTTTATGTTTCCAGGTGAGGTTTTCAAAGAAGATTGATTATGTGATTAGGGAAGATAAATAATAAATAAATACAGTGAAGTCTTTCATGTGTTTCTCCTGCCACTGTTGAATACTTGCGAGTAAGATACTATCATTTGATTCACAAATTAGATGGTTCAATCCTGTATGTAAAATGTAAAACTGAAATACAGAGTATGTATGCTGACTAGAAGAAAACCAAAACTGGTCATTGTTACTAGTTCTTGACCATCTCAAGAAGCCTGATATTTAGAGGTCAGATCATCTCTGACCAGCTCTAGAAGTCTTAGGATTAGACGGATCCCAAAAAAGTATGTTCCATAGTAACTGTGTTGCTCTGTTATAAATATCCTTCAGTAGCATTATTAAAAAATCTTGGCTTCTTCTACACTCTTTCTTGCCCTCAGGACACGCTTAAAACATGATCCCATAACTACAGTTAAATCACCTCTGTTATAAGTTAAACATATTTATTGGAAAAATACATCTGTCCTTACAGAAGAGCCCAACAATGTTTTAAAGCTCCTTTTAAACTGACTTGCCAACATGACTCATTTTGACAAAATTTCTTTTTCCTAAGTTTGCTAACATCAGCACAGGTATTTGGGTTGCTGCTTTTTGTTGTCTCTGCTATGTGTGTCTCACCAAAGAGAGAGTTAAAAAGAACAAAAGTAGTCATTTTGAGTTCCTGGTAGCTTATGTTATAAAACTTCCTCATAATGCTACCATTATCTGTATCTCCCATCCTTTATATACCTTCCCATGGTATACTGTTATGGTTCCTGCTGTTGCATATTATATATTAATCATTGGATTAAGTGCATTAAAAAGTAATGGAACGGTAAGCACAGGACCCCTATCTTCTGTGTCAGGAGTGTACGTAATGATTAGGCAACCTTTGCTCTCTCTTATCAGTTAATATTTAAGAATTCCATGATTGTCTCAACTTCACCAGTGAAGGAAAGAGTGCCTTTACAAGAAAGCCTCAACCTGAGAAGCGCTGATATTTGTCTGGCTTGAATCCCCTCAGGCAGAACAAGAATTGGATTTAGGCACCCCTCATTATATGGTGAATAGTAAGCACTGAGCTGCTGTAATTAACAGCTCATCCTCTAGCTGTATTTTGAGTGTAGGGAATTCATCTGTGGGGGGTTTGGGCTTTGGGAGGGTTGTTTTGGGGGTTTTTTTCCGTTTGATTTTATTTGTTTAACTTAACATAAATTTCTTGGCTGGGTGTTACAAATGGGTAAGAGCACATCCATGGGACTCAGATCAGGACAACTCACAGGCAGTTGGATTTCTCCTTAGTATTTCTCATTTATAATTTAAGGATTCTAGATTTGTGGTTGCAGCACCACACCACAGGCCATGTAGCCTATTGGTATATAAACTTCATTAATTACAAGTTAAGACCACTAAGATGTTAGTTTGAATCACATTGTTATTTCGTTCTGCAAAAACCTTAAACTGAGCATTAAGAACTATGGAAGCTGCTGTTGAGCTTCATGTATCTTTGTCACTCTCTTGGGCAGTCCAACTGTTAAACACCAATATTGTGTGTCATAACATACAAATTGCCACATAGATCTAAATGGCTGTACAGAATATAACAAAAAAAAGAAACTAAATAAGAGAGTCTAACCTTATCTATGCATTGTCTTATATACTTTTATAGGTATATTTTAAAATTTCTGTGATTTGTACAATTGTTCTCGCGCTGGTATTTTGAAATCTGCCTGTAAAGTGCCCTGGAGATAAGGGAACGAGATAGGGGAGAGTTTATGGGTCTAGTTGTAACAGCTACATGAATGATTGAAATCAAGGATACCCTAATACTTTAGAAATAGTGAAAGATATAGGAAACAATATAGAATTTCTGCAAATGATAAGGTAAAATTGTGACTCTCTGTATGATGGGCTCAGGGGAGGGATCATAATGTGTCAGAGCTCTCAGATCTCTAGAAATAATGGATGATAATTGTAGCTACCAATCATCTGCCACCAGGGTCATAAAGAGCGAGATGGGGAAATCATAAAGCATTCTGAAATTTAATACTTGCATTTAGATGTTGTTGGATTTGGAGGTCAACTAAACTCTACCTAAGAAAAGTCTGTTCTTTAAAAAAAAAGTTTGGCTTCTTTGTTTCCATCCATCTTTGCTATGTTTTTCTTCCATCTGTAAAAAAAAAAAAAAAAGTGGAATTGGGGAGCTTGTTGGTTTCTAAGGATTTTAACTTAGAAAGTATCACTTTTGCAAAAGTAAAACCCAAACCCACAAGGTCTTGGAGAGAAGATTTTATAGAGAACTGTAAGCAGTTTTTCAGAGGAAACAGAAGATGAGTGTCAAGGAAAGATACAGGGGGAAAAAATGTTGGAGGTGTGTCTCCCTCAAGAGAAACTCTTTTGTCCAAGGCAAAATGGAATTATCCAGATTTCCATTTCTTCACAGAATGTAATTGCATCAAGAGGGTACATTCACTTCAGTCTTAGCCCTCTGTAAAATATGTAACAGAAGACAATTCAAGCAAATCCTCTTTTGCAAGATATTTAGTCAAGGCTTCCACATTTGTGTTGCATACTGTGTGTTCAAGCACATTTCTGATTAACAAGATTTTGATAGAACTGTAATGCATATGGGACTTGGTAGAACTTCAGTGCTCAAAAAAAAAAAAAAAAGATGTAATTTAAAGTGGGATTACTGCTTTGCATATAGGAATCTATAAAGCAGTGTTGGACACAGGCACACTTAAACCAGTATGAAAATATTTTTACATATAGCTTATGTCTGGTTCTAAAGGGTGTATTTTTGTTTCCTGAATTCATACAGTCTTAACTACCAACCACCGTGTATGACTGGTATGACTCACTATCCCAACGCATTAATTGGTCTAGATTTAAAAGTTACAGTTGCCCACCAGCTTTAAAGAAAGCAATGCCACCATGGACTTTATGCTCCATAATCTCAAAATATTAGCCATAAATATGCACCAACTGACCAAGGAAATGTACTTTTTTCAAGTTATGTATAAATGTAATTTTTCTTGTGGGCTACTGGAATAAGCTCTTGTTTTTCTGCTTTAATGTTCATTGAAAGTATTTCATTCCTTTCCTTCTCTCTCCAGGTGGAGGATCAGGACACCCAGACCGGAGAAGATTTCATCCTCCTCCTCGGTAAAGAATACATGTCTGCAGGTGGCAAACTGAGATGATGGGATAGTTACCATTGAGATAATTTTTGATTATGCAAGCCTCTTTCTTATGAACTTTGCAGAGTAACTGAACCACGTGACTGTGGGGGAAATCCCTCAAAGCTGAGGCTGTTCACCTTGTTAATCACTCATCATATTAGGTCTCTTCTTATGAGACCAGAATCACTGAAACCTAAGTTACAGGTGCCTGAGGCACAGTAGCATCCCAGTGTAGCTACTTGGGTTTGTCCATTTGAAAACAGATAATCTGAAGTGTTTTTTACAATATTGCTAGATATTCCTGAGTGTAAATTTAAGAGTTGGACTGTAATTCTTGCATATTTTTGTTATAGTTGTTTATATTGTAAGACTTTCCCCACTATATGTCTGTCCATGCTGTATTGTGGTTTGTGTCTTAATTGTGGATTGTATCTGTATCTTAAGGGTTACACCATAGAAACCTGTTGAAAAGTTTGAAACATGCCATCACTGATGTAAGCATCATCTGCCAGTGAAATGAAATTACATTTTTGTAAAATGTAACACTTTCTTACAGCTGACAAAAATTACTATTGCATTTGGTACCTGCAGTTAAGCATCTTTTTCTGTCTTTGTCAACTGAGGAGGGAGTCTGTCATACTTTCCTTCTGTGATGAATAATACTTAAAAGAACTCAATATTCTTTTCTGTCCAGAATTCTAATTTAAACACTTATCTTCAGAATTGTTTCTTAAAAATGGATATATTTTACTTTGTGATACAATTTCAGTGATAGATATTTTTCTTGAATTCTAAAATTAATTCATTTTTAATAGAGTATAATGAATACTAAAGAAATGTAAAATAATAGAGCACATGCAATTTTTGACAACACATAAGATTATAGAAAGTATGTGACACACTTAGAACTGTGTTTCTTTATTGATCTGCATTTCAACTGAAAAATGTCTCCATCTACATAGATTAACAATTTTATGCTTTTCTTAGTTTTCTAGCAAACTTTGGACAGGGTTAGTTCAAGTGGATGTTTTTGGACCTGTTGGGTTTTCATCTATGTATGTACTTTGGAATCACAGTACCTTTACTATTATACTTCAGCATTTTCAATACATTTAATTATGTAGTAACTCCTTCTCATATGGGAGTTACATGATGAAATTAAAAATAGGAAGTAAAAAAGAGACATGGAGCTCCTGGAGCAAGTCCAGCAAAGGACTGTGAAGATGATTAAGGGACTGGACAATCTCTCTCACAAGGAAAGGCTGAGAGAGTTGGGCTGGTTTAGCCTTGAGAGGAAACAATTCAGAGGTGACCTCATCAGTGTCTATAAGTTGTTGTTGTTGGCTGGACTTTGCGAATGAAGATCTTGGGCTAAGCCTGCGCAATGGATTTTTTAAGTGAGGCACAGGGTGCGCAGAACTGGCCCCACTCCCTTTACTCCTGAGGTTCATCTTGCCACGGCCGAGCAGCTCGGACGGCGACAGCGAGTTCCTTGGGATTCGAACTGGTGTCCTCAGAGGAGGAGCCGGCTCCACAGGCGGGGGCCTGCGCCACTCGGCCAACGCCCGCTGCCTCTCAAGTGTAACATCTCAGATTAAAATGAAGGGAAAAAAACCCAACAAACAGAAAAGCAATAATGTCAGGTTGTTGAGAAATCCTGGGAGCCCATGTGGGTCAGAGCACCAAGGGAAGACCTCACCTTGTCCTCTCAGCCACCGAATGACACAAACGTGGCACTGCAGCCACGCCTGCAACACAAGCAGGGGCAGGGTGTCTATAAGTATCTAGAAGGGGACTGCCAAGAGGATGGGACCAGGCTCTTCTCCGTGGTGGGCAAGAGGCAATGGGCAGAAACTGATTCACAGGAAGTTCCACCTTAATATGAGGAAGAACTTTTTACTGTGTAAGTGACCAAGCTCTGGAACAGATTGTCCAGAGAAGTTGTGGAGTCTCCCTCACTAGAGGTATCCAAGAACCACCTGGATGAAATCCCATGCAATGTGTTCTAGGACAACCCTATTTGAGTAGGAAGGTTGGACCAAATGACCCACTGTGGTACCTTCCAACCTGACCCATTCTGTGAATCTGTGATTATTCAGTTGATGTTGTTTATTAGGCCTTGTGCAAGTAACTTCTTTAGGTCAGCTCTCAGTGGAATTAGTTCCTGTTTAGTTTCTACATTATGTCAAAGTGAATAGTGTCATCAGTCATATATAACTCCACACTATGATTTCCTTGCATGTATTTTTCCATTTGTAACCCAATAAATATATTCTTTTGTACTCAGCATATAAACAAATAATCAGTACAGGAATTCTAATTCAATTAAAAGTTTTAACAGACACAGTTTTTATACAGCATGGTTTGTGTTCCACAGATCCTGTTATAATAGGGATCTTCTTGTTTCCTTTTTTGATTGATTTGTCACTGACTGTAATTATACTATCATTTTTAATTTCTCCCCACCCCTGAACCTTTTGGAATAATGTGGTCTGAGTTTTATGGAAAGTTCTCTAGTTTCAGGGATTCCATGATGTATAATGGTGTATTGAAAAGGATGTGATTGTGTACCAGAATTTGTTGGTAATTCTCCCTTCAGGCTTTGATATGAGAAAAGATTTCTGTTGGCCTCAATAAACAAAGTTAAATACAGTTAGAGTGGAAGTTTTGCTCTGCTGACTGTGGTATGTTATGAATTCTTGGTAATAATTACCCTGACTGCTGAAGAATTGATAGTGTCTCTGTGAGGGCTTTTTTTCTGCCTAATCTTAGACCATAAGCAGAAGCTGATTATTATTATTTCCAAACCAAAATATTTTTTCCCACCAGAAATTGCAGAGTGAAATCATAAGCATGAAGTCGAAACATAGAGGTGCTCCTTTCCTGTCTCACTGAACTTCAAATTGTTCAGAGTACCATAAAGCTTATGGACTCTGGAAGGGAATCATAGAGAAGAATATGACCTTAAAGAGTCTGGTTTAATAGGATTCCCTTTTATGTGGACTTTGAGGTTGTTTTCAATGGTTGCAGGACAGGAAAAACAGATGTGGGGTTGAAGTGGTGGAGTGTTTGTATGTTTGTGAAGAAAAACATACTCTTCACATCTTATTCAGCTATACTGGTTGCAATCTTCTCTAGCCTATGCACTGGGCAGCTGTCTTTCATCCATTGCTCACTGAAAGTGTGAATTGATTTATTAGCTTTGTGTGATTTTTATTAGCCCTTCAAAAAGGGGATTCAGGGAATGTTCTATAACATCAATAACAGTCCACTCTGACTCAGCACAGTTTTGTGTCAGCAGAAATTGTAACATGGTCACTGTGAGAGAAAGAATGACTGACAGGAAGACATTTATCAACTTTCCTCTTTTTATCTATTATGTATCCTTCCTTTTACATTACTTTACCTGCAGCTGGGTGACCTTGGATCCAGCCAGTATGTGAGAGATGTGAGAAGTCTCATGGGAGTCTCATGAGACCCTTGGCTCAAGAGCCAGGGTCCATTTAAGGCCAGGTCCTTGCCCTTGGTGCTTGATTAATCTACCTTTCAATTCTGCCTTTGCCTTGGTGATTTGGCTTCCTTTCTTGACCTGGATGTTCCTCATCCACACAGACTTGTCCAGTGACCACAGGAATGTTGTGTGGCTGTGGTTACCATCATCAGACCCGCGTTCCTCAGGTGCTATGGAACTGCACTCTCACCAGTCAGGTCACTGCTCCACATTGCCACTCCATGACTGACTTGCCTTCCCTTGTGGAGCAGGCTGCCTTTGCTGCCCTGTGCCAATGGGCCTTAATGCCCTGACAGCACAGGGGGTCAGGAAGTTTGGCTGAAACTATCATATTAGTTGGATGGTGTCAAAACAGTAGATATGACCTGTGGGATTCCTTGCTGCTTGAAAGCAGCTTGAAAAGCAGCTGAAAACAGCTACAACCAGCAAAGCATCTTCTTGTGTCGCTATACAACTAGGGCTTTGCATTTATTGCTTTCCTGGACCTTGCAGCTGACACCCAGACCTTTCTCACCCATAGTTAGGCTACTGAGTACACCGCATTTCAACATTACACACCACAAATCTGAAGATGCTTCAGAACATGGAAGCTCATTTGTTAAAAACTTGGGTTCTTGAAACTGGTGTTCCTAAGAGCTCTTTGGCTTGTACTGCTTTTGAAGCCCCAGGTGGGAGATCAGGCATTAAGTTTAACCTACAGTGTTTTGACTAGTATTTTTTACCTGGAAGTATGTAGTTGGGACAACACGTGATGAGTTGAAGAGTTGTCTGTAAGAGGTAGGTGCCAGGGTATTCTGTCTGAGTACTCACCAGCCTAAATTTATTTGATCTTACAAAATTGGGGGCTAATGTTTGGTTTTGCTGTTACCAACCCAGAAAATACATCTTTGTTGTATTAAAACCCCTCAGTCTTACAGTCTGGAATATTTGTTTGTTCAGGTAAGGAATCAAAACCAGTTACTGACCCTGATCTTGTAAGGAGTGCTGCTCATTGCCCAGGTAGCATTTACAGTAGTGCACAACTTAAATTCACTTACACACATGAAAACAGAGTGCAGGCAGAACATCAGCTACAGTAAGTGCAACTTTTGCCTCCCATTTCTCTATATACTACAAATAGGGAGGTAGTTGGGTGGGGCCAAAGAACTACTCTGACTGCAGAATTTCAGTCATACAGTGTTGTATTCTGCACTGGGGTGTTCGTACTTCATATCACAATTGCATCTTGTCAAGGGACTCGCCTCTCTCCTCAGTGATGGTATTTGTGACTACTCCTTACCAATCTTTTGGAGATGAAGGACAGGGTTTGCTGATTGGATACAACCACAAACCTGAGAGTTACGCAGGCCAGGGAAGCAAGGTCAAAACAGAATGCAAGGGATGGATGCATACAACTTCTAATACTTCTAGGCTTTTATCTTTGTGTTGGTTCTTATTTTCCCACAGTTAGTGATTAGATCACTTACCAGATGACCTTTTATTGGTAGTGGTCACATAGATAAACAGGGATATATTAATTGTTAATATAGGCATGCATTTTTATATGCAATACACTGATATTTCTAATGTATTAACCTTCTCTTTTTTTATGCCAGAAGACACAAGAAGTACTAGGCACAGAAACCAATCCCGGATATAAGCTCTCTGAAAATGGTTGATAACTGCAGGCTTTTTAATAGAGTGTGGTGCCCCCTGTCTCAAAAATTAGGTAGCCAAGTGTTCACCTGGCCCTTGAACTCTTTTTAAAGAGCAAAACAGTACTGTAAGAGCTGTTCTGATCTCAGATGTGTTTTCTAAATATGCTTTAGGTAGTTCAAAAATCCATTATTCAGTGAAAGCAATTATAATTTTTAGAAAAGTGTTGAGAAACTTGCAAGTCATTTAGGGCATTTGGAAAATTTGGGTCAAGGTAACCAATCGGGACTTACCTTTGTCACATCCAGCTTTATTTTAGTCAAGTTTGTGAATACCAGAGCCTCATCAGGCTCTGTATTTATCTTCTGATAATACTTTAGTTTTCATTTGTGATGATGATGCAGCTCATCTAAAAGGATGTAAGGGTATAATGTGCTGCCTTTTGATAATCATCTTTGCCCCCTAGTTTAATTAGCCATCAGATGCTTTAGTCCTTCTGATCTGCATTCTGCTGGAGGGTTTTAAATTTCAGTGAAGTTTATTGAGGTTTGAGGCATGCTGGTGATAAAGTGAAACCCCCTTGTTACATAATGTGCATGTGAAAGATCACCACATTTAAATACTGTGATAAGGCTGCCTCCGAATCTTGACCATCTTTGGGCAAATTGCTAGGCTTCTCCTTTCAACAAAGCCTTCATTTTGTAGGTGTGATTTAAGTTCTACTCTACCTCCCCTATGCAGAGGGGAGACTCCATGAAAGAGCAAATAGGAGAGGTTCAAACAAATCCACTAAGGACGGTACATTTCCGAACAAAGGAGGGGAAACAGCTACACATCTGACGCACAGCAGCACAGAGCAAAGGTGACCAGTCCATCTAGACCAAAACCAGGCTTTCAAAACAATTCAGAAACCTTGGGCATACTGAGCATCCATCGTGGTTGGAATACACTTAATGCAGGCTGATTTGAGGTTTTTCACTGTTTATCTGCAAATCTAGGCTCATTTTGTAACTGTATGACACCTTTGCAAGACTAAACAGTGATTGTGGTTTATACTTTAAATAAAGGTTACATTTTAAATGATTTCCTGAAGTTTTTGAACAAAAGAAATAATAACCTGAAAATCCAGCCTTCTTTTATTCTAAGGAGGGAATTCTTTTAACTCTTTGCATTACTAATTACTGTATTAATTCTTGGCAACAAATAGTCCTGTAAAAAACTTTTTATCCAAGCAAGATAAAATACAGGATTAAAAAAAAAATATAAGTGCTTATAGGAGACAATTTGCATGTCCTAACACTTAACTTGTTGGGAGTAGGAAAGAAATCTCAAATTTGTCATTGTGCATTTGTTTACACTAATGTGTTATTGCTTGATCACTGCACCATCTCTCTCCCTGACAAACACCTCCATCTGTCTGTAGAGAGAGCCAACCTAGCAAGGCTGACAGCTTATTGTTTTAGAAATTTGGGGGAGGGGAGGGCGTTGAGGGGAGGGAAGGGGGGAAAAAAAGAAAAAAGAAATAAAGCTTTTCTTCTGTTGCTAGCGATCCAGGAGTGCAGTGATTCAGGGGGTTGTTAACTGCTCTGTGTAATACTCACTTAGGGGCTACAGCTGGTGCCAGTTTACAGCATTTAGATTTTGAGAGGATGACTGTCCAGCCTGCTGGAGGATAAGATGCATTTCTGTGCACTGGATATATCTATCCTCAGAGAGTCTGAACCCCAACATAGTTGCACTGTAAGTTATGTGACAGTAGCATATGTGAAGTCTTTGTAAAAGACTGTAGCATTTTTTCCCCCACAAGAAGTTTTCTCGCTCTTTATGTGACTTCAGTTACATCCCCGAAGGGCCAGATGAGGGTTTTCTTCCACTGAATTCTGTTGGTTTTAAACTGGGCCCACCAAAACAGAAGATATATTAGTTTAAAAGTAATTTTACAGAAGAAAATTATGAGTATATGAGGCCAGAGTTGCCTGGAAAAATAGAAATTAAAGGCTATACTTTGTCTCAGATGGCTTGTGCAACTGACTTCATGTTGACTGCACCCTTTTAGATGTGTTAGGCTGACAGTGCTGGGAAATTAGCCCAGGCCCTCTGACTTCTGGTAGCTTTTCTGACTGCTGGACTAGGAACTTGCATGACAGATTGCATCCAGCACAGTAGGCTGCAGAAAGTAGTTAATGGAAAATAGGCTGCTTTGATGTTCACTTCTGGTGGGCCGATCCTCTGGTTTAAAGGCTAAACATCTATTGTCCTCAGTAGGAGTTTTCTTTATGAAAAAGCTTTCACAAAATCTGTAATTTCCCATTTTGTTTTCTGAGACTGTGGTTTGCTCTATTTCTACATTCAGTAGCCAGCAAATATTTTCAAGAGTAATTTGTAATTTTTGGATCTCTAGCTTCAGATGCCACAAACATGGCCTTATATCTCAGAAATAAGCTAAGCGTCTGTCCTCTTCTGCTAAAGCAGATGTCTCTAGAGTGCTTCCATCAGAGCACCAGAAATGAAGGCACCAAAACACACTGTCTACTTTGCTGGAAAATGGGACTAAGCACTGCAGAGATGCACCTTAGGAAACAGGCTTGGCTAGAATTCAAAAGGGAGGGAGGGTGAGGAGAGTGAGAGCAAATACAGTAGCAGCCTATGATTAGAAATCTTAACAATGACAGTGAGTTCTGTTTAATTTCTAACTGCTTAAAAGCAGGCCTGGGGAAATGCTCTGCTTAGAAATGTCATGGAAAGTGCAGCTGGTCCATAGGCTTTATCTTGAAAAGCAAAGGATCTTTCCCATTTTGCAGTAACACTGCCATTTACTGGGCCATACCACTAGCAATTTGCAACAATGCGAGGAAAAAAGGCTGCCATTTGACCTAGAATGCAATTTTCAACTAATTAATAAAGTGACCATTAGTGCCCGAGGGGATAATAACAGGAATAAGAACAAATTGCTGTGGTGTGCAAAAGAGGCTTGGGCATTGTATTGCAAATTTCTTATGGTACTATTCTTTTTTTTTTTTCCTCACTAATACTTTTAAAGTGCCCCCACTCAACACTTGCTCCTTGTAGGACCCTTGCAAACCACATAAGAATTAGCCCTTCAAAGATCAATCAGGATCTAATTGTTGTTAACAAAGTGCCACCTGGAGAGAAATGTTATAATATACCTTCATTACAAAGCATTCAATCTCTCTCACACTCACAAGTCCTGGCTACAGTACAGACAAAAAGAAGCAGTTGCAGGCATTAAGATCAGGCACCTGCAATTGCTTGTAAGACACTGCCAGTCCCCCTGCACAAATATGCTCCTAACATTGCATGAGCCTCATTAGAACTGCTCTGTTTATGCCTCCTCAGAGCAAATTTCACTGGGATCTCTCCATTTGCAACACTCTAAGGTATTCCTGGAGCCCTCATGTTTGTGGGGACGTTCGGCAAAGCAGTGACACCGTTTGCCCTGAGTTTCACTATATGCTCTAGGATATGCTCTCAGTAAGGATTTTTCTGTATTTTATGACCCTTGCTCTCAATGTCCCAAAGGCAAATATTCAGGAAGTCCCCAGCAAATCGACAATGTCCAGGTTTCATTTCTCTGCCGTGAATGAAATTTTACTTGTAGGTATAGCACATCTGCTGTAGGTCCTGGCAGTGGTCATACTTTGCAGCTTCAGTGGTTAAAATTCAAGACAAGACCCACGTTGCCCAGTGTCTGTCCCTTAATGCTTGGACACCCTTGTGGCTCTGTGTCCACAGCAGCTGAAGTCAACTGATACGAGTCTCATCTGTCCTGAAGCTTTCCAGTGGATTGTTTTATAGCAAATTGAAAACTACTGTCCAAAGGCTTGCTTTACAAAGTCAGGGAGTTGGCTTTACTGAAAGCTAACCTCCTTGAGAAACTAACCATAAATTCCAGTTTCTGATCAGTTACTCAATCTGTCTGCTGTGGCCGGCACAAAGAAGGGACAGAAATTGGTAGTTTGGGAGCAGGTGGGGGAGCATAGGACCTTTGCTCAGATACTTTGTCCAGTTCGATTCCTTAACAGATGTACATGGAGGCAAGAACTTCTGGAGATCTAAGCAATGGTAACAGCCTTAGGCTTCTGGTTTTCCTAGAGAAATTGCCTCTGTCCAGATATGTATGTGGGGAGAAACGTCAGACTCATGGCCTTTCTTGTTGGATAACTAATCCAAATGGCCTATTTGCCTACATTTTTGAACATATGTATTGCAAATAGAGATGCATAAGACTTTTTTTTCCCTAAAGAGCAAATTATATAAAACCAGGCCAGTCCTTTTGAATCCTGAAAGACATTACTCGTTAAATGTAATTTCAAATGTTCCTAACTGGCAGATACAGGCTGTATGTGCTCACCCTGCAACTGCTTTGTAAACAGTCATCATTATTGCTGCAATTAAAACACATGCTTTGAATTTTTCATTTTGATTTTGCCTGTCATTGCCTATCTTCAGCTTCCATGTAAGAAGACTGTTCATCATAAAGGGTCTGCACTGGTTTAACTTTGGTGAAGATTTACCAAATGATTAAATGGTGATGATTGAAATGCAAAGTCTTTGATGTAACTGGTACAGTGAGGCTCTACCAAAGTAGTAAGGATGTAAAAGTTTTGCTTACGTGTAGTGGGGGAAAGGAGCAAAGCATCTCCTATGACTGGAAGAGCATTCTCCAAACAGCACTGGAAAAGGTGGGCTTCCAACAGCACAATCCCAGACTCAAAGATTGCCTTTCTGATACACTAAAGTCACTGGCAACACAAATCATAAAGCAGTCCAGAACATAAAATGTGCACCTCTCAGCAGTCCAGTATCCTTGTGCTTGAAATTAATCAAAAATAGCCCCTAAATATGGGGAATATTACCTGTAATAACTCTGCAATGCTGAGGCCAGATACCAAGATGTGCAAAACTAGAAGCCACATGAAAATATCAGCAGTTGACTGGCTGTGCAACATTTTGCTAAAAGAGGGTTGATTATATCCACTTCTCAGAAAGATTATAGTTTGAAGAAGGGCAAGAGATCGTTATGTGAGTTGGGCTATATAACTGCATAGTATCTGGGTAGAGCTTCAGAGAAGAAACTGTGTGAATAAGCAGGAGGGTGTGCACGGGGTTATCCAGACGGCTAATCTCTGGTCAAATTCATGCCCTCCAAAGAAAGGCACAAGGAACTGAGATGGAAGGGTTTGCCATTTCCAAAACAGCTTGGCAGTCCCCCAGGACTGTAGGCTGGCTTCACAGGAGGGTCTGTTCTGCTGACACAAGAGATGGATGTACATACAAGTCCCATTAGCATTGAAGGGAGGTGCCTGCTAAACTTTCCCACGCATTAGCAGAGGAAAAGACTTCTAAAGGTATCTCACAAGGTAACAGAAGGTTGTTGTTGCACATGTTGCATTTCTTTAATATCTGCCTGTGATACAGCTGTACACTTACATCATTTGGATGCGTCTACTTGACATCTTGCTGTCACAAGGAGGCATTTTGGAGCCATGCAGCATGCTTTCCCATTATCCTCAGTGCAAGTCCATAAATACACAACTTGTGTGCAACCTGCTTGCATACTGATTCTCTGTGTCCCAGATCAATCTGTTGTTGATTCCAAGGACTATAGTCTACTTTGATTCCTACTTTTTTACTGAATGCTCATCAGCAAGAATATATAGTTTATTTTATTTTTTTCTTTTTGTGGCTGTTTTTCTGTCTTTTGTAGCAGCCATTAAGGTTTATTTGTGGGCTGAGGAAAGTTAAACCCTTTGTGACAATGTATTGTGGAGCTTTACTTAATCCTGTGGGGTATTTGGGTGCATTTTACTGGGGGAGGGATGGAAGGAGTAAAAGAAAAATCTGTAGAAATCAGAACAGGAGATCTAGAGTCCTAGAAGGTGGCAATCTGTTAATTAGTGTTCTTGGGAAAACCTGTCTGTGATGAAAATAAAGCCCCATCGTTAAAACCCACTGCATTTTCCTTTTCTGCCCCTGAATGTTGTTAACAATGTTGCACTCTGGTTAAGTAAAAATCTAAAACTGCAGTGAAGTGTTAGTAATCGGTTCCTGAGCAGATTCCCTAATGCTATTCACTTTTCCCTGCTAATCTTCCTGTGTGAGTTATAACAATGCAGCACCAAATGAGAAGGAAATGTCAGGTTATGTTTCAGGGCCAGCCTCCTGCCCACCCTCCATCTGTGCTGATGTCAGTGCTTATTGGAACATATGCTGCCTGTTGCTCACTGACCATCTGTTAGCTGAGCTGATGAAGTGTTCCCGTTGCTGGGACAACCCGGCCCTTGATTGCCAGTGGCACTGCAAACATTTTCTTCTCAGGTTTCACTTTTATCTGTGCTCTGGAATGGCAGCCCCGCCGTCTTAAGGGTTATCCCATCCCTATATTTTCCCTTGATCTGGGGAGGGGGAAGCACAATCAAAATTCAAGGTCCAAGTTTTAGGGCAAAGTAGTAAAAGGCTGCAGCAGAGCTAATGTGACTGTGAATTAACTCTTGGTATTACGGGCTTGGACACAGGGGCAGGCACACTTTCCAATGGGAGCTCAGGGTTGAGGGAGCATGTCTGGTAGTAGTCAGAAAGTTTTTGTGATGAAACTGTGACTGAAACACCCATAGCCTTAAACACATGCAAGCCTGCAGAGGGATTTTTAGATCCAAGCAAAAGGCAAGGGATGGGCTACTATTCCCTTGATTAAGAGTCACTTGTTCTGGAATTGTGGTTGTTGTAGTTGTGCCTTACGGCCACAAATGTTTGGGACATAACTGAATCCAAATGTAACCATTTTTTTACAGTGTAGGCCTCAGTTTGCAGAGCAAAGACAATGCTGAGCTCTAGCAGTCATACAACCCTTTGCCCGCACACAGCCTTTTAGCAGCTCTGTCTGGTGAGCTTTCCCCCTCTTAAAAATGTCTACAAACATTAATCAATCCTCATGACAAGCCTGTGGGGCTGGCAGGTGGTATTCCCGTTTTACAGAGGGAGAAGCAAGTGTGAGAACTGGCACGAGACGCGCGGCATGCCCACATCCCAGCCTTCCCCTGCTGAGATCACTAGACCAGATTGCCCTTCACTACGCACCAAGAGCCCCAGCTCTGCCATGGTGCCAACAGGAGCTGCATACCAGACACGAGGGCTGCCCTGTAGTTCTTTCTGTCTTACATGTGAACGGAATAGAGCAGCATCTGATAAATGAATGTTTTTGGAGAAGCCGGCCACAATACATAGGGTAAAATGGGCCAGCCATGAGGGTACAGGAAGTCTGGATGCTCTGTAGTGTTAAACACTGTAAAGTGGTGAAATGTCTTGGTCTTTCATTTTCTATGTTGGTATTCCTCAGTGTTTTCCCCGCTGACCCTGGGGTTTCGGTCCCTGGGTGACAGCAGTCTGACATCTCTCAGCCCTAACTTCAGAACTGATCACTATCCCATCATCCTTCTATTTCTCTCACTTCCCTTTGGCCCAGCCTTGTCTCTTTCATGTTTTCCCAAAATCTTTTTCTCAGATATGTTATCCCTTTGCAGACCCTACCTAGCAAACCCAAAGTTTTCAGTCTTTCTCTCATCCACCCTATCCTTTCTGTTTTCTCCCACAATCCAGTTGTTCCTGTAGCCTGGCCATTCAGCTGGACTCTGGCTGGCCTTTCTGACAGCTTCCCTTGTGTCTCATGTTTCTAAGATTCTTTTTTCTGCTGTTTCTAGTTCAAAAATCCTCATTCCATCTTGAATGTATCCTCTTAGGTATCTACACCATCTTTTCATAAGGCTAAGCTGTAAGCTTTTCAGAAAAAGGGCTCATTCTTTTTCATCTTGTGCATCAATTATTGTTTTAATTAAATGACTGAATAATACAATAATGAGTGCTCAGAGACTACATGACGTGTGGTAGAGCTGGATAAGATTTGATCCATACTGATGTAATCCTAGGTGTTAATAATAATGTACAACTTCAGCATGTGTTGCTATTTCAGGATGTTCTGGCACAACGGGCTGGTTTTATTCACCCTGGGGATTTACCTTGCCTCATCTGCTCTGTGATGAGTGCCTGAGAGTTTGGTCTTTTTCTGTGGCACGTGTGAGGTATTGCCCTGTGTTTGTGTTGAACGAATGGCAAGTCGAGTCTCTTACCTTGCCTTTATTGTGGTTATGATAAAAGCATTTATCTGATCTTATCGCAGTTACCAGAACAGAGCCTGAGCACTCTAAATTACAGCCCTCTCTTGTGGCAACTTGTTTTGTGCCAGTCTGCTTTTAAATCCACTTTGGAGTCCTTGTTTGTTGTCAGAATGGTGCAAATGTGCTGGTATGTAGAAGAAAATTGGACTGATCTTTTCTCTCCTCCGAGAATGTCATAGAGCTTGGCAGCTTGAGTGTCCTTTCAGACCTAGTTTACTATGCATTTGGAATCAAAACAATGCAGAATGTAACACTTTGCTTCAAGATTAGACTACTTGATTTTCCCTCAATCAAAAAATGTGAAGGAAAATTGGTATTATGAGCCACAATATGCCCAGCCTCCAGAAGGATTTGCAGTTCCTAACTGAAAGTGCTATTTTTACCCAGGACAGGACTGAATGTTTTGTGCAGCTTTTAGACCCAGATTAAACGGTAACTCCTTTCTATACGGGACTGAGAAGATAGGTTACAGCGTGGCTTAACTGAATGGTATTTGAACAGCGAGAGTGGTTAATTAAAGAGTTTTAACACCTTGAGATTGTACTAGCAAGGTGAGATGAGGCATATAAATGTAATTTACCAGAAATTTGTAATGTTTGTGAATTTCTAGAGAAGTGTAGCAGCTAAGGGTCACGTTGAAATCCCAGCTAATGATGCCCTTGCTGCCATTATGGGCATCTATGCAAAAAGCAGAGGGGTGGATATAAATTGCCTGTTTGATGTTGCTTAGACAGAGGTATCAGAACCAGTCACAGAAGAACTATTGGGCTGCTAGGGAAGTTCCTCAGCTGGGCGGTGTCAGTTGACACCATCAGAGAAATGCCAGTTTTGACCAGCCAAGAATCTGATCGCTGCTGTGGCTGAAGTGTTAGGCATTCAGAGCTCTGCTTAATCACAGCTTTAACACATTTCCTGAATATGAATGGCCGGATCCTGTAAGAACAATAAACGCTTGCACTTTCGTGCTCTAAAGTTTGCAAAGAGGGGCTGTTGTGTGTGACTTTGTGAAAAAATCCCATCCTCACCACAGTGCTGGGGGCAGGCTGCCACTGACATCAGTCGCGCAAGGATTTGCACTGCCCGAGTTCTGGAGATGACTCTCCACACAAATTAATTAAAAGATGCCTTAAGTAGGTGCCCAGCCAGCACAGAAGGAACCCAGCTCCGTTACTAGTCTGCAATCCCCAGTTTTCCAGCTGTCACTATGTAATACGGTCTCCCCCTCGCGTAATTCCTTCCTGTAGTCCAATAGAAGTCCCTCAAAGAAGAAAGAAAGAAAGAAAGAGGAGCAACAAGCAAGTAATCCTGTCATACGATCTGCCCCAGTAGTTTGGGGCCTGTTTCTCTTTCAGGGGCTGTGAGCTTGCTTTGAGGTGCACAATAGAGATGCCTTCTCCATTGACTGGGGAGCTCAATGAGCCAAAGTGGGCTGCAGCCCCGGTAACAGCAGCAGCAGCAGCAGTGGTGCAGCGCAGTAATGGGCCCAACTGTTAACTGATTTAACACTCTGCCAGCTGCAGTCCCTGAGCTCCGAGAGGAGCGGCCGGCCTTTGAATATTACCTTTCAGCCAATTAGACATATGTCACTTTCATAAAACCTTTCATGTGCACTCCCGTCGAGGGGAGGATCTGCTGGGGAGAAGGAGGGAAATGAGTTACCTACCTGCCTCCCTCCCAGATGCACCGTCCCTCCCTCCAATAAGAATTTTTAGTTGTTTCTGGTATTATTTTTAGCACTGATGCAAGTGCCTGGAATGGGGTATGAGGGAAAGGGAATGATTCTCAGAGCTCCAGGAGTTTTTCAGACAATCTTATAGGTTGCCTAGGATAGTAGGCTTCTACAACAAAGGTGGGTTTCGGTCATTAGATTGAAATGAGACCTCTTTTGTCACCTGAAGACTGAGAAGGTTGACATTATCATCTGACTCTGATTGAGACTATTTCACATGTGAAAAAAATCCTGATCTCAAAATAAGCAAATAAGTATGCAGATATCAGAGGACTGCAGGTGCAGAATGTGGAAGTTTTGGACAAACAATCAATTTCACAAAGAAAAAAAAGTACACATAAAGTTGTTACTAGAGAGCTGCAGCTGAGGGAGAGCACTGCAGGCTGCATGCTTTGTCCAAAGGAGCTGCAGGCAGGGCACCACTGAGTCAGCAAACACAGCCTGAGCTACCCACCACAGCCAGGGTCTGCAGAGGTGGGAAGTACATGGGACATGGATGTCATGGATACGTATTTTCAGAATCAGCACAGAAGGCAAAAGTGTTTATATAGGCCAAAGAAAAAATATGCCGCTTATTCCTTCAGATTGCTTGACTATTTTTATTTCAGTAAGGCTGAAATTCTTATTTCAGTCATGTCCACTTCTTTATGCTTTTTATATTAAAACACACAAAAAAGGCAATATTAAAAGGCATATTAAATTGTGATAAAATATGGCAGATTATAGCAAGTTTTTAAAACAAAATATTTAGTAAAATGTATTTAAAATAATGTAATTACAAAAGCTGATATACTTTAATAACAAGTGAATTGGACCTAAGAAGTTGTGCCAAAATTAATGAAATTTAAAATATAAGGATCTTTCTTCACAGTAATGTAAAAACAAAAGCATTTTGGAGGCTCTAATGTACAGAAAAACTTCTGTTTTGAAATCCTGGTTTAAAGCTTCCAAGTTGGCTCTTGTTGCTGACACTGTCAGTGAATAGAAATGAGTGAGCCAGAACTGTGTGAAGAATACTTGTTTTTCCCACTGGAGAGGAAAGAACCCACATGGGTTGTATACACTTTCAGAGTTGGACAACAAACTGTATATGACATGCAAGAAAATAAGGGAATTGGGGAATGGCTATTACTTCTGTAACTTGGGAAAGGAGTGCTGAAACTAAATTAGTCAGATAGGTTGCTCTCTGAATAAGCGTGATCAATTTACTCAGTTTTGGCTTTCCCAAGTTTATTCTGTGTTTTCCTCCTCAGTCTCTTCAATGATCTTCCCAGCAAGTTGTTCTCTGACTTCAACTTCTGGTGCTTAGGAATCAAGAAGCAGTGCATGATGTATTTTCAGGTGAGGATGATGTTTGTTCTAAGTGTGCAGAACTGGTTTGCAGGTATTCAGTCCTTTTCACACCTGAAGAAAGGTTTGAACTTAGTTTTTGAAAAAGTACCTCTCTTTTCCAAAACACTCTTCCATTGCCATGTGTTCCATTGCCACGTTTTGACCTGCTTCAGCAGTGATGACAGGATTATGTAGTGGTAACATATAAGCTGAAATGAGAAGCTACTTGGAAGATCTCAGAATTGTAGACAGACAAGTACTTTAAGCCGCCATAAGTAGTCAGTATTGATAAAAGCAACAGTTCCACATTTCTTCTGCTTCTGGCTGCTTGTTCTCACCCTTTCACTGTTTTCTCCCTTTCGCTGTATTTTTGCTAGGTTAATAGTGAACTGGAGCAGATGCAGCTGTTAGTTGAGAGAACAAGGGTGCATCTGAATCCATTCTCCCCAGTCTAATTCATGGCATGACTACACAAACCTTTGCTACAATAGGCAGAGGATGGTACTACCAACGATGGAACTGAGCATCCAGGACAGGGAGAGAGCAGGACCACATTTCCCCTGTGTTAGCTTTCTGCCTCCACTGAGGTTATTTTCCCCTTTGACGAGGATAGCTTGCACATTTTTAGCTGCTGGATCACCTACCAAAAGAATCCAGTTGAGGAAATCTTACAAAGCACAAGTGAGAAGTTACAAAACACCTGTTGAGCTAAGGTTAGCATTCCTCTTGCTGGTAATTTCTGTGATCAAAATTCTTCTAAAGCTCCCTACAGGTGTTGCTACCTCTAGACATTGTTTGGATGTGGTAACTTTCTCAGTCGGGTAGTTCAGTGCTGCTTAGCATGTTTCAGATGACAATCCCCACTTCCTCAGAGTACATAGTTCTTGGGTAAAAAGGAGACTGAACGTAATTAGGGAACCCATAATTTTAAATATACTGTAAATAAACAACATGATATTTCCCTGCTGTGGAATCATATTTGCTTCGCAGGTATTGTATAGCATGATTATTCTCTTTTTTATCTTTCTCTGCAAAATCTTCACTGAAGTGATCTTGCAAATTCTGTTCCTTTCCACCATCAGTCATTTACTTGTTATGGCTTGGAACTTGCATATCTTTATGCATTTGAATCCATTACTAATGCACAAGCATTCATCAATTTGGCAGGAATGGACATTACACATCTGTAATTCATAAGCTTCAAGTCAGTTTTGGGTGGTGATGATTCAGGCATCCACTGAATGTCCAAATTCCCTTTGGCATTAGTTGTCCAGCCATAACTTGCTGAATCCAGCGGAGTGGGTTCACATTGCAGGAATCATCTCCAAATTCCTGCTTAATGGTTTGCATGCAGTTCATGCTGGAATAAGCAATCTTTGCATGGGGGAAGCTGGTTGGAGTCAATTTCATCCCTCTTGGCAGAGGAGGTTTGATAATGGCATCGGTTGCTGCACTTTTAGGGACAAACAGATGGCATGTGAATTCTTATAATTTCTGAAAGAAGCCTGATGAAAGCTCCCAGGGTTGTCCAAACACTGAAAAGTTATATTGATAATGGCATTTTCTTTGCATGAGTTCTAGGGTTCCCAGTTTTCCTTTGTTTGAAAACACACCAACAGCATTGCATCCCCAAAAGACATGCAGGCCAATCAGTACGCTGCATGCGTCTGTCCCAGGGGAGAACACTATTATATTACTGTCAGTGAGTGATGCTTTGTGTCTGTTTTCTGAGTTTCTCATGCATTAGCCAAGTACTATAATTCTGCTGGGTTTTACCCATTGTTTGAGCATACAGTCTAACATGCATCTTTTGAGAAGTCCTTTTTTCCTGTGGTGGTCTCTGGTTAGGAAGGAAGAGAGGATCACAGCTGAATTGAGATGTGATGTACTTTACCTTTGTGATTTACACACACACAGACACACACACTGCATTTTTAAAGCAAGAATTTGATGAAATTTGACTTGCTGGTGGGACATGAGAAAAATTTGTCTCTGACATTTGGATGTCATATCGCTTAGTTGTGTCCATGAAAATAACTTTTATTGTTATTGTCTGATAAATGCTTAACAATGTATTAACTTTATGACTTTCTGCACCTTGGTATAGTTCAAATGAGCCTTGTTAACACCACTCAGCCTTTGGACAAGGTTTTGTTAATAACACAGGCAGATGGGATAGTGATGGTTTCAGGGGGGCTTTGGTGGACTGTGTGGGTTTTTTTCCCCCATCTGACTAAATAAACTAAGTCTTAGCCAAAGAGGTTTATCCGTTGCTCTGTTCTTGCTGATGGGCTTAAGTCTTCCTTCTATCCTGTTAGCATTGTATGAAGAAGCCATGTGTGTTTGACTTAATTCAGTTCTGAGACTGAAAGGGCCACAGCTCACTCTCACTGCATACTTTGATGTCTGCTGTCCTCTGTAAAACTGCACTACACAACACCACTTGGATACCTATTGATTTTTACTTGGTTGCTTTCAGCCTGTATTCAGCACTAAATTATCTTTGGCAAGCATATCCATCAACAAGTTGTCTGGATATGTGATCTGTTTTCCCTTTGTCACCCTGGCTGATACATACCTAGTAGTTCCTTCAGCCCTGGTCCTTTGGGCTCCAAAGATTTTGTTTCTCGGTTGAACTATTTATTGGTTTCTGGGTTTGATTTTTTTTTTTTAGAGCCACTCTTGCTTTGAGATAAAAGTTGCCGTTGCATCTGGATTGACAAAGACCCTTTATGAAAAATGCAGAGATCACTTGGTATACAAAGGGTTTTTTTCCTGCAAAAATATTCAAAATTTGGATTATCTATTTGGCATTCTTCAATGCTTTTGTTTTGGCTTCTTTTACTTGAAAGTATAAACAGCAGCACCACCTGAAATTAGTGAATTCTTGGAGGCACAATTTCTCTATTGAAAATGTCAAGGGTCCTGGTTCTTTGCAACGTTCCTTACTTGTTCATCAGCACATCGTGTATTCCATTTTACAGATGATAGCTACTCCTTTGTCTTCTCAATGTTGGTGGGGGGATGTTTGGGGAGCTGTGTTTTTGTAAGTTTGAGGCTTTTTACTGGTGGAACACTCATTCATACCCCTTGGATCCTGTTTCTTTGTTTTCCTAGAAGTTTCTCCCTTTGCAGCCATTGCTCTTTGACCCAATGACACCCCACAAAATCTGTTTTTTGGCCATAGTTATTCATACTTCTCATAATCCTGAATGTCTGATGCTTCACTTTTGTTCAAGCCTTTGGCAGCATCCTGAAACAGAATCTGCTTGCAGATTTAGGCAGCTTTCAGAAGAGTATATTCAAGTGAATGGTCAGATGCAAGTTTATCTTAGAGCTTTCTAAAGCTGTGTGAAGTGTGTGTGCTTCCTGTGTTGTTTCCAAAATGTTCCCTCTTCCTCCTTTTACTGTTCACTTTCATTGATGTAACACTGATATTTCAAATGCACAATAAACAATGAGTATATTGGAGACAGCAGCAAAGTTCACCATTGACGCGGTCCGAAAGGGAAAGAAGGATCGGTCCACGCAGGGAAGGGTGCGACGGGCGTGAACACTTTATTAAGGAGAGCATGGGATACTTTTAGGGTCTGTTCGGAGGGTTCTAGAACTTGGGTGGTGTTAGGGGCGGACCACGACACAAAAGGAGAAGGGAGGGAGGGTTTATAACTTATAAGGAAGAACTGGGGGTGGCCCAGCCTCACAGGGTGGAGCTGCATTGCTCCACCGGCTAGCCAATGAGGTTTTGGGGTACATGAACCAATCAGGGGGCTGTAACCGGGGTTTCCAGAACTAAGCAGAACAGTTGGACATACAGGAGTAATAGAATGGTATTAATTACCTGTCTAATACATCTTTTTGTCCTAACTATAACATTTAAACTGTATAAAAACTTGCAGAAACAGCAGCTTCATGGCAAGGGTTTACAGCAGGTGTTAGTGGCAGCAGCAAACAGTTTCATCCATAAGTAAGCATTATTTTCTTGACAGTTTATGACAGGTCCCCTCTCCCGACACACCATCATGTAAACATAAACAGAGTGAGCACATGTATAATGAAAATTGATATCTTGGCATTCAGTTTTCATTTATTTCATCTTGGAAAAGCTAACCAAATTGACAGTAGTAATTTGTCATCAAACTGCTAAACCACAAAGGTAAGTCCTGTAACAACACACAAACCACAGAGATAATGAAAAGTCTAATGATTTACATAGATAAATCCTTCCTAACTCAAAATTTGGCTCTTCACATTATACCACTTAACTACCCAGAGTCATTGACTAAGAAGAAAAGTGTTGCATTTCCACCTCACTGAGCACTCAAATGGTAATAGAAGATGGAATACAGATATTCTTTACACTATCCCTGGCTTCCCTTAACCACGCAGAGAGTGTGAAATTTTAGCAAAAAGGTAGAATTCAAAGACTCAGTAAGATACACTAACAAAATAAAGCAAAGATGGATTTCCATTATAACAATTTGCTTTCATTCAATGCTTTACATTATTCAACTCATAAAAATTTCTGTTATCACTATTATTTTTCTGGCTCCCCTTTAGAACCAGATGGATAACTCCCCTGTTAGTGAATTGTCATATAACACTGAAAGCTCAAACCTTTCCATTCATTCTCTACCCTCTTTGTAATAAGAAGTGACTAGATGAATCTGGACCAGAAAATTGCTGAAATGTGTATGTTCCTGGGAAACATTTAATCCTTAGCAAAACAGCATATTTGGCAAAAAAATTAATGGAGTTGCTAATGCCCCCATTAGGCCCAGCTAGCAGTATTTTGTAGTGCCATAAATGAAATAAATACTACCCTCAGAAAGGAACTGCCCATGCAGAACACTGTTGGTAGAGTTCTCCCACTCACCTTTCTTTAATTACCTGCATTTAGGTGGTAAGAGGAAGAAGTGAACAAATGTACAAGTGGTAACAGACTAAATAATCTGATTAATAAGGTAGATTGCCTGTATAACACTTTGTATTCTTCCTTGATTTGGATGTTTTAAACAGTCCATAATGACCAAGGTGAGGAAGCATGAGAATCACCCATGTAAGAAACTTAAAAATTTAAGACAAGAAGTTCATGGCAAGAGTAGAGGAACTGGAGGAGCATTTTGTCTGCAGGATTTCTCCTTTGTGATTGTATGCTCCGGTGTTAATAAAGTATTGGCTCTATTCAAGGGTT
Organism: Formicarius rufipectus; assembly: GCA_013399695.1. Taxonomy (NCBI): domain Eukaryota; kingdom Metazoa; phylum Chordata; class Aves; order Passeriformes; family Formicariidae; genus Formicarius; species Formicarius rufipectus. The sequence continues at coordinate 342,384 of VXAU01003168.1, read as the reverse complement.
TTCCCAATGGCTGAGACATTTATGATGTCTCCTGCCCAGATTCCCTGTACCTGGTAAGGTTTGATGTTTGCTACAGACTTGTCCTCAATAAGGGCATACACAGAACCACCTTCCTCAACCCAGGTGTCCATCTTCATGGGACTTGCAGGAATTTAATAACTTGCAGTATAATTTCAACTTCCATCGACCTGGCTAGTTAACTAGAAGGCCATTAAGAGAGCTGAGTGTACTTGAAGATAGGCACATGTGTAGAAAATTATCGAACAAACCTTCTTTTTCAGTAAACTTGGCTTAAAATGGTTGTTAACTCTCAGGCTCTTATCTCTGTGCAGTAATATTCCATCAGCTTCTAGTGACTTCACTGCCGTTGTGAATCCTTGATGATTCTGGCACTTCTTATCTGCTGATGTGTCCTTTTAGGAATCTAACGTGAAGGTCACTTTTCTAACAGCTTATCTCCTTTGAAAATGTAGGGAGGTACGATAAACATGGTCGTAGCTCTTCAAATGTGAGGGTTTGGCCTATTTAAAATATATTCTGCGTACTTGAAACTATTGGCTATTGTTGCCTTTTCTTTTCTCCTATGCCTTGAGAGTCAAACACAGATACTCTTTCTGTCTTACAGCAGAACAAATCAGATAATTAGACAAAGCAATACTCTATGCAAATTAGAGCTGAGGAAAATAGGAGGAATTTCTCACCATGAAAGAGGTAATGGAAGTTACCTCCAGATTCTCAGTAACTACTGTCAACTCTAGAATTTAGCTGGCACACAAAGCAAAAAGAACAAAGCCCAGGCAAGAGGAAAAAGGAAAACAAGGCACTTAAGATTATCCCAGGGGAGATTAGATGAAGATCCCACTACAGGAACTCTTGACACTCCAGACACAGGCTTAAGAGACTGTCCTGAATTAGACGCTCCAGAGAGCAGAGCTAACAATAGCCACTGGGTGCAGCAGGCTGAGCTGTGGTCCCCGGGGGCTTCACTATCCATCAGAAATTAGTCACTGGGACAGAGAAGGTGAAAGAAAGGGAGAGTCAGAAACAGCTACTGTTCTCTCTTCAAGCCCTGCAAGTCAAGTGAGTGACATGGGCACAAGGTGTTCGTTGTAGATGGCTGAGCTAACTGCCATTCAGAGCAGTGCTGTAAGATTAACTGCTTCTGATAAGGTGTGCAACAATATTTAAGATTTTATCTGACACAAGAAAATACAGATATTACACCTGAAGTGAGTCATCTGAGGTGCTTACAGGCAACCGAACGAACACCAAAATTGTTTGGCTGGAGAGAAACACTATGGCAAGAGTGAAGAGTAACAATTTTGCATTTTTCTTTTTTTGGCCCTTCAGTCCCTCAGTGTCATTGTGGTGGCATTCAGACCATAACAGGGCTTGTCAGTGCCACTCATACTCATCCTGTTCATAGCAGCCAGTGGCTGGTGAGATGTGGGTCTGATGGCTGTCCTGCCCCACAGCTGCTGCAGCTCAGAGAACACTTGGAGCAGCGTGTGCTACAAGCACATCTCCTATTGCTGGAGCTGGGGATTGGTGAAGATATTACCCTACTTTTAGAATTCAAGTTCAAGGCATTCCTGAAGAGTTCCTTGCAGACAGTGCACCATAACTCTACCGGTAAAAGTGCTTCTAGCTGAGCTCATGAGAAGAAATGAGGAAATGGTTTAGAGCTGTATATTTTCTAAAAGCTCTAACTCTTATATCCTGAAACAGACTCTGTGTATTGATAGTACTATGTATATATAATTCATCAGTGTGTTCTTCATCTAGGAAGATCTATACAGGGAAGCTAGGGCAGGGCTCCCAGTAGAAGGGCTTGGCAAAGTGTGTAACTCAGCAGATGAATGCCATTCTTTTCAACTAGATTTATTCTGCAGAGCAATTTGTGTCACTCCTCTTAAACACAACATGATTTAGTATTCAGGAGCAATATCTCTTGTCATTAACTCCACCGGCTACTGGTTTTCTAACCCTTCCCTTCATCTGAGTGTCAGATTCTTCACTTGCAAATATCTCTAGAACAACCCCTCTCAACCAGAGGAAGCAGAAGGAAATTGCCCTCTTTAATGAGCATGGGCTAAAAGAGGAGGAATGCTTCCTGTCTTCTATGAACAGGGTTTGGGTCCATCATAGATACTGTTTGATGTGCCTGAACTTCTCCTTCAAACAAACTGTAAAGACAAGGTCCTGATTCTTTCTTCTGTTACTTTTCACAGCTGGCAAGTGCCAACTTACACACTGAAGCTAAATTCCAGTTTGGAGTAACTGACCTTCTCTGTCTTACTCACATGGTTTCAGTTCTCTCCTGAGATGCTGTCCTGAACTGTTGGGCAGCACTTCGTAGACTAAACTGTTTCCTTGTGCCATATGAGCCAAGGGCAACCTCATGTCATCAACAAGTTTGTTTTGCAGAGCATTACCTGTGGGCTGAATCCAATGGGTTTCTTACTCCAGCTGATGGTTCCCTTGTTTTCAGTAGAAATGTCGTGAGGAGAAGGTTAAAGTAAGGATTGCAAAATGCCTCAAATCCTAGATCTACATTAATGCAGACTCTAATGCCAGTACTGAATTTAATTCCTTCTCCTCAGCTCCAAAATACTGAAAGGGCTGCTCTGTCAGCAGCCAGGTGTAGCCATGTGTTCTGAGTCTGTACTTCCTCCAAATAATGCAGTGCTATGGAATTCAGAGTTAAAATAGCTTGTATATTGGTATTGTCGTCATTGTACATTATTTTTAATAGGATAATAGCAAGGCTGATGAGAAAAATTCTTGTGTGCGTTGTTGTTGTTTTTATGTGGCCGACGGGTCAGCTTTAAAAAAAGTTTCAAAGGTTTTAGTAAGAACTCAAAAATAACCTGGTAACAGAGGCACTTCTGAGAACTTCAAGTGTGAAGCTGTAAAGTCTTCACATGCTAAAAGAAAGAAAGAATCTTTAACACTTCAGTATTTGTCTTTTATTCAGCTGTCTTGTGTTGTTGCAAATCCAGTAAGTGCTGAAAACAGGCAGCCTCTACACAGTGACTTTTTTTTTTTTTTTTGGCTGTTTAATAAACATACACTAGATACAAATTTAGCCAATAAAAGGTTCATGTAGTATGTATGTATGTATAATACATGCACAAAAGGGCTATTCAAAATGCATAGCAACCACTCGGCAGGGTTTAATTTTCCTTAACAGTTTTCCATTTTCCTTTAAATTTGAGATGGGAGTAGGGGGTAGCAATCAAAATCCTTGGCATAAATAGGATAATAATAAGGAAGTTCCTGGTATTGTTGATGTAACAATTCTTAACAAAGCATACAACTAAATTCAGATAAAAGAAAGTTTCTGATTAAAAGGGACTGTATGAATGAAAAATGTGAAAAGTTATTGGAAATTAACAGCTGTTAAACACTGCTGTGTTAATCATATGAGAAACTAAAATCTAGCTAATGTTTTTGTAACATGTTTATTAGTATGGCTAACACTTTAAAAAAATATATTTTAAAAACTATTAGCATTCTGTATGATAGCACACATAAATTATGCCAGCCAAACAGTACAGCAGGTTACATCACTGCCTTCTGTGACATTTATGAAGTGAGCATCTGCTGTGTATGATGGGTTGTCTTTTTCCAAAGCCTGTCTAAGAGTTTTACAGCTGGCTTTCCAAATATATGCCTTGCCATGTTCTTAAAGTGACATACACAAAAACTACACACCCACCAGATCGTTGGCAGGTTCAGGTTTTCATCCAGTTTTCTCACTTAGTGGAACCTGTTGGAGTTTCAATTCTTATGTATTCTGGCAGTGAAGTTACAAGTGTTTTTGTTACAATAACACCTGGATGCTCAGATTGAGACTGTAATCCCATTTTAGCACTAGTGAGGAAGTAGAAATTTTTAATAGTAGCATAGTGCAAGGGTTGAGACTGCTGAGTGCTGTAAACCTGAATAATACAGGAGGCAGAGGTTATTTTCATGTTTTTAATGACTAATGATACAGAAAAGGTGTTGTTTTGGGTTTTGGGTTTTTATGAGGTTTGGTTCTGTTTTCCTTTTTTTTTTTTTTTTTTTTCCCAGAAACATCTAAGCTTTTAACTCTCAATGAAATCTGGTAGCTAGGTGCCTTCAGAAATTCAGTGACCTGAAGTCTGGACTCTTCTTCGACACCTAGACAATCTACCTTTTGCAATGTGCAGGGGGAAAGGGTGGAGATGTACCTGTAGGCCTTTATGAATGCGAGAAAGATAACGGTTTAGACAACCTAGAAAGATGCAAAATCAGGAGTGACGATAAAATAGCATCAGTCCTGACTGTCTCAACTGTGAAAGTCAGACTGCCTGGTTTATTTTGACCTGTTAGGTTTTTTTGCTTGTTATGCTTTTTGTATTGAACAGCACAAGTCTCCTGTGACGTATTAGTGAAATTAGTGGAAGACTCTCATGATCATCCATTTGCTTCTTGATCTTCCATTTGTTTCTTTATCTTCATCTGTTATAGAAATAAAGTTTTCCTGTCTAATTGACAGAAAAATCCTGTGATGTATGGGTGAAGATACATGCATGCATGCATATGTGCATACGTGCTTGTGTGTGTGTGCGCATATATGTATACGAAGCATTCCACCCATAAGTCCTGAAACAAACAAAGCCTGAGGCCCCTGCAGTGCACCAAATCCTCCTACAGCTCTGATACTTGCCTAATGCAGACAACTCCCTCAAAAAGGTTTTCTGTGCCTCTCCATTTATCTGTTTGGGGGAATGGGGATTTTTTGTGTTTTTTTTTTTGTTTGTTTGTTTGGTTTTTTTGTTTGTTTGTTTTTTGTTTTGGGGGTTTTTTTTGTTTGTTTGTTTGTTTTGTTTGGGGTTTGTATTTTTTGGGGGGGTGGTGGTTTGTTTGGGTTTTTTGTTTTTTGTTTTTTGTTTTGTTTTGTTTTGTTTTTGAGAAACCAGCAAAGGTGAAAACTATGTTACCAAGCAGCATCCAAGTTTCTCTCACCTGACTGAAGGGGTCAGCTTCAGATTCATCTGTAAAACCCACCTGCAAAACACAAAGCTTCTGCTGAGCCCCTTTTTCTTTTTTCTTTTTATTTTTTTTTAACCTTAAGCTGCTCAGTGGCCTGAGATACCTTTCATTGGGGCAGCAGTTCTACTTGCAAAAAGCCAGTTATTTTATGAAAACCCCAGACTCTGGAGAACATGGGCTGTGCCATCACAGGGCTGCTTTTCAAGGAGGCATCTGTGCTTAGCATATGGCAACTATTTATTATAGCTGTTGCATTGAGAAACAACAATTCCCATGATAATTGTTTCTCGTATATCAAGATGCTTCGAACTCTGTTTCCCACAACATTCTGCTTGTCTGGTATGTGTGTGCCAATGTCACCACAGTCCTAGCAGACAGTTGTCTACGTTTTGTCATTACTGAGGGTAAACAGACATGACTTGAGTGGGAAGGAGAGTGGGGGAAGTGGACTGCTAATTTTGTCTGTCTTTAATACTGCACTGTGAAAGAAGTACTGAATGATTTTTGGGCATTATTTACAAATCTGCCCTCCCTCAATATATCCATCCTTTTTCTTCAAGGGCACATGGTTTAAGGTCATTAATGCTTATTATTTGCCAGCACGCCGTACAGATGATGTTTGGTCTTGCAAAGGGATAGAGAGATTTTTTTTCATCCCCTCCATCAACTACTGCTCTCTTTGTTATTCCAAAAGAAACACTCTTGTATTCCCTTGAAAATATATATCATGTGTGAACATTTACTCCCACGTGCATGCACACACTTTCATTACCTATATACAATATATACCTTTTCTCCTTTTGAATACAGTAATCACATACATACCTTCCATGTGCTAGATGTCAAAATCCCTGAACACATACATTAACTTAATTATGGGAAAAAAAATAATAAAAGCATGCTGTAAGGTAGCCTCCCAATGCCTCATCAGCAGCAGGGCCCTTACTTTTGTTGCCTGACATGGCTGTAGTGTTCCCTTGAGGGCTGTGAGGTTTAGAGGACATTGCAGGGGCATATTTTGAAACTGCAGTAGTTCAGCATCTAGTCTCTTTGATTGTATAAATTAGTGCAACTGCAGACATTCAGCATCAGAGTTTTGACCCATGCCAGGTAAGATTTAGATCTATGAGATATGATGATGTTTCATTTTTTTTATTCTTTTTTAGGTATCTATGATTATTTGGAGGAGACAAGGGAGAGGATGCAGCTTTTATATGTTAATAAAAGTGTCTCATACCTGGAGATGGCTGAGCAAAACCAGAGAAGCTGTAAGCTTCCTGAGAAGCTTCCTGAGAAGCTGTAAGCATTAAAAACTGTGATTTAACTTATATGAATCAAATGCAGAATTTAAGTTATACATCAGGATTTGAGCTTGATGCAGAAATCAAGGATTAGGTAGAAAGAATATTGACTCCTATAATGTTTTAACACAGTCATGCTACAGCAAAACTCAAACATAACCAAGACTTATCTCAATCCATTCTGTGTGTACTAAAGCAGGGAGAAGAGTCTATCAGTTTTTGGGAAATAAGGTTCTGTCCAAAACATAGCATTACTCTCTTTTGAAGGACCCAGGCTCTTCATGCCATAATTAGAGCTCTGAAGGTGTTCAGCATTTGTGAATTTGAATCTTGCTCTTTTGTGTAGCACTGATGTGTTTGCATTAACCAGGGGACATTCACATGCACTGTGTTATTCATAAGCTCATCTGATCATAACCAACTTCTCTGATTTTATGTTAAAACCTGAGATAAAACAATTTTGGTTGTCATATGAGGTGGTGCAGCTCTCAGTGAAGTTGCATGTTTCTGCTGCTTTATACCCTGCTGACTGGGTCCTGTATTTGCATGTAAAAGTCTGACTTCATAATGCTGCTTTATTTTTGGCTTTGTGCAAGCTGTTTCTAGTTGAATCAATACTAAAACTGCTCCTTAAGGCAGATAAATATGTAATTAGTAGAAATAATGGAGCAGTCAGTCAGCTGCAAAACTGATGCTTCATCTAAATGTGTGTAAGGCACTTTATTTAGTTGGCATGTTGCTAACATCTATTAAGTTAAATTATGAGAAGTGTTTTGAGGCCTTTCATGCAGATTGTGAAGCTTCTCATTCCTTATTTACATGTGTGAGTATATATGCATGGTGTTTTCAACCCATGAATTAACTCCAGAGGAAAACAAACCACCAGATAAACACAAAGCCTGGATTTGTGTTTACATTTATTTTTTTTCCCTCTAGAAAGCTAAGAAGCATCTTTACAGAATTTTCTGATTAATTTATTCAAAGAACTTAATTGATGTATCACAACACAGTGGTATCATTTACATGGCATTAAAAAATAGAATTGCTTAGTTTGTCATACCGACAGCAGCCAGCTGAAAGAGTAAAAATAAGTCAATATTTGATGGTCATTTTTATGACTTTGAAATATGTGCTTTTATTTAAATTGATCTCATGTTACCGGGTTTTCTAAATATTCAAATATTATGAAGTGGTTTATTAATACTAGCTAACATTGGTAGCTGTGGGTCAATAAATGGATGGATGATAGATAGATAGATAGATAGATAGATAGATAGATAGATAGATAGATAGATAGATAGATAGATAGATAGATAGATAGATAGATAGATAGATAGATAGACAGCTAGTTCCAGATCCTTTTGGAAATCACCATGCATCTCAGAGTTTTAATGCAAACACAAAACTCATACAAAGCAACCTCTGGTCCTCCATAGTGGAAGAGATACTTTTAACTTAAGCCCACTTGATCCTTCGTGGTTTGAATCTGGGGATGTCTACATCTTTACAGGAAGGCTAAAGAGTGTAGATTGGGGCACAGCTGAGGCACCACCAAGGCCTGTGAAGTGTTATCTCTCAAATAATTGATGCCTTTGTTCTGCAGCCCAAGGTCCTCTATCAGCTACTCTGCCAGGAACTGGGGAGGAGATGTGGTTGAGAGGAGAATAGAAAGGAGAGAAGAGAATATCTCCATGCACCAGGGTGTTTTACAAGTAGTATAAGAAAAGCCGGAAAAAAAATTAAGATCTTTCGTTTTTCATCTCCCTACAAGCACAATGTACCTTGTTCCACTGCTTCATAAAGATCTTAAAGATGGGTTTGATACTTGAAACTTCCTCTGTCTTCAAAGAACAACAAGACTTTGAGACAGATATGTGGGAATTCACTTAGCCAGGCATTACAATTTTAGTTTATCTGCAGTGATTTGCAAACCACAGACTCTGAAATGAGCAAGGGGTTATGTGAATGTTCCTTGTAAGTATTTATTTTTATTTTCTTTAGCAGAAGCTGTCAAATAAAGTATCTCCTGCTCTTCAGAGCTGCTGCAGTCTGTGCAGAGCTTCTGCAAGCCAGAGCTTCACTTAGTACACTTAATTAGAGCTTGCTTATTATAACAGTGGAAAATACAAGCTGGTTTTACTCTGGGAATTAAATTTTGCTGTGTTCTATTCTTGGTTACCATCAGTTGCTTCCTAGTATTGGCAAGGATGCTCATGAAATCTGGGCATGTCTGGAGCGGGAAAGGTTAGGAGATTTAACAAGGAGGCATTAAAAGTTGATTTAATAGAGCACTAGCCTGGACTTTAGTATATAGCATAATTTCAGCATTGCTCCAGGGTCAGTATTCAATTTTGACTTTTTTTTTTTTCCAGACTAAATGAAACAGATGCCTCTCAATACTCGTCTTTGATAAACACACTCTGAGAATCCTCCATCCAATTGTAAGTGATTATATGGCTAAAAATGCAGTCTGTAATAGAGAAAACAGATGTGGTGATAATTATCCCTGTGCCCTGCATATCAAACATTAACTATTGGTGGGAAAAAAAGGGGCTGAAATGAAAACAAAGTGGGATTTGCTGCACCAGGCCAGAATGTCAGCTCAGTTTGCCTGACACTATCTTCAGATATGGGCTGAGCATGATAATTTATAAAGTACTCAGGAATGTTTCTTTATAACATTGCAAAGAATGTATAATGCTTCTTTGGTTCACTATCAGTTGTTTGCACATGATCCCTCCTGGTCAGGCATGGAACGCAGAGAGTCTTGGGGTTTCTAATTATAATTATTTGAATACTTTAAATCTACAACCTGAATTTTCCATGCAGTTTTGCTACCCCCAGAAGCAGTAGCCAGCTGTGCTCTGTCTTTAGTTATACGGGAATTGAAATGCCTTGATAGGAAGTTTGAGGTTGGATCACTGAAAATAAGTTATGCCTGTGGCTGTTGCGGAAAATTCCATGTAGATGTGCAAGCTTATCATCTGATCTTCCAAGATGCTGGTGAGATTAGCACTAGCCAGAGTGACCAGGCTATGTGCAAGATTGGAGCCCAGGCTGAAAGGTTTAGTCCTTCAACTAAAATCATTGCAGCTGTTTTTGATTGCTCTTGTTTTGCCATCACGTAGCTGATGATTCAATTTGAAGATATAAGTGTCAGTAAATAGGCTGCAATATGAATTAATGTCTTCTGCTTTATTTTTTCCTGATTATTTTTAGAAGGGTTTCAATACTGAAAATGCAAAACACCTCTCTGAGGTTGACAAAGGTATGTTGCTGAGATTCCCAACAACTAACTGGAGGCATCTGACCTCCAATGCCTAAGGGTACTCACCCATTAGATGTCTCAAAGCTGCAGCTTGTAACCGGTAGTTTAGCTTCCTTCATTTGCCAGTCCAGGACACAACAGATATTTTCAGAGGGCAGTACAACCCCTCCTAGAATGGGTAGGAAAATAGACTCCAATAGGAGTCTCTGATTGTAAAGTGAGACTATAGTGCTAACATGAGTTAGAAGCCTGATTTTTGATGGCTTGGTTACCTGAGGTGTGTTACTCCAGTTAGCCTCAGTTTCTTTTGCTTCTGCTCAGACTAGGAAAAATCCATTCTTCTCCAGAGAGTTACTCAGTTCACTTGAGACCCAAATCTGCTCTTGGGAAGTGCTGTTTTTCCTTTGACTATTAGAAATGAGCAGTTTAGAGAGATAGTGTTGGGATGAAAACAGGTTATCTTCCTGAAGATTCATACTGGAGGGAGGGAGGAAGGACTTTTTGTAGAACCCTGCCCTTTCACTGGAAATCTCTCTCTGGGAACTGTTGCTCTTCTGAGGAAGGAAAGCTGTAAGCGTTATCATCTATAGGACAGAAGTGCCTTACCAAAAGCTTTGGATTTACTAATCTGGTTTTCCTTGTGAAGTGAAAATATATACTATATTGATTAGAAAATAGTCTGCTGTGATATCTGAACACAGACACTTACGCCTGTAGGCTTAACTAAGTGGGCTGCTTTTATTTTGAAAGCTAAATATAATAAAAAATGTCGCTTGCCAACATACTGGTTCGTAAAAGTGACCTTGCTCATGTTAGTCCTAGTCACATTAACACAGGTTAAAAGTATGTGCCACTGTCTTCTAATGTACAAATGAATGTGTTAATCTCTTTGAGTTGTCCTAAATGGTTGGTTAATAAGATCAAGCTACTGTGCCAGACTAATATCACTTCAGCTCTTCCTCAACTGGTCAGGTTTTGGTGGGATGGACTCGCTGATCTGGGATAGAGAGGTGTGACCCTGTAACACAACGTACCCAGAGGCTAGTGGTTAAAACAGAAAACTAATGTAAACTGCTTATCATTGACAGGTAGGTAAACCTTAGAAACTGGGTGAACTCACCTGTGTGAAATTTGTAAGAAATAGGTCAAGGCCATGCTGTCTGTTTACCTGCTTTAATCTCCTCCAGGGCACAGCAATTTATCATCCTTCTAAAGTGAAAGCCCTTCACAGTACAGAAAAGTGGCCTGAAGTTCCATGGCACAAGTGTTCAGGTCAGAAAAATCTAATGGGCTTTCTGGGTTTCAAATATGCCTGTCTGCAGTTTGTTCTGAATATTTGGCTGTCACTCCATGCACGTCAAATACACTTACAGGATGGTGTCCCAAGGGGTGTTGTGGGGGCAGAAGAGGTTTGACATTTTTGCAAAACTCTCCTGAAGTTGCACAAAACGTTTAGAAATATCTCATGTGTGCATTCATACAGGAGAAAGGTGTGATATGTTAATGTGAACAGCCATGTGCTCTGCTCTTCTTACAGCAGGAAGACATGGGAGAAAGGGACTATTGGAAGCTGAAGGCAGCTCCCAGAACACAGCTGAGACCAGGCTGGGCTGGTCCCAAAAAGACCCTTCTCCGCATTCTCCTACACCATGTGCTGAGCAGCAGTAGGAGCAACCACTGCTTTGGTTCAGCAGCAATCACTGTGCTAACCTTTCATTAGTGTTTGACTATTAGTATGCCTTGTGCTCTTTCAAGAGCACCAGATCAGTTCTCACAGCTTTTGCTAGGTAGATGGTAACTTACCTTACCTGAGCAGATTTGCTGATCTCTTGTTAGGTATCTCAGCCTTGCACAGTTCTGCAGTCAGATTGCATCAGGCTGCTGAGCATTCCCAGCCACAAACAAGAAGAATTCTGTTTGATTTTGAAAACCATGGCCTGGGCAAAATCGTGTTGTTCCATCTTCTACAGACATCAACTTCATGTCTGAATTTTTTCCAAGCACAGTCAAAAGAACAAACTGCAGGTTTAAGCTCATTGTGAGCAGTGAATTACCCCTCTTAGCTCAAAAGCCTTTTGTTTTTCCACAACTCTGTGGCATCTTTTAGGTCACAGAGGGGGAATTACAAGTTGTAAATTTCTTTACAGGTCTTCCTTTCACACTCCTAAGAGTGAAAAATAAAATGCTGCCCAGCATTTTATTTTTGCAGCAGGGCCATCCCTATGCCTCTGAATAAACATTTGTGTGGGGGCTCCCATTCTTGCCAAGGTGTTAGGATAACATTCTCATGCTGATTCCCCTGTCCTTCTTCAGCATCCCAGTGCTGGAGGTCCATTTCCGAGGCTTTGAAACGGCCATGCTCTCACCTCATCCCATACACATGGAAATCAGATCACCAGAAGGCTCGAGCTTGTAAAGGGAATGGGGAAGCCAAGAGGGGCAGGTTAGGAAATTGTGACCTTCAGCGTATTGATGGCTGGGTGAAGAGCTCCACATGGACAAATGGGTTGCCATGAAAATGGAGCAGGCAGGTAGCACGGGGCACAGGGGTCACTGCTGAAGGGCTTGGGCCTCTTGCCTTCAAATCCCACTGGCCATTCTACCATTGTTTCAGCAAAAGCTGGAGCTGAGGATTTGAGACTTTAAACTGTTTGCTTATTGTTATACACTGAGGACAGAGGATCTCTTGTCATTAGCAACTCTTTCTGTTCAGATACAACAGCTGATTGGGGAGCCCTCTAACCTGACCAAAGAGAGATGAAGAGCTTCAGCACAGGACTAGGGTGGGCATGGCAGCAACATATTTCTGGTACCACTGGCCAGTGCCATCAACCACAAAGGCAGTTGGTGTCTCTAACCATTGTGTAAGACACAGAGGGGACTGAATGTATGTACAAACATCTCCTGCTTATGGTGCTTCTAATTAACCAGAGAAACACACTGCCACGTGGTGTCAGGGAGGCCAAGAGCTCCTGCAACTGCAGTGAGGAGAACAAGGCTTTCTCTGTGCTCCAGAGGGTATCTGGGAGTAGTTGTTCCCCAAAATGTGTTGGCAAGTCCTCCAGCTGCTTGCCATCATGCCCTCTGTTCAGTATCAATACTACTCATTTTCTGAGCAGAATGCACAATGAATCCTTCTGCTCATTCAGTTGCACCTAAACAGTACCTTTTCCTGGCAAAGTCACGCTAGTAACAGTAGGAATATTCTCCAACTCCTGGCTGCTGTAGCTGGTCTGAGAGGAATTTCCAGTGTAGACCTGGGAACAGGTCTACAGGCAGGATGTTTTTATCAGTACTCAAGTTTCACACCTGGGATCCAGAAACAATTTTTCTCTTCATTGCTTAATTCTGGAGGAGCAAATCTTTCTTTTGAATTCCCTTCACTATGTACTCCAGCCGTGTCCAGGGAAGCCCCTAGACTTTGGTTGCACTGTGAGTGCCACTCCTTTGTTTGATGCAGATGGTAAGCTGCTCAGGAGGAACTTAGGCGTGAACAGGTGTGTGGCTAAACCCACACCGCTGAGAGATGGAGGACACCTCTGTTCGCTCCTGACCTGTAAGACAGAGTGAATAAATCAGATGAGGTTTGAGGTGTCTCTCCAGTGGCAGAAGATAAGATCTGTGCTGCTTGTTTAGGGAAAAACAAATTAGGTACAGTGAAAGGCCTGAAGGGAAGGAGGGAAACCTATCCTGAGAAAGACAATACATTCAATATTGCCCTGACCCTGCAAAAGAGAAAGGGGGCAGTGACTAAAGCCCTGATCTAGATTAGATCCAGAGATAGGGTTGGGACTGCAAAAAGATCATCTTCAAAGCTTAAGCACTGATTTCAATATTTGTTTTCTCATCTTGGGTAGGAGCTGGTTTGAGGACATTGCTTCAGGCACACCTTGAATACTAAACAGCATTAAAATCTAAGTGATCAAAGAAATAGATAGGAATAAGTCATTTGGAGGTGAGAATTTTAACGATCACTGAATGAAATTATACATAAATGCCAAGATCAGTCAAGTAGGGCATCTTAACAAATTTTATCATGGTTAAATGGCTGTTAGTGTGGGCCTTTCCAGCAAGTGTCTTTTGATACACTGGAAAGAATCAGCAAAAGAGCCGTTCTCATGGCCCTTTGAAAAACTGATTTTTGAAAACTGAATTAAGAGTTGGTTCCTGTCTGAAATCCTGTATCACAGGCAGTCTCTCCCAGGGTGAAACTCTATGTTCAAACTTGTGCACATCTTCACTATACCCAAGCCCATTATTGTTATGGATTATTCTTTTTAGAGGTCTCTGAGGACTTCTAAGTAATTTTCTTATAATTAGGGGTACATGGTGAAGCATGCACAACAGCACTCAAAATGGGAACGTTCCTCATGCTGCATTGGCTAGCACACTCCTTCCTAGGGGCATCTGGTTTGGGCTGAAAGGTTTTTCTTGTTCATGTTTGTAGAGGAACAAAATCTTAAAACTATTCTCTTTCCTCTGTTGCTACTGTGAAATACGTTCCCAAGAATGAGAGCAGGTCAAATTATTCAGCGTTGGTATATAAGAGCTTTGGGAAGGGTTACTAGGGCATTTCCATTATTTGCTGTGGTTGTTCAGTGGTTGTGACATTTAGAGGGTACTTTGAAGAAAATAGCCCGGCTGGTAAATGACAGCAGAAAAAGAGGAAGGAAAGCAAATGGAGAGGAGGGAAGTTCACACAGATTTCCTGGCAAGATGAAAGGGTGAAGAAAATCCAGCGAGTTCTTATTCAAAAAAAAACATTTTGGTGGCCTCTGTTTGAATGAGAGAACTGTTTCTTAGCACACTTAGCAACTACTTAGTTCTGTCCAGGAGTACACTTCACCAAATGTCTGCTGTGTTTAACACCACAGTCAACTTTGTAATGTGTGATGAGAATTATTTTTACAGCTGAGCTTCTCAGGAGAGGCCCACATGTGGTGTGTAAGTCCTGGTGGGCTTTAACACACTTCTGTTGCACTAAAGAGGGAAATGCTGATTTTCACCAGGTTTTATAAAGTACACAAATGTATTAACATCCAATGTTTAAACCAAATGAAAAGCAGCCTGAGAACCTGGTGTCCTCTACAGGGAACCCAGTATGTGCATGTGGAGAGACGAAGATGATGACAGTACTTTTCCTGCTGACTCTTAGCACAGTGTTGGTCATATCACCTTTCCCATACGTCCTCTGGTGTCACAACCTGCAGAAGAGACAAAATAGTGATTGCTACTCCAGATGGACCCTGTGAGAATGTAGCATTTGTACACAGATTTAATAAAAGGTTCAGTAAGTCTCAATGCTCTGATCAGGTGATGGCATAAATATTACTAGGTATTTAACTAAAAATGGTGAGTTTGGAGATAAAATATTAGTGTGGCATGAAAGAGAGCCCTGTGGAGGAGCACACTCTTATTTTGAGTGTGACCTTGGGAAAAGTGCTTAACCTGTTGTCTGTATCTTTATTTCCCAGCTCTAAACCCATGCTGGTATGTTACTGCCTTGTTTGCTGAATTGCATGAGCAAATTAATCAACTCTGAGAGAAATTCAGCTACTACAGTGATATAAATAGAGCTAGCCAGGAAACTTCTCAAGTCCTTCAACTTTATTGCACATCAAGATAAAACAATCTTTCAAAGGTTATTTAGAGGACTGGTAATTAAAACAAATATACATAGGATAAACATAATTTTGGCAGTAAGTGTGCTCCTATGGGATGTGGATTTGTATTCAAATTGCCATTAAATCCATAGAGGGTCTTGAACCTGGGGCTTTCCTTTCCTGGAAAACTGTTCAGAATTGGGGTAGTTGGTTAATAAAAGCTGTTTGTGTTAAAGAAAAAAAAAAATCTGACAGGCTCTGAACATAATAAGATTAGAAGGAATGTGATTTATATGTGCAAAATCTAAATATGGAGACAAGGTACAAGGGGGGAAAAGAAAAGGGGGAGTCGGGAGGAAGATAACACAAAAAAGTCTGCATATCTATCACTAAATGTGTCTTTTCCAAAGCATGTGGAAAAAAAGCATCATGAAGACTGCAGCACAGCAGGCTAGGTGTAGACTGAATATATAAACCTGCCCCCAAAACACTGAAGAGTGAGGTGTGAAACAGACAAATTTAGAGAAAGGAGAGCTATGTCAGCAATAGCATGAAAATAGTGACTAACATAGCCCTGTTTAAGAGAAATTAGAGGCAGGGAGAGAGGGCTGGGAGAAAGTGTTGATGCACTATAAGATTATCACACATTTCTAAAAAGGTCTGAAAGAAGTGACTTCCTGCTGTGGGGTTCCTCTCATATTGGTGTGAACAAGCATCGCGCTATCACCTGCAAAGTCTTTAAGTGCAAGTGGTGACACTTCAGTATTCACAGCCTGCCTTAGAAAATACAAGGGAAGCAAAAGAAAGATGAAAACCATGCAATTCAAAAGGGTGTTGCTTCCATTGTTCTCCTTGCTGCTTGGTTAACTGGGAATCCCTTTGAGCAACGGAGAGGTCACATCTGCCCAGATGTGCTTTGCCTTCCCCCGGGCGCTGGGCAGTGTGGAAGCAGCTCACCACAAGCACCTTTCATGATAACAGTACAATGAAATCATCCTGCTTGGCAGGATTCAAGCTCTCACCACAAAAGCATGGTTTTAGCAGAATATATACCTGCAAGAACAGTACCTGTGGTAGCTGATTACCCTGGGACATGGCAGCACAGCCCCTTTTACGGAATAGGCAGGACTGACACCACTCAGGACTGTCTCGAACAAAAGCACTTTATGCACTTCTGAGACTGAATCTGAGCTACCAAAGATAAGAATGGGTACACCTAGACCCTCTCCAGCTACGACCTTGGTCATGACTGATGCACCCTGGCCATGCGCTCCTGCCAGTTCTGGCCCACTGGTTTGAGGACTGAATGTACCATCAAGTACATTAAAACCTGAAGCTGAAGGAAGACAGGAAGGCTGTGACAGGAAGAACCATGAGCTTCACAGTGTAATAACGATGAACAGGTCATGCACCAAAAATGGAAGCAAGGGAAAATCAGCCTGAGTTTTTGACACCGGGTAGTACAGTTGATCAGCAGGGTCACTGGAGGATAATGCTGAATTCAAGAAAGATATTAACCACGTGCATATGTTTTGCTGCATGTGCTTCATACTTTGTGGACAGTGCAGGACCACTGAGCTCTCCCAAAGCAAGGCTTGTCTTCTGAGGTACACTGTGCTGTCTCCAGCATGAAGCGGTGGGCTGCCAGTTCAGCTCTCTTATCGTACTGTGTAACAAGGATCTGGAACAAGCAGGGCTAATCAAACTCCTTTATTCAGGTTATATAATACAAGTAACAAAGCCTAGCTTATTTTCCAGGAAGAAATGTGTGAAAGGATTTCTTTTGGGGGTACAGGGAGTATGCTCTGAGGATATGCTTGTCTAGCTTTAATACTTATCTCTGCTTTAGATAACCTCATTCATTTGATGTCCAATCCTATAAAAAGGACAGAAATAAGGATGAGAATTAACTTTGTGATCTGCAACCCTACGATATCCCACAGTCATTTTCAACAATTAAAAAGCTGATCATGTTCTTGATTCTTCGTGGAAGACAAGAAGTTGTATGCAACCATCACCAAAAAATAAAATCAAGCAAATCGCAAATGCTTTACTTTTCACTTTTATTAAACCCTCCCCAGCAAACCAATCTGTTTCTCCTTTGAAACAGTGAGATAGTGTGCCTGGCTGACACTTACTAAAGAACTGTTTGAGCTTGCCTCCCCTCTATTTAAAAAAAAAAAAAAGTTATTTTCTTCCTTTTAATGAAAACTCACTTTTTTTTTGTTTGTCCTCCTCTATTCATTTATTTTTGAGGCCTTCCACCTCTGTTAACTGTGGGAAAAGGCTTCGTTTTGCCAGGGTACAGCACGCATTGTAAAAGTAATTCAATTTTACACCATAGCAATGACAT
The DNA here is from genome assembly GCA_013399695.1 of Formicarius rufipectus. NCBI lineage: Eukaryota > Metazoa > Chordata > Aves > Passeriformes > Formicariidae > Formicarius > Formicarius rufipectus. The sequence continues at coordinate 324,837 of VXAU01003168.1, read as the reverse complement.
GATCAAGGGAACTTTGAGCAGGCTTTGTGACCAAGAGCATTTAACAAGTATGTGAAAAGCTTCCAAAGAGCCCTCATGAAAGAAAGAAAGGTTATAACAATAGGAGAGGCAGTTTGATAGTGGTAAATTAAGAGTCATAGGAGTGACTCTAATCAGGTTAAGCTTTAAAGAAAGAGAAGCACCTTTATATCTCTTGGGTATAGGCCTGAGTGCATTAAGAACTGTTAAATTTGTGTTGGGAAGTACACAACTCCCTGTGGCACTCAGCACTTGCTCCTCCTTGGGCTGAAGAATTCAGCCCTGCAAGGAGAAATGCTTTCTGGGCAAGATAAGTAAAACTTCAGAATTGGACTCAGTATCTTGGAAAAAGAATATTGAACATTTGTTTGTTTGTTTTCATCAATATCTAGGCCTCTTTAGAAGTTGTTATCTTCCATTTTGTTCCCTGTGGAAACCTTCTGGCAGTGCCAGTGCAAGCACGGAGACAGTGTGGTGTGTAAAAGCAGTGATGAACCACTCACACATGTTAATAGTTTTTAAGATCAGTGCAGCCTGAGACAGATTCTGCCCTGAGCTATACCCCAGTGAGGTACGTCATGTACCACATGCAAATGACAAATATTTATACGTACTGAGTGTATTCATATGCACATCAGGTAGAATGGTTCTGTGCATATCATTAAAACAGAGTTGGTAAAGAATGTGCATAGAGATGTACGCTTCGATGGAGAATCCAGCTATCTAAAAAGTAACAGAGATAAACAGTTATCAGGTCTCTAGGGCTGGTTATGTTGTTTCTCACGTATGGCTTAATCGACACCTTTTATGTGTCTGTTACTGTGAAAATTGCCAAGCGTTTATTTTGCCCAGGAAAAAAGGTTATGACTTGTCTTTGTTGGAAAAAAAAACCCCGAGAAATTACAAAGCTGAGTTCGCTTCAATTTTGCAATCGACAGGGACACCTACAGGAAGATAAAATTAACACATGGACATATTGGGTGTTTTCTGCTTTATTTGTTCACAGCTTGAGCCTATTACCTAATAGAGACACAAGAAAATGGCCCATCTGTTTGCAGTGGGCAAATGTGTGAGTAGTACTCTCTGGGGCTGCATGGGAGAAGGGTTGCTTTTCAAGAACGTATTTACTTTGCTCTCTGTTTTCTCAACGGTGTGTATAACTCAATACTAAAAGGCTAATTTGTTTAAGAAAACCAATCCTGACTTCTTCAGTTAATTGCTTACAGAAAAGCTGTACTTATTGCATGGATCCTGTGTGCTTTGCTGAGTGGACTGGAGTGGCCTCCACTATGAGACCAGCCAGGATGTGTAAAAGCCAGCTTGATGGCAGCTAAGCACTCATTGTTCCTCCCTTGCTTACTCTGGTGGGGCTGCAGCTCTTGGAAAAGATCAACGATGTGTAAGGAGTGTGAGAGAGATGAAAGTCTGTCTATCAAGGGATGAGGCAGCTGGGAGAGAAAGTCTGCTCAGGGGCACATGGGATTTGGGATATGATTAATGCTTTGGCAAAATGTTAACAAGAACAGGATCTCGCAACTGAGAGGAAATGCCTATGTGTTCTCTTGCAACCAGCCTCGAGCCGGAGTAGGAGCCTATGCTTGTGCCAAAGTGAATTCAAGCATTTGCATGTACGTGAGTGGAAACGTGCTGAAATAGAAAATATGGAATTTGGAGACCTGCATCCTGCTGGAGCCATCCCTCCAGCGGGAGCTGGGTTTGCTCTGTAGCTCCTTTTATCAAGAAAGAGACAGAAGAGAGTTTTGGTGAACAGCAGCACACTCTCCAAACAATGTCAGCAGCTGTTGCACCTTCTCCCAAGTAACTTTGCCACTCAGGTTTTTAAAACAATTTTTAACACTTCTCCAGTCAAAATCACTGATTCCAGAGGTAGCCTTTACTTCTCTCTAGTCTGCAGAGACAAAACTGCTTGAAGGTATTAGCTATGCTAAGCCTCTTAAATAACTATTAAACACATAAAACTCTTAAATGCACACAAATCCTGTGTAGCAAATGGCAAACAATAAGGAAAAGCTGATCAACCATTATACAGCAATTTAATCTATGCAATTTGCATAATTTTGCCCAACAGAAGGAGGCTATAGCAGAATTGCTTTTTGAAGAAAGGCAGAAATGCTGTACCAAACAGGTAAACAATCAGGAAGAAGGATTTTATAAGTCCTCAGCAAATGTTTTGCATACAGACAAAGGGAGTGTGATATAATTGCAAGAGATGTGATGTAGATGAACTGGAAGAGACAAAAGACAAGTCGAGAGCGTGAAAAAAAATAATTTTGCAATCCATTTAGGGAATTTAGAACAAAGGTTGCCTATGTATTTTTAACTCTCCTTCTGTATCACTTCAGTAGACTTAAGTGTTGGCAGCCTCTACATGAGCTACAACACATGACTCCAATAGACAAACTGCAGCTACCTGCAACATTTGTGCATGTGTAGTACCTTCACATTTGGAGACATCAAAGAGTGGTGACTTCTAAGCAGCCTGCTTTACAGATGGCCACAAGGCAAATGAGCCACTGGTACCGGGTCTCTGAACCACACCATGCAATAGCCTCCTCTGGGGCTCCTACAGAAACTGTTTTCACTGGTCTACAGTCTGTAAGGTGAGCTCATATTTCCAGAAATAAGCCAGGCACATTGTGGACTCCATAACACTAAACTAAACTCACATACTGTCCATGCAGTTATCAGTGACAGGAGCTGTACAACTTATTTGTAAGTGGATAACTGGAGGCTTCATGTCACTGCAGATCCACCTGCTTAGCGCGAGTCCCTACACCAGGAGCTCATTAACAACTTAGTGCTGGGCTGCAAAGCATCTTTTTTTTTTTTTGAATATCCACTATTATGTTCCCAGCAATCTGGTGGCCATCAATGCCTTGATGATAAACTGGAAATCTTCACCTTCTCCTGTCCTCACCTCTCAAATGACCCATGAAAGAGTCTTGGAGATCAAAGAAATCCTCGTCCATCCTTATCCTTCGGACAGCAAAAGTGATGGGATTTAGCACCCATGTGGGAATATGAGCATTGGTAACTGGGGAGTGGTAGGGGTGGAATACAGTTGGGGGAGGTGGTAGTAGAAGAGCCCAGAAGATGAATTACCTGGGAGGTACATACTGAATTGTGGTCTCCATAGCAAGTGTGAGAAGACAGGAGAGAAATTACTTCCGCTGCCCAAAAAAAAAAGATAAAGGAGTATTTGCATTCAAAGGGTTTGGGTACCTCTTCAGTCACCTTCTTTTAACTGGAGATTCTCACTAATTAATTGCTCTGAAAATTTTGCTTCTGCACATAATATAACTGAAGGGCTTGTTTGTTTCTCCAGTACTGATTGCACATGTTCCTTGTCCTGCATTTTGTTCCTCAAAGCCAAATAAAAAGTATAAAGGAGTTAGATGAGCAAACTAGGAGATTCTATTATATTTAAAAAAAAAAAATCCTCCAAGTCCAATATGTGAAAGTATAGGTCTATGTGCTACAGACAACAAAACAAAATGTCCAGTAAGAGTTATCCATCGTTATTCCTTTTTTTTTTTTTTCCATCAATTTAAGGCTTTATCTTGAATTCACTTAGTAAACTCGGCAACTTGTGGGCTTTTCACAGCACCTTAGGCAGACTGAAGTGGAGCTGATGAATAATCAGTGATGCAACAGCTGTTATCCAGAGATAACAGAGGACTTCAGGCTGCAGATGTGCATGGGGTCAAGGGAGACAATGTTGTGCATGAAAAAGTCATACAATGGAGTTCTGCTTTTTTTCGTCAGATTTCAAGAACAAAGAAGCAATGATCTTTTGTCTGCTGCTGTCATTCCCTGCCTCACCATTAAGGTAGTTTTCTTTTTCTTTCTTTTTTTTTTTTTTGTTTTTGTTTTTTTTTTCCCTTAATGGGAGGTATTTTGAAATAGACCCCTGTCAATCATGCCCTGAAACAGATGAGCCTATCCGTGAGTGGAAGCCTTTAAAAAAGTTTAAAAGTACTGAATATGAAAACATTTGGCAGTAAGGTTAACATAGCACTTTGTATACATGTGATTTGGATATATTTGGTTCAAGGACAGGTTTGGTCTTAATCACTGAGTGTGCCAAGTTTCAAAGGACAAATACAAAATTGAAGAAAACAAGACTATACACTTGTGTTAAGTAAAGATCTTTCCAGCCTTCAAGAGCAGTTAATGGCACCGTGTGAAAACATGGCTATCAAAGAGACAGTTCTTTCTATGTATCCTCCTGGTATCTGGCATTCTGTGACTTACGGACTTCTGAGTTCAGGTTGTACCCCTGTGTTGATTGCATTTATAGACTATTCTTATCTAGATTTGACTCTTTGTGTTTATAATTGATACTGTATAGAAAGAGATACTTCCTGTATTTGTTTTGACCTCGTTGTCACATTGTTTCAGATAAAGTCCATTAATATTTGTATCGTGAGAGTGGTGAATAAGTTTTCCTTTATCGCCTCTCCATATCTGTCACAATGTTACACATCACGGTTGGGGCTCAGAGCCTGTTGGCTTAGTCTGTCCTTTCTCAAAAATCACTTGCTGCTTTTGAGCATCTTTGTGCATTACTTTGCCCAACTTCCAGCGCAGCTGGGGTAACAAGCACGGGGTAGGCGCTGTGCTGTGCCATTGACATGCCGAGCTTGCTTCAGCCACGAGCAGGTCCTCAGCTCCGCCCAACCTCTATGGCAGAAGTGCCCAAACCTCTGAGGTATTGCCGTCCCGAGTGAAAACACGCAAGGACAAATTTGTGTCATAGTGTGCCAAGGGGCCAAGCTCGCCAGGAAAGTCAGTGCGCCTCGCCTGAGGCTGAGCATATACCTCCGTCTTCCTCTTATGAGTAAGGAGCGCAGCTGTGAGGACAGGAGCTACGGAGCAGAGCTGTGTGCCAGCTGCGTGCTCAGGAGCGGGGCGTGCTGCCGCCTGCAACCACTCCGGCCCAAACCTCTCCCTGGAACTGGCCACAGGTTGCACTGCATGTTTGACTGCCTCCTTGCCCCACATCCCCACCACCCTGCCATGGAGCCACTGTTTATTTGTCATCTGAGAGCTTTAATGGACTAATTACATTCTAGGGTGGTTTTTTTGTTTGTTTGTTTTGTTTTGGGTATTTTGTTTTGCTTTTCTTTTCTTTTTTTTTTTTTTAAAGGGAAGGTGAGTACTCGGAGATCATCCCCCCAGCTAGACAGGAGTGTACTCATCCTGTGTGAAGCATCCCTCATAAGAAAGAGACAGAGTTGTTGGTCTTAGTTGAGAAATGCGAGTGAGAACACAGAGCAGCTATGTTCCCAGCCCAGCTTGTTATTTTTTATGGTTCCCACCCCCAACAGAGGACAATGGCTTCTGTTGCTCTTACAGTCCATGAGAAGCTGGTGTTTGACAGTACATTCCCAACACTTTAGTTTTGTTTTTCTGTTTGGGTTCCATTTTACAGTTGTTAGGATTTTAGCCCTTTTTTGTTGTTGTTTTGGGGTTTTCTAATTGCCTTCTTCCCTCCTCCACACATCATTCTTTTGGTATAGGGCTGCCACTCACCAGCTGTTCACAATTCCTTCACCCCTTCTGTTTTTCAGTACCGCACTACCACGACTCAAAGGACACTTTATTCCTTGCAGGAAGCTCCCCAGGCCCACTGAATACATTTAATAAACAATTTTCTCTCTTTTCTACCTTGGAGGAAAGTTATTTTATCTGTACTCCTCACATAATTCAGATTGACCAATCTATAATGCTCAAACTGCCTGAGTTTTCTTTCTTGACTGTTTTTAGATCCTAGAATGACTTTTTTTTCTCTCTTCTTGACAGAACAAGCTCATCCACAAAGTGAGGACTCAATAAATACTTTTCAACAAGTTCACTTATCAACATATAAAATTGCTCTTCAGTCCCCTACCCTTTCTGTTTGATTTTGTAAAATTGGATTGTTCTTCTAGGCTGAAACTTGATCAAAAATCAGCACATTCCCACATATCAGCAGATGGTACCAAAAAGAGGAAAACTGGGATGACATTGTGTAGTGTTCAGTTACATGAGAGTTGTCTGTTGAAGGGAAGGAGAATAGTTATCACCTTGTGATGTGCAGGGCATGGCAACTCCCTCAGTTGCTAAGGAGAGAAGATGATGCTGAGCTCCTCTCAGGAATGTACTGTTCTGATTTTTAATGGAGTTATTTGTTCACTTGTTAAAGAATTCATCTCTTAGGGCAGTGGCTCTCAAAGATAATAGTAGTGACTGCATGCAATCACTAGGGAATTCATTGCAGTCACAAGACAAAAACTTGCTCTGATTGTTCAGTTCTGTTTTGACTTAAACTATAAAAACTGTGGCCACCATTAATTTACTGTGATACCACATGTCACAGCTGTTTGTCTGACAGTCACTTGTTAGTCCTATCTCTCTTTTAGGCTCTTGGAGCAGGAGTGCCCAAGCTGCAGTCTAATGGACCATGTCAACTAATGTGCAAAGTCATCCTAATATCGCACATTGGCATTGTATCTCTAATGTGTCAGTTAAAAGCACTTTGAGGATGTTTCAGTTAAAAGCATGGCAGCATGCAGGATGCTCCGGGGCTCCAAAGGAAATGGAACTATCAAACTCGGAGCAGATTTGCTCCCTTAAATTGCAGTAAATCTATCAGTCTCTACTCCCAGGTGACCAGTGCCTTCTGCTGTCTACGATCCCTGTTCCTGACTTTTGTGTTCCGGGTTCATCCTTGCCTGTGGTGCAACCTCACAAGCATCAAACAACCTCAAACCCAGTTTTTATAAGGAACTGGCCATGTCAGACTTTGTGTGCAAAAAGGACACCTCCAAAGACTCTTAATCTGAAAGCCTCTCACAGTCAGATTGACTCATACCTGATCCCCTTCAAAAAAGATCCTGCTGATAGATGATTTCTCTTTCCTTGCTCATAGACAAGGACAAAATTAAACATCTTTTCCAAAGGCAAAGTTGGAAAATGTCACACAACAGATGCACATGTATTGGTTAGTTTTACTAGATTTTTCACCTTCCTGTCTTTTCCTTTAGGCCTTATCCACCTTCTGGAGGAAGCCAGTGTGCAGGAAGAATCAGGAGCATGTTTCTATGGTAGGAACTAAAAGGCAAAATCCTCCCTGTTTTATTGCACAGTGTACTATAGTGTTCCCTTACCATAACTGTTCCTCATGTAGAACAGTTCTCTCTTCTGTAAATGTTTAGCTTTGTATTATTTTTCTTATAGTTTAACAGAATAATATGAACCCCCTTGTTGTAAGAGCCTCGCTCTAAAGTCCAGTTCTCTAGAAGCATCTGCTTATATGGCCAAACATAAGACTTGCATATGGTTCAAGGCTTGCAAACAGTAACCCAAAAGAGCAAAAGAAGCTTGACTGCTTTGGCTTTAAGGGAAAACATGGACTATGGGTAAATATTAGTAGTATTATAACAGTGAGAAAAGAAGGTAATGATTTGTTATTGATGGTCTGTATGAAAACTGCTTGTAAAAGGAAAATAGAGGACCCCTGAAATTCCTGAGACATGACTAAGAAGTTGGTTGAAAGTTCTTACAAAAAACTGCAGCTCAGGAAAAGTGAGGCACCCAGGAGAGGCTGCAGGTGAGTTGATTAACTGCTGATGAAGGAAAGTCAACAACAACCTGAGTAGGCCAGAAGCAGCAGTGGGAAGCAGACTGTGCTCCTGGGTTTGGGACTCTGCACAGGGGAAAGCTAGAGAGTATCCTTGTACAGCAGTTGACAGCTCAGGACCAGTGAAGCTTGGATAAGGAGATGCCAAAGACTGGCATCTGAATATGTATTTTGGGAAGAGAGTTTGAGCTTTCTAGCCTTGTAAGCCCTTTCGGTGTTTGGACAGATAGTCCAGGTACATGTGTACGATCTGTGTAGGACATGTACAGGGGATTGGATTTGCTCTCCAGGCACAGACCTGCAGTGTAGCATTCAGGTTATGTTGTTGCTGCTTGAACCTCAGTTTGTCTTCATGAATGCTGGGGAGTCTCCAGGATACATGTGCTGAAACTACCCGGATCTGCAGCATCTTCAGTGGCTGGTGGAGGCTACTGTCCTGCCTGTGAACTGGGGAATGCTCACAGTATACCTGGGCAAAGCTCCCAGGAAAAAGAGGTGCTGCATCTATGGCAGATGCCGTTGTTTGCCTGTGATGGAAGAATGTGCTGCCAGTACCAGGCTGCAGTGCTTGTTGCTGTCAGACAGCTGACAGAGTCCTTTTACTCCTGCTTCTGGTTCCTCTTGGGTAAGAGGAAAAGACACAGATAGTGTAAGTCCCTCAAAGCCTTACTTGGAGCCAAGATCCTTCCCAGGGATGGAAGAAGAAAACAAAAAAAATGCAGGGGTTACTCTTTTTTACAGGCCATCCTGGAGGTCTCACAGTTGACCCAGTTGTGTCTGGATAAGGAAATTTAAAAGCTTCTAAGATAAGGCAGCAGGTGGGTTTTAAGAAATGAGCCTGTTTACCCAGGTCAAAGCCTCTTCCATTTCACATCCCTCCCCCACCCCAAACATAACATAATGAAATGAAGCTGGCTCAAAATACTTGTGTGATGTTTCCTAAAATACCATTAAGAACCCATGTCTTCTATGGCAAGTCATTTTCAACACTGACACATATATCTATTTTGTAGGATTCTGTGGTCTAGTACTTGATGAGTGGGTGTCTCCAAAGCCATGGAGTTGCAAGTTCAGAAACTTCTAGTAAGCAAGTTCACCTTTATCCAGAACAGCTCCTGCTTTCAGCAGTGAAGACAGCTTACATAATGTGAAACTGCTGAAGAAAACCCAAAACCTAGAGGGTTTTCTTCCCTAATAATACTTCAATTTGAAAATGCACCAAGTCAACAGTGGCATAAGGGCAAAGATCAGCAGCATATGAATGCAGTACAGGGTGTTCTCAACTATGAAATTACTTCCACTCTTTCAGAAAGGATGAAGGTTTCCGACATTTTAAGGACAAATACAATTTTACTAAGCATTTCATCTTGAATTCACTGTTTTGCACCTATTTCTAACACAGATATGACATGCCAATTAGAGGAGACAGCTATGATGGAGAAACCAAGCTGCAAAGTAACCACGTCTGCTGTCTATCACCAAGCACAGAGGAGAGGCATAGCAGCTTGTTTTTGAGATTATCCAAAATCCTTTGCTCTCCTAGAAATGCCAGGGGCTTGTGGTCAAAGCTGGACTTCCCCCAGGTGGTGAGGGTGTTGGGGTACCAGGTCAGCTTCGCCAGCTCCCCAAGGTTTGCCTGCATGAGCAGAAGGTCTGCAGTGACCTGCCCTTTCACATGAGGGAGAGACCTGGGGGCATAGCATTAGAGCTTGTCAATCCATATCCGTGTGACAATATTTTGTGCTTCTGTGTCACATTTGATCTGATCAGCTTTGTTTTCAAGTACTGCTGTGGAAGTCTGTCATCAGCTTCTTCGTCACGTTGTCACACTGTCCTCCCTGCCCTCCACCCCCTTACCGGTGCCCCTCCACCTTCCCCCTGCTCGATTGCACTCAACAAGTCAGTGTGAATTTTCCATATCTACTTTTTTTTTTTTTGTTTTACCCCTCTTTTGTCTGGTGGTAACAGTGTTTGGCATTTCCCGGACAGCCCGTACTCCATAAGGCCTCAATGTCTGAATACGAGGACGGCTTGAACGTTGCCTGCTGAGACCGAAGAAGAACTTGAGTTAAAATAATCCTCTCTTTTGTTCCGCTTGGGTTGCTTTTTGTTTGCCTGACAGATGTTCGGCCCCTGTGCGTGTGCATGGAGCGGCTCCTCCGCCGGGCCCTCTGATCCGCCAGCTTATTGATTTCTGCCTATCTGTGCGGCTTGTCTCCAGCCCTTACAGATGCGAGGGCTGCAGCCCAGGCGGCAGCCCCTCTCCGTCACACACAAATAGGGCAATCCTCTATTGTGAGGGGGCCAGCGGAGGAGAGCCAGCCTTGCTCCCTCTTGAGCCATTGTGACAAATCCAGGCGGGTTTCGGGGGGCAGAGAGGAGATACGCGTGAGGCACCGAGCTGTGGTGCTGCCCTTTGACGTGCTGTGACACTGCCACACAGGTGCCTGAGTAAACGGGAAGGAAGCGGCTGGGGCAGAAAGGCCTCAGAGCTTTGCGCTGTGCCCCTGTGTTATCTCAAGTTCATATTTCACTCATTTGACTGAGGAACGTAAAGGATCAAAGCTGGCACCAGGGAAAACCTTGAAAACCTCAGTACTTGCTATTGCTCTGCTTCTCCTAAATGGCATTGCTGTCTACAGCTCCAAGTTTCACTGACTGGCCTAAATATGCAGCCACTGAATGCAAGACTTTCATACCGTAAGACACATGTAATTATTTTCTTCCATCTTGCCTTTTTCGTTTGTTTGTTTTGGCTTCATTTTCTGTCTCCTGAGTAGTGTGTTGGGATACTATGCAAGAGAGGCAGGTTGCAGACCTGCACCCACATTTTGACCTACAGTTGCAGGCTCGCTGTTTACAGCAGCTTGCCTTTTATTTAACCCTTGCCATAAGTCTGTGGAGGTCTGACCAGCCACTGGCTCTAGGGCTCTGGATGGAACGTGGAAAACAAGGCCGTTGTCTTCCCTCGTTAAGCCCATGCCCTTAGAAAGCAGTCATTGTGCGTGCTGCCCACCACTTCCCTGTGACAGCAGCTCCTCACTGGTGTCTGTACTGCATGTGCACAGAGAATGCATTCCCAGGGAATATCCTTTTCTCTGAGTCTGGGACAAAGGCAATAAGGGCAGCTCTGGAGTGCGTATCTTACACCCTGATAACCTTTTGCACCTACAGTGAGCTTGCTGTCTGAAGAGCAGTTTTTCTACTCCATGCCAAGTTGCCCTGCCTTGTCTTCCCTCTTCTTAATATGACTTATTGCTGTGCATGTTGGAGCCTCCAGAGCTATGACTACATGGTGGCTAGGAAGGGGATATCCCTTGATTTCACTGATGCTACCAGGCACTGGGTTATCATCTACTGCCACAGTAGTTGGGCACCAGTTTGTTGAAGACTACCTAGCTATGTGTTAATGATCTGCTGCTTGCCAGAATATTTTACCCTACAGAAACAAATACAGACATGTTTATAGTGCTACAGAGTTCATCTGTTCTTCTCCTGAAGTGTTGTTCTTTGCCTACAAAGGGTTGGGGTAGTTTGGTTTGGACTTGTTAAGGCAAAACTCCCACTGACATGTTGTGGTCTGTTGGATCTTCCTGAGAGGCTGTCAAGAGTTGGCAGCAACAGTTCACATGGTGTCATGTGATTTATACTAACATGAAAAACAGGCAGAGAGTTTGCAATCCATGGTGGCCTGTGTTGCAGCTCCAGATATGTCATGGTTACTGCATCTGACTCTGAAACCACAATACAGTGCCTCCCAGTCCTTGGTGGATGCTTCCCACCAACAGCTTATTGGGACAGGGCTCAGTCAGAGCTGATGGCAAAGGAGGTGTAGTATTTCTTTGAATAATGACTAGCAGTAGGTTGGCAAGAGAGACTTGGACAGCATCTGTAAGGCAGAACAGATGTTCCACACAGCCGTGTGAGCCTCCATCTGCTGCCTCCATCTCTCTCAGTGTGCTACAGGAGCACCACAGAGGTCTCCTTCACCCTCATGAGTGAGATGAACAAATTGTCCTTTCAGAATCAGCTCAATCCTTGAGATTTCCTTCTATGATGCATATGCCATGCAGTTCAAGCAGGGTGTGTGTATGGGTCTTTAATTTAGGGAAAATAACATTGACCAGCCACAGAGGAATCAGTAGCCAGCAACTTTAATTATTGTCTCTGTTAGTCTTGGATTCTCCTTGACACAAGTGTAAAAATGAAGCAAAGCGGTTCATTTGGAAAGGAGAAAAACTTTGTAAAATGCTCTCTGGTTTGACAAGTGGGGCCTTGCCAAGCCCGCAGGACCTTCTTTCAGTGTCTTTCGGTGTCAATAGGAGAGGACTGTAATTGCTGAGAATAACACTCTGCAAAGGGTGTTTTATCTTGGGAGTGTCATTCAAACATTCCATTAATTGGATTGTGTCTTGGTGACATTTATAGTGTTGGGCTCAAAATGCTAAAAACAAGTGGTTTGAAGCTAGCATTCAGAGATCTTGCCTTTTGCAAGCTGCGGGGGTGGCCAGACTCCTAGTTCAAACCATGAGGGACAGTAAGTGATGTATGAACAATTCCCTGGAGGATGAAGAGGAGACAAAATTTTTAAATCCAGATCCATTGATCCTCCATAGTCGGGGGCAGGGTGATAATAATTTCATCTGTCTTTCAGGAAGGAAATGCCTTCTAGGTGTGGAGGAATCAATGAATACTGCTGTGTGCATCAGCTGGTATCTGTAGGACAATGTAATGCAGTACCTGGCACAAGTGATTTTGCACATGTGCATTTTAGCAAAGGCCATGTTGTAACTCTCTGTAGCCATTGCTGCACCAATACACTGGGAATTATGTATGGCAGTTGTGTTTCATAGATGGTGCCTGAAACCGAAGCTATGCCCATGCTGACTGTTAAAAAGGGAAAAATCAGTATTTCCACTAATTTCCTTGACTTGTTTCTGCCTTTACTCTCATGGCCCTTCCCCTTGCTCCACACAGCCTGTGGGTGATGTTGTTGTTTGCAGGGCTGTGTGCGAGCTGTTCTGTGACTTTAATAGCAGTTCTTTGAAATTCTGCTGCTTCTGTAATGGGGTTTGAGTGCGGTTGCGTCACTGTTGTGATGGTCTGTCAAGCCATCTAATTGGGTTGTCTCATTAAAGCTTACAATTGGCATTTGCAAGGCAGCAATCCTGTAGTCCAACACTGTAGCTAGAGCCATGCTGGCTGACCAAGTGCCTGCATGTGAGTTGGGATGTGGATGGAAAAATTTATCTCTCGTGAATTCATTTTGCGGCTTCTAAGATGGAGCTTGAATGTAGCAGACCATCTCTAAACCTTCCTTCTCTGTAGTGAGACTAAGTGGAGTAATTCAGTTCAAATCAACAAACAGGTGGCTTTTAGTATCCAGTTTAGATTCAAGGCTTCTTCTGGGCACTCAAACTGGACGCTCAGGGACCATCCACTAGTTGCTGCTGGATTGCTTGGCCTCAGTGTTCTTTTTGTTAGCAACAGCGTGAGGAGGAAATGGTGCAAGAAAAGGGCAGATTTGGGTAGCCTCTCACAGAAACTAAACTCTTGGAGTAGCTCCAAAATGCATTTTGGCTTTGAATGGAAACAGTTTATGAAACAGCCCTTTACCTGTGCAGGTCAAAATATTAGTAAGTGCATTCTCTTATGAGAAGTCTATTCTTTGTTTCGTTTCAGTTTGAGCCAATGAGGCAAAAGGACCTCACTCTGTAAATCAGGAGTCTGATTCACTGTTGTTTTTTTATTTTGACTGCAATGGTGACTTCTAGCACCATAGTTAAATTTATCTGGGAGCACAAATTGGAGCTCAAAGCTCTAGGCTTTCGCAGAGTGAATATGAGTGCAGCTTTTCTGCCAACACCAGACTTAAACTAAATACAGGGTTTAAACTAAACTGCCAGAAACCTCTCTTAAATGTTTGTGCAGGAATTTTATGGGATAAATTGGGCATGTGAATGCCCGCATACAGATGCTGTTTTGGCCACTGTGACTCCCCAGCAGCTCAGAGAAGAGCATCTTGGCTGTTTGGTGCTTCACTGTGTTTGATGGAGAGTGTCCTTTTGACAGAGAAGCATTTTAATAGAGGTGAAGGGCACCACAGTCACTGACTTTAAAGGCTGTAGAGCTAAACAAAATACATTGGATGGTTTAGATGCAATATCCTGCACTGAATCAAGAGCCTGTCTATTCAAGGCTGTAAGCTCAACAGCTCTGCACCAAGGGCCTGGAGAAATGAGGGGGAAATCAAGTCCTCATGTTCCTGCGGAAATGCTTTCCTCTGTGACCAAGCACATGCTCTGGCTGAAACAGGACAGCTGGCCAGGAGACACTGGCCACTAGGGTGACGGAGTTGAGGAGTGCAGATAAACTTGTACACCAGTCTAACAAATGTGTAGGCCAAGTTGAGCCATATATCACAGTGACCCTCACATGAGCTTGTGTGAATTCTGCTCAGCATCACTTAACATGCCACAGACTGTGAACAGAAAAGTTTTCCTTCCCCTACCTCACACAGAGATTCCCATGCAGGAGTTGTATGAGAAGAATCTGTCACTATTGAAATCTTGTTTGGTTGTGTTTCTTAAAGAGTAGTTTAATGTAAAAGTCTCCCCTAAGTACCAGTTGAAAGCACTTTGCATCACCCTTTGAAATATTTTCACTTCAAATTTTGTGGGCTAGCTAAGGGTGAGCACTTCTCTCAGCTTTTGTGAAAAGCCATAAAAACCTAGACTTCGTGACTTAATGTAAATCAGAGAATGAAAACACACTACATGGCTCCTTCAAAGACAAATTATCTTTCATTTTTAAAAACCCATCTAATTGTCATTAATCAAGCCATCCCCTCCACTAATAAGATCGAAGCAGGGAATGGAATGTCATTCCAGCTCAGGCAGCTGTTGTGCATGTCAACCAGTTTCAAAATGCTTGGCAAAAGTTGTAAATGCAGTTCTAATGAGATCGGCTTGTCTGCAACTAGCAAACACATACCAGCCTCACCAAAATGTTTGTTTGCTGTGGGACTTAATGGAGATTGTGTTAACCATTCTACATTCAAGGGTACATGTCAAGAAAAGTTCAGATCAAGCACAAGGCAGTGACACTGGAATGTAGCTTTCCCCGAAATGGTTGCTTATATAAATCCTGAAAGCCTCCCCCTCATCTTTTTTCATGGTTTATTGTGGGGTTTTCCCCCCAATCAGGCCTCTTAACTGTCTGGTAGATCAGTGTATGAGGTTCTCTGCACTGCTGCATATGCAAGCTACAAACAGAAGTATGTTTTTTACTGGGATGTTTGAGAATGGGATCCTGAGACCAACTTTCAAGGTATTCTACAGCGTCTCTCACCTACCAGGTACCCCCAGCTGGGTACAGCTCCATCAGCAGCTCAGGTTAGTTGTGGTGAAGTGGTGCTCAGCTGAGACACCCACAGGCTCCAGTATGAGAGCACAGTGTTGAAAGACCAATAAACAGCTCGATCATCCACCAGGCTGGAGTGCCAAGCTGATGACAGCCAGTTTTCACAAAGCCTGGTTGAAAAGAGAATTGGCCCTGGTTCAGCTAGGCCACCTGAGTGGGCCAGACACTGTAGCTGTCACATACCCACACCTGGGTGGGCACCCGGGTGAACCAGTACACTGGAGACTTCTTGTAGAACCATCAAAGAGATTGCCAAACTTGTGTGGCTGTAGAAAGCAAAGCAACAGAAATACCTAAGTTTCAGAGAAATCAGGTCTCAGGAAAAGCAAAATCACTTTACCTCAACTGTGAAGTATCTATATAACGCTGCAAACTTGCACATCTTGTTCATCTTCCTCAGTAAAAGGGGTAATCTTGTTTTTTTTTAACTTTCCTTTTCTGGTTCTTCGTGCTAAAGTGCAAAGAACTGATTGAATTTCTGGTACTGTGATTGCTCTCTTGCTCATACCTCTTTAATGTGTGTCTCCTGCCAAAGAATATTAATTATTGTATGCTACAATGATGTCCACCCCTACCCCCATCTGAGCCTCCGAAATGAACAGAAGTTGAACTTTGCCAGCAACTGTTAGGAAAAGGGCCAAGAACAGCCTAACAGGAAAAATACTCAAGATTTTTTGTTGTTGTTGTTAAACCATGTTTTTATAATTATGTATACTTTGTTGAAATTGCTTGGAAAAGGAAGTACACAGAAAATGGTCCATACAATTAAACTGACTACATATCAGTGTTGAAAGAATATAAGGCTGGTCTCACTCTGTTGCACTCACACAGACAAAACTCCTTCTCAGAAGGAATTTGGCTTGAGAAGACAGATCGGGAGACAAATCTTAGTTAACTTCAGGCCCATGTGCCTTATTGTCCAGTTTATGACTGCCCCAAATGGCCTAAAAGCAAAGGACATTCACACTAAACAAAAGCAATGCCTGAAAGAAAGAGAAAAGAAGAATTTGAAAGCTGTCACTTCCAAATCCTTTCTACTCAAGTTGATTCGTGAGTTGGGATCAGGAACGCTGAATAAAGCAGTAGTTACTTTATGTTCCTAAAAACTATCTTCTACTAGACTGGAAAGAAACAGGACTACTTTATTTTGCTCAGATTCACATGAATGCTGCTTTAATCAGTCCCCACTTGCTCCTGTCACTTGTCCCCAAGCATAGGTTTGTAAAATCCAAAATTGCTAAATTGAGATCACTTGCCAAACTAGCTTTCTCTTGCTTTCCAGGATGGATGATTATAGGGTATCAAGAAAGGTCTCTCAAGTGTGGGAAATTATAACTCTGTGGCCTAAGTAAATAAATAATGTAAAGCAGTAAGTTGCTGTAGAACCACTTCAAACTACTGTGCTTCATATAGTGTTTTATAATTTCTATTTAAATGGTTTTCTCTAGTCAGCTGCCTGCTCCTGACTCCCATCACACTAAGGCAGATGTAGTGTTAAAGAAAAAAAAAAAAAAAACAAAAACAACCTAGAGTGGGCAGGCTTGGTATTTGGTTTATATAACATTCTATGATTCAGCCTCAAGAAATTCTTGGGTTTAGTTAAAGGCAAATTAAACTTATCCTTGAATGATATAGTGAGCTAAGCTCTTAGAAGCATATATGCAATATTTATGTCTTGTCAAGCACTTTCACTTTCCATAGTAACAAGTCCCCTCCTCCATACATAAAATGGATCCAATGCATAAACAATATTCCTGAAAACATATCCAAAAATAATAAAATAGACTTTGCTTCCAAACCTAGTTTTTAAGGGCAATTCTGACCTTGTACAGCCCCTTATAGAAGCAAGGGTATGCAGCCATTTGGTGGAGATCAAAATAAAGCCTCCCATCTCAACAAACAGTCTCACAAAGCATATTATAGTGGGAAACTGGTAAAGTATGTGTGACTATTTTTACCCGCCCCGTGTGTAATTGTGCTGAGGCCTGCGACAGCAACTAACTATTGCCATCTTAAGGTGGCCCTTAGGATTGCTGCAGGTGAAGTCGAGATAGTTGTTCCTGCTGCTGTGCACTGCTCGTTACATGCTCTGCCACTAGCAAGCTCTTCAACGAGATGGTTAGAAGTGCTTCCTCCAAGGTTACCGCAATCCTGCAGTACAGCTCTCTTTTGAAAGATACATATAATGTTTAAAATTAAGAAAAGGATTGCAAGATAAACATTTTCTTTCGCCTTTCTTTCTCCTACATAAAATTGTATTAAAGACATCTAACCCCTATCCAAGTAGATCTGCCAAAGCCAGACCTCTGCTTCTAGCAACCCTAAATGGTACTGTTACATTTGCTTTGCCCAGATGTACTTCTATAGCCTACCTGGCTAGACAGTTCTGTAACCAAGTAAGGCTCAAAGTGCTTCATAAACTATTAATTTACATTGTAGACATCGTGAAAGGTGAGTACAGAGCTGATTTACACATAGGAAGTACAGCTACAGAACTAAGAAAAGCTGCAGACCGTTGGGGCATTCCTCCTTTCCAGCCTGAGGTGATGACAACCTTCACAAACAGAACTAAGGAATGTGGTAGATTAAAAAGACACTCTCTTGGTGCCCTTTAGCTGTCATACACATTCAAAATTTTGGGATGTTTTAATAAGCAAGTAACTCCTGGCTGAGCAGCTTGTGAATACTTTTGTACTCACACACTGTCTGTCACTCGTGCAACTTCTCTGAGCAAAGGGGTTATGACATCAGGGCAAGGCCATAGGAAAAGTTAGAAATGTGGGAAACAAACCCTCCCACATCAGTGGTACCAAACCCATCCACAAAGGGAATGAACACAGTGCTACTTTCTTCTTATGAAAGAAATTTGGGTTTTTTGGTCCAGACCTGTAAAAAAGCTTCTTTTCCCTGATGATTTTTCAGCCACATGAACTCTGTACTCTGCAGGGAATACTTAAAATGAAACAAGATAGCCATCTCACACCTGCACCAATGTGCCAACAGGACAGCACTACTTACCACTAGAGTGGTAGGGAAACAGGCATTGTTGTACCTCTTGTAAGACTGCAAATGAGATCTGAAACACCTTGTGTTTCTCCTAGAAGAACTTACAGAGATGAGCCTAGACAACTCAAACTAAAACCATTAATTCCTAAAATCTGTCAACATGCATTTACTTTGGATGCAAAATGTACCCTTAAATATAGAAGCACCTAAAGTTATCAAAACTTTTCAAGAGAATCACGGCAACTGTCCTACACATTTGGCATCCTGTAAGAACTTTAATTCATGTAGAAAATAGACAATTCCCTTTGTTTGGCACCCCTCCCTTTACTGTTTACACCTTACATATTGCAAACAGACCTGTCTCAAAGGCAGGCATGTCAACTTGTTACCCTCAGCTGCTTTTCTTTGGAACTGAAATAGTATTTAGTTTCACTGGACTTCAGCAACCTTCCATAAAGCTCTAACAGTCTACCATGAAACACTTGAGCAATTCAACACAAATCTGGTATCAAAGATAGCCGAGCCTAAGGTGTTTTAATTTAATTTTACAGAAGTAACAGAGTATGTGTTTAATTGGTATTGCTGATTTGTACTTTAAATAGGTAGAAGCTTTGTGTTCTCAGAATTATTGCATCATATGCCATTTTCTCAGTACAGACTGCATATAGCTAGTCATTTATACAATCGACCTTGTCCATCTAAGTTGGCTTTTGCAAATAACAGACAACATTCCCTTAAATTACCTGAACATGCCTAGTTCTGCCTTGCGTGACCAAGTGACTTCAGCCCCAGTGTTAGATGCTGTGTGCCTTCCTCAGTGCCCAACTGCCCAGGGATGCGCAATTGCCTCCTTACTCTGCCCAACACTGGCACCCAGTGGTCAAACGCTTTCACGAACACTTTGGGAATCGGCTGCCGTTCCAAGTTCCCTGTTTGTGAAGGTAATCACCTCAGACTGGAAAGGAGGAATGCCCCGACGGTCTGCAGTTCTTCTTAGGATTTCCAGAACACAGCCAGTCTGTTTAAATGCACTAATTGTTCGATTACTTGGGTTCAAAATGCTACCTGCTATCTCAGTTGTTTAGAAAGCCTGAGACTACCATCGCTGGTGAAGACTAGCCAGAGGTAGGAATAATGCACAACACCCAAAATGCTGCACTGAAGGTAGCCAGTCACATCCAAACAGGAGACAAGGTTAGCGCAGGGTCATGCACATCAGCAAAATTGTTCTTTTAAGAAACAAGTATGCCACCTCAAAGAATGAGATATTTTATATGTCCTTTTTTTAAACAGCTACAGAATGTGAAAGGAGTCTTGGGCAAGAGAAAATTATTTTGCTCTTGGTGATGCAGTTCTCTTTTTCTAAAGATCTTAGTACTCAAGCCAATTTGCAGGAGTGCAATACAGCACACTGAATAAACTACCCTTGATGCAATTTCCCAAGAATCTAAAGCTGTAGTAGGGCTAACTGCTCCCAGACATTAAAAGGCATTCAGGAATCTCCAGACTAAGTTATTTTCCATCAGTAGCCAGAAAACGACAATGCTTCAAATTTATGGCATTAACCACACAGAAACATGTAGAAGTGAGCCCTTGTGCAGAGTCCAGGACTAAACTCTGAAAGATTCCATTTAATATTCTTTCCTCTTACACAGTGAAGCTGGTTTCAGGTGACCCATGCACTGTCTCTGAATAAGTCAGATGTCAGGATATAGTATCAGACAGCTAAAGGAGAAGGAATGGAAAGCAATCTCTGAAGTGCAGAGAAGGCAGTACAAACAGAAAAAATGCTTTGAACCTAATTTTTGAACCTAACAACCTAAATTTCAATAAATTCAAACTCTCTCATATTGCAGCATAAGGGATTATGAGAAGGGGATTAAATTTGCACTGGAATTAGACTGATCAACAGATTAAGATAAAATGAATAAAACTGACTTTTAACTTTTAGATGCTTCCTTACCAGGAACTGCTCTGGTTCCTAAAGAATACTACTACTTCTAAGAAAGACAGAAAATACTCAGCATCACAGCAGTTAAGTTCTTGGAAAAAATTTAATAAGACAAATGTCTTCATAACACAGGTAAATTGCACATCATAGATTACTCGTTTATAGGTAAACCAAATTAGTCTTTTCGCAACTGGATACTTTGCTCTTTAATTCCTTCCTTTGTGACAATGCAGATCTTAAGTGCATCCCCAGTGTACACATCTCTCTCAGCAGCAGAAATGAAGACATCTTTAACCAGCTGCAAAGCCTTTTCGAGGGTCAGTGGTACATGTTCCACATTTTCCATGTTCTTGAAGCCAATCTAAGAGAGGATGAAAATGCATTTTAAAGAAGTATGATCCATCTACTATGAAAGCTGTTTCAGTTTCTGCACTAGAATGAACAGATTTCAACAAATTAAAAAGAAGGTTTGTCTCTTTTAAAAACCCAAAGCTGACAGAAGTGTTCCTCCACACAGTTTACAGTTCAGAACTTTGCCAATGTTGATACTCTAAGAAAAGTAACGAGCAGCAGATCCAGTATACAGCCAGCACTGCACCTTATGCTCATTCAGTGTGTACAGGATCACAATGAACATTGCAGTTCTGAACTGATCTAATTCTTCAGAAACTGCACATAAGCCTTTTCTCTCTAGTCATTTGTACTCAGGAACACTTCTTAAAAGCAAATATTCCTCAATGTACCTAGAATTCAAAAATAAGTCTATATTGGAGCACATTGGTCCTAATCAACATAAACATTTTCTAATAGCGTATTTTAGCTGATAAATCAAAGTGTCAACTTAAGCATCAGAGCAGAGAAAGGAGGGTAAGAGTACTTTGCCTGAAACTCATAAACAATGAAAAACCACTTATAACAACTGTTTCTGCAGAATATATTTTATTTCCTTTAGTTAATAAAGTTCAAAACTAAGTCAAAGTTCAGAACATGTTGCTATTTAAATTTAAAAAAAAAGGGGGGGGGGGGATAGATTCTATTCTTTCTCAGCTGGTAAGAGTCAAGAATGCTTATTCCTTTACAGCTTTTTTAGGCACAAAAGTTCCCAAGTATCAACACCTATGTCAGAAAATAAAATGAGTAAAACATGCTTTGGTAGTTTCTCCCATTCAACCATTAACAGCTTCAACTAAATACGAAACTATTAAGTATTTTTAGACAGATTCAACTGAATAAGTTTCCATCAGTTTTATGTATGAACATTCTTAGAAAATGGTATGTTGAGTTGTACAAAACTGACGACTTACAGAAGTGTATGTTAAGTGATATAATGTATGTACTAATTATATCTTTCTAATTTGGTAACATTTCATGCTAAATAACAGGCATATTTATGTTATCAACTGAGGAAAAAAGAAAACAATACCCAAGGAAAAAAAAAAAACCAAAACAAAACCAAACCACAAACAACTTCCATGGGAAACAAAACTCCCCAATTAAAACATTTATCTGTTTTCTAAACAGGCACTGTACAAATACCAAAGCAAAACTTTGATTTCCCCTGAGAAAGCAATGCTACACAACTAATAAAAATATAGATTAACAGGTCCTAGCTGTAATAGATTTAAAACTTCTCTCACAAGTAATATTCATCAGAAGTAAAGCTACATTAATTTCAATGTCACAAATGTTTACTGAGCTAATGGAAGAAAACAAAATCCCAAAAAAACCCAACAAACTGTTTTACCTGGTTATCCAGCAAAGGTTGCAGCATGGCACTTGCTGATCCACCTGCTTTGAAAGAATCTCTCTCGTATGAGCCCACTGGATCAAAGCTATATACTGCTCCCTTCCCTGGAAAAAAAAATTAGTATATAATAACAATTCAGAAAGATTGTCAATGCTGGTAAGCACTTACAACAAAATCTAGCTCTCTCAATAAGCAGTGCCTGGAACACCACAAACCCCAGCAAACCTTTACCAAATGATACTGCAGTATGTTCAGACAATGCTTTGTACAGTAGGCTCACTATGGTTATGGCCTGGTACAATATCCAAGGTTATTTTCCCTGTTTAAGTTACAACCATGCTCCAACACATGTTTTCTACAGTACTTACCACAGAAAAATTCCTGATGTGCAATCAAAGCAGAAAAATGCGCTAGAGCACAGTGCTGCACAAAGAGCCCTGGGGGTTCTAAGGCTAACACATAGAAGCAGTTCAGACATCCTTCAATGATACAGTTCCCGGATTACATCCAGAAAGCATGTATCATTCTCCCAGAACCAGAGGTGCTGCTCTGGTCTCTTACACACTTTGCTCTGGAGCCAAGCCAGGTTGTGCAAAGTTTACTGGCTTGCAGCAGCATCAGAGATGCAGATGCACTATAGCTCTGAAGCACCTGGGCTTGATGAGGACATGGCAGTCAACAGGCAGGACCTGGACAAGCCGAGTCTTTTTGTTCAGAGAGGCTGCACATGATTCAACGAACTGGCCAACACACTTGGCAGCACAGCACAGGAGCTGGACAGCCCTGAGAAAACTAGCCAAATCAAGACTCAATCTCACTGGACCCAAGTTAAGTCCACATATGCAAACCTACACTCTGATTCTTATCAACTGCTACAGCACCCTCACAATCTGAAATTTACCATTATGCAGGGCAGACTAATCCCCTTTCAGACTCCACATATTGTAGACATGTCTGAGCAAGACTGGGAAAGCAGTACAACTTAATGGTAACAACAGACTGAAAGGAATGGCTGAAATTATCCAAACAAGACCACCTCTAACTTCCTTCTCAAAGCCAGAAAACACAGTATTTCAGCAACTCAACTTATCATTGGATAAGAACCCAGTAAGTCCTGTACATTAAACTACAGCTTCTGTGTAGAAGTCATGATTTTCATTAATATTAACTAACATTTAAAAATAATTTTGTAGAAATCTGCCTCTGGAGTACATATTTAATAAGCTCTGCCACACTCACAGGTCTGGGTAAAATATATACAATTTTACTGGTAACATCTCCTTTAAAGGTGCAATTAAGAAAACCAGAAAAGTTGTTATACAAAATTTTAAAGTCTAAAGTATGAAATATTTAACTTATAATCAAATAACTGTTATAGTTTTTTGATTTTAAGACCTTCGGAAATGGAAGATCAAGTTAGTAGCAAAAACCAAGAAACAAGTCAGATGCATAAAATGTATTTGATCTGTGTAAGTATTGTAATGCCTAAAGGTCAGTGCTAGGAATAGGAACACAAACTTTGTTATTCCATCAGTACACCTGAGATGTAAAGGGACAGCTACCCACGCACAGAAATTCGGCCTCTCTTTTTTTTCTTTGTTTGTTTAAGTCTTACCTTCTTCATCAAGTCCACCAATTATATTGTATACATAGTAGGGAAAGAAACGTCGAGAATACAGGATTGTAGACAGCATTGCTGCAATAGCCCCAGTAGTCATGGTCTTGTTATTGGAATGCTTGTACATCTGCCAGGCATAGAGCACATCCAAGAAGAAAGTCAAACACTAAATTTGACATTCAATCAAAACTACATTTTCTGTAACTTCACTATAGAAGTCTGATGCTAAGCAAAATTATTAACTAGCATGATTACTGAAAACATGCTGGTCTAAAAGTCAAAGCCTTCTTATAAGCAAAAAAAATTAATCTTTCCAAAGTCTTACAATTAACAAATGTTGCCTCAGTAACACTCTCCAGCTCTTCCATTCTATAAATTTGTGATGTCACATTTATTAAGAACACAGCATCAACTTCCCCTGCCTGATTTTTACTAGCAAGACAGTTAAGATACAAATATCTGAAGAAAACCAGCAATTATATTTAAAACATAGAACATTATTAGTCTCAAGCATAACATTAAGGGTGTTTCTAAATATAATAATACAAGTAGCTACCTTTAATCTTGCTTCAATAATTTTAGTTAGGGTAAGGCAGTCACCATGGAAACCAGTGCATCCAATGACCGTTTGTTCTGTTCTGAAAAATGTAACATTTTGTTGCAATTTTAAATTTAAAATGAACTAGAGCCTTTTCTTACACAGTACGTTATTATGAGAACACCAAAATGTATCTTCAGTTTTCCTGATGCTATCAAAAACAGTTTTCTAAAATGTAGTAACAGCTGTGTGGTGCACAAAAGATAACTGCAAACTACATCTTGGAGATGCCTCATCAAGCCCAGGACCACACAGATCCCTCTCTTCAACCTACCTCTTTCTTCAATATTCAGTAAGACTGAAAAGAGGATATTCTTAATTTCTTCATGCACCCTTAACTCTATCTATTACAATTCAGTCTTGCTAGAAGATCTGTTTTACAGCTTACACAGATCCTGTGTAAATTCTATGTTTTACTCCATCAGACCAGAGGGCTGCATTAAGCATTAAGCTTGTACAACGGTTATGTGACATTTATGGTGTCAGTGCAACAGAAGTTATCTGGCTGCAGATGCAATACAAAAGCTTAGTTCTCTGCTCAGTTTCAAATTGTTTCACGAACACTAGCCACAGGAACACACTCTTGAAATTTAAATTTTAGTAAACAGGAGTCTACAAACATTAACAAATACAGACTTAACACAGAGGAGTCCTTCAGAGAACACTTTAAAATGCAATCTTCTCTCAGCTTGCCACTAGAATTACACACAGCCATTGTGCGCAGTATGTGTACGTATCACAGTAATTTCCATTTGGGCAGTGTCAGAGAGCCAAACACAAAGTAAGGAGGCAGGCATGAGAAAAGTAAGTTCCTATGATTACCATGTCATCAATTTAAGAAAAAAAAAAACAAAACAAAACCCACAAGGAAAACAAAGAACAAAAAAGTGTTTCCTGTGGCTGGTAGCAGCCTACCTAGGTAAGCACCTGTTGCAGTCAAATGAATGTAAAAGATAAGTAGTTTTAAACCAAGGAGATGCTACCTGAGTTAAGAAAAGCATAAAATGAGCATAAGTTCAATAATAGAATTGATAGGTTTACCTTTCCTAAAACAAGCACTTCTCTGAAATGCCAACTGGTTAACCAGAGAGACACAGTACAACTGGCAGCAGCAGGCACACTCGCTGACCAAGACCAGGTGCCCTGATGAATGAGTTACTACAGGATTAAGTTTTGCTATAGTTAAGACAAAAGTTCTTCTGATTATCTAGCCAAAAAAAACCCCACTTAGCTTACATAAAGCCTTGTATCAGGATAGAAGACTTCTGTTACCAGCTTCCTGCTCCAAGAGCATGCACCACTGGCTATATTTACATCACATCATATCTTGCATTACAGCAATGGTCAACATGACCACAAAATCTGCTTCGTTACTGCGCTTTTTTCCTAAGAATTCTGCTTAAAGCAGAAGGCAAGTGACATGGTAAGCAATACAAAACATCTTTCATCTGTTTCAATTCTTGCAAGATCTGGACTTACAGCTTGTAGCATTTTGGACTGTCCCGGGAGTGAATTGAATAGCCTTCACTTAGCCGTGTATCAGAGGCAACGATTGAAAAGTCTTCTCCAGCAATTGCCAGCACAGTCCTTAGAAAAAAGCATTGATATAATCATGACTTTCAACACAAATATTTTCTCCGGCAGCACAGACTAGATAATAATTCTATAACCAGACTCATGTTTTGTCAAGCATCTTACACTCCTTATGTTTCCCACTACGCGCATCCCCCCATGTGACTCAAGACTGATGGAACTCATTCCATATTAGACACAATGAAGAAAATGCATGTACATGATCCCCTACTTTGACTAAAAACTGTAGGGAAACTTGGTAAAACAGAGTCTCTACATCAGCAAAGAACCAGACTCAACAGACCGGATATTTTAGATACCTGATAATGACAGACCCATTTAAAACAAGCAAAGTGCTAAGCAACAGTATCATTACACTCAAATTAGCATCACTTTAAATCTGATGCTATCTTATTTACTTCCAAACAACTTGTTTTGTGATTGTCACAAGTGTACTACCAGGAAGTAACAGAAGCCCTTTACAAAGCAGTTAGGCACCACAAGAAAAAAAACCTAAGTATGCTATCCTGGCCAGATCCTGCCACCAGCTCAGATGTGTACAACATCACCTGCCTCTAGCAGTTATGGCAAGGCAAAATTCAATACAGTTACATGTTTACAAACGATAGGACGAGGAGCAACGGCCATAAGCTAAAACACAAGAAGCTCCACCTCAACATGACGCCGACCTTGCTTATGCTGAGGGCAGCAGCACATAAGAAACAGGGTGCCCAGGGATGTCATGGAGAGTCTCTGGAGACATTGAAAACTCACCTGGACACATTCCTGCGTAACCTGCTCTAGGTGACCCTGCCTTGGCAAGGGGGCTTGGCTTAAGATCATCTCCAGAGGTCCCTTCCAACCCTAACAATTCTGTGACTGTAACATGACCATTACCCACCCTTCCTGAGCCACTATAAAGAAACAACGCCGCGGGGAACAAAAGGTACTTATTTTAAGACCCCTAAGTGTTCATGGAGCCCGAACGTGCCAAAAGCCACATGGACAACGCAAGAACACCACGAAAGGTTGCACAGACGCAGGGCAAGGCCGAGCCCTTGCTCCCTTTTGTGCTACCTCTCCTTCCCTACAGGGAGGCGACCCTGGGGGCTGACAAATCCGCACTGAGCGCCGTGGGGAGGGAGGAGGAGGGCGAGGCAGGACTAACTAAGTCGAGGCAGGACTAAGGCGAGGCAGGACTAAGGCGAGGCAGGACTAAGGCGAGGCAGGACTAAGGCGAGGCAGCCCCAGCCGCTCTCCCCTCCCTTCCCCTCCCCCGGCCGGGCCCGACCCGCTCCGCTCGCTGCCCGCGGCTCCTCACCCTCCGTTGAAGGTGTAGGGCGAGAAGCGGTAGCGCTGCGCGGGCCCCTCGAGCTCGTAGCCCATCTCAGGCCGGGAGGGCCCGTATCCCGCGGCGGACAGCAGCGCCATCGGTGCTGTCTCACGGCGAAATGGCGGCACCGGAGGCGGAAGCGGAGCCGCTCCGGGAGGCAGCACCGCCTCCTCCTCCTCCTCCTCCTCCTCCTCCCGGCTGCTGGGGCGGTGCCGCCCTCGCCCCATCCGCGGCTCGGGGTGTGCCGGGCCCTTTGGGCAGCACGGGTGCTTGCCCTGCCACCTGCCCGCCTGCTCCTGGCAACGCGCAGCTTGATAAGCAGCTGTGGTGAAGCCAGAAAGATGCTCCTCGTGTTTGGGAAGGTGGGGAGCAGGGTGGCCCCGGCTCTGCACCTTGAGAAGCGCTGTGAAGAGTAAGGGTCGGGAATCACAGCGTGGCTTGAAGCGGAAGGGACCTTAAAGATCCCCAAGTGCTCCGTCATGGGCAGGGACGCCTTTCACTGGATCAGGTTGCTCAGGGCTCCATCCAAGCTGGCCCTGAACACTGCCAGGGATGGGGCATTCCCAGCTGCCCTGGGCAACCTGTGCCAGTGCCTCACCACCCTCACAGCAAAGAGTTTCCTCCCACTATCTAATCTAAACCTGCTCTCAGTCTGAATCCATCCCCCCTTGTCCTGTCACTACATGCTCTTGTAAAAAAGTCCCTCTTTGTCTTTTTCATAGGTTTCCCTTCAGGTACTGGAAGGCTGCAATTAGATCATGCAGAGGCCTTCTCTTGTCCAGGTTGAACAGTCCAAATTACCTCAGCCTTTTCTCATACCGCAGGTGCTTCATCCCTCTAAGCATCTTGGTGGCCTTGCTCTGGACTTGCTCCAACAGATACAGGTCTTTCTTGTGCTGAGGACCCCAGAGCTGAACATAGTACAGCAGATGGGGTCTCAGCAGGTCCTTGAGGTGGGCCATGGGGTGCTGTGCCAGGTGTCATGGCACAGATGGAAACTAGCAGGAAGGGTTGGGGTAGGAGCTCGAAGCAGTTCAAGGGGAGCAGGATGGGGGACCAAGGAGATGCAGGGGATACATGGGGTGCTCTGGAGGTGAAGCTTGTCACTCTACTTGGGAAGCACAGCTGCAGTGGCTGCAGTCCCCAGGTGTGCTGTGCACAGGCAGTGGCAAGAGCTGCTGGTGGCAGCTCTGCAATGTGTAACTGTATAGCTACAGTGTGGGGAACAACCTCTGGCACAGCCCCTGTGACCAGGTGCGCTGCAGGTAGGCACTATAAGAATTGGTCAAGGCTGGAAGGCACCACAGTGGTTCATCTGGTCCAACCTCCCTGCTCAAGCAGGGTCATCCTAGAGCATCTGGCACATGACTGTGTCCAGGTGGGTTTTGAGTATCTTCATTGAGGGAGACTCCACAACCTCCCCGGGCAATTGTTCCAGTGCTCAGTCACATGCACACTAAAGTTCTTCCTCTTATCCAGGTGGAACTTCCTGTGCACTGGGTCCTGCCTGCTGCCTTTTCCTATAGCTTGTTACCCCCCAGAAGAGCCTGGCTCCGTCCTCTTGATGTTTGTACATCCACCCTTAGACATTTACTTATACACACGTTGATGAGGCCCCCTCTCAATCATCTCTTCTCAAGGCCGAACAGGCCCAGCTCCCTCAGCTTTTCCTTCCAAGCGAGATGCTCCAGTCTCTTAATCCCCGGACCCGCTCCAGAAGCTCCATGTCTCTTTTGTGCTGTGGAACCCAGAACTGGAAACAGTGCTCCAGATGTGGAATAGAGAGCCAGGATCACCTCACTGCTGGCAATGCTCTTCCTAATGCCCTCCAGGATACCACAGGCCGTCTCGGCCACAGGACCACGCTCCTGCCTCACTGACACCTCCCTGTCCACCAGGACACACCCCCCCAGCTTCTTCTTCGCGGAGCCGCTTCCCAGCAGGTCACCCCGTCCTGGTGCACGGGGTTATTCCCCCTCCAGGTTACGGAGCCCAGGACGGCTCTTCCCCCGCGGTGGCGGCGGGAAGTGACGCGGCGGGCGCGCCGCTGNGGTGGTGGTGCCGCCGCCGCCGCCAGCGGGCCGGGCCGGGCCTGGAGAGCGGGGCCGGCTCGTGAGGCCGAGATCACTGCGCTCCTCCGGGGCGGGGGAGGCGGAGAGGGACTCCCGCGGCGGAGAGGCGGCGGCCGCCCGCCCACCCACCTCGCCCCCGCCGCGGGGCTACTCGGGGTGCGGCGGCGGGACCCTGCGGGGCCGGGGCCGGTGCTGGTTGGGGGGCCGAGGGCGCATGGCGGGCGTTGCGGTGTGCCCGGGGAGGGGGCCCGAAAGGGCTTCCCCCGCTGTGGCTCCCGCGTCTGGGCTCTGTGGCCTCGAGCGGAGCGCTGTGGTGGAGGTCCGGGCGGGCCCGCGCTAGGTGGTCACAAGATGGACCTGGGTCGGTGTCCTTTGGCATGCCTGGTATCCAGGCTGCTTCCTAAGCTGCTGGGCTCTCGAGGAGCTGGCTTTATTTCTTCCAGGATAATGTCTAGGGTTCTAATGTGCCCCTCTCTCCAGGTTGTGAAACCTGGGTGCTCTGCTTGATACCGTCGGTGAGGGTAAAGATCATGATGTCTTATGGTCATAGGGAAAAAAAAAAAAAGGCAGGCCTGTTTAGCCGCAGTGTAAATATTAGTGTGTTTCTAAGCTCTCATATCTTAAAAAAGAGACTGAAGAGACTTTTCTCAGATTTTGAGGTGGCCAGCCTCTGGCCTGAAAATGACCTTGAGTATAGGCAATAGTTAAGAAATTTAAAGATTACTGGGAAAATATTTTATATTGTTGATATCATAATATTTAAATTACTTGTGTTGTTCATTTCCTTAACACAGCAAACGAGGCAATAGTGAAAAAAAATAAAACAAAATCATGTGTATGTTTCACTTGTGCACCTGAAATTGGTTTTCATATAATTTTTTTCTCAGCACATGTTGTTGTTTGAAGTCTGTTAGTGCTTTATTTTATGGAAGTGGATGGGAGAGGTTTTCCTGCTTACAATTTGACCAGTGATGCTTTTCTCAAAGAAGAAAAAAATAATTTTTGAGAGCCCAAGCCTTAAAATGGCCAGGGAAAGACTTAAAAGCATTGTGTCAGTAAGCTTGTCAGCAGTCAGGGGAATTAAATTTTGAAAAAATCTGTGCTTTTCCAGATAAAGCAGAGCTTGGACTAGAATGTGCATTAACAACTTGATTTGTTCCTGCAGGAGGGCTCAGTTAGACAGAGGCCTGCCCATGTGAGTCACGTAAACCTGCCAGGGACTTCAGCGGAATCACGCTGCAAAGTTCCTGTGGAGTGTGCCTGAAAAAGGTTATTTTTATGGATGGTGCCTGTGTGTGTGCATATGAGTGGATTTTCTTATATGTATTTATGTGTGGGTGTGTGTCTCTTATCTGAGTCAGCAGCTCATAGGTTTGCTTTTCATTTTATGTTTAGATATTATTCTCAGGATATTACTCTTTTTTTTTTTCCCCAGGCTTTGGTTAGTGTTTTAGACTCGTATTTCTCTGGAGCTGATGTTTTCATAATACTTTGAGCCTGGCTTGAAAAGCTGCTTTGCTGGAATGTTTTAAACAGTTAAAAACCCTCTAGGATTTGAAGTTTATTTATATTAATTGAAGGAAATACTTCTGGCCTCACCAAAGAAATAACTGGAATCATGGATCAGAACAACAGTTTGCCACCCTACGCTCAAGGCTTAGCCTCCCCTCAGGTAAAAGCAAATGATTTAAGATGCAACTATTATCTGAATTTATTTTATGAAAGCATTTTCCGTTTCTTGTATGTAACTACTGCAGGTTTTTTTGTTTGCAGATCTGAAAAATTCCACTAGGTATCAAATAATACTAGTAGAATTTTAAAGCCATCAATATGTTTATCCAGAGGTATAAGAAATATGCAGATGGGGTTCCTCTAAGTTGAAACATGACTGAAAAGTTGGAAAGATTAACTTAATTTTGGTTATTGCCCTTTAAACTACATACAGAATAGACTATTGCTTGGCTAAGAATGTGTTTGGTACAATGGACACAGTCTATGTTCAAACAGTTGCAAATTGTGGGTCAAAGTTGAGACATGCTTGCAAGGTAGTGTGAGTAATGTGTCGGATCCCTTGGGGTAGTGTTTTATTCTATAAAGCAGCTGCATTTCCAAGGACTTTATGTTTTTAACAAGTTTCTGCTATGTGCTTCAGGTTTGATATGATCAACTCAACTGATGTAGATTTATTTTTAGACTCCTGAAAACTTTGCCTCTTAAAAACAAAATGCAGTCAGCATGATCTGTGGTTTCTGTTTTGTGTTTTCTTCTGTAGGGCGCAATGACTCCAGGAATTCCAATTTTTAGCCCAATGATGCCATATGGCACAGGACTGACACCACAGCCTGTCCAGAGCACCAACAGTCTGTCTATATTAGAGGAACAGCAGCGGCAGCAGCAGCAGCAGCAGCAAGCAGCACAGCAGTCTACGTCACAGCAAGCGACACAGGGAACATCTGGTCAAACTCCCCAGCTCTTCCATTCACAGACTCTTACCACAGCCCCTTTACCAGGAACCACACCTCTGTACCCCTCTCCAATGACCCCAATGACTCCAATAACTCCTGCAACACCAGCATCAGAGAGCTCTGGGATAGTTCCACAACTTCAGTGAGTGCCCCATGTGTTAATGCATCATGTCCTTTCTCAGAGAGCCCTTTAAAGACTTAGGACTAAAGTCACATCAAGAATTGGGTATTGCATTTTGGTAGAAAGGGGAGTTCTCAAAATTTATGGTTCTCCTGTAGCAATATGATTAATTTTTGCTTTTATTTTTAGCTTAGCTTCATTACTAAACCACTTAGTAATATAAACGGTTTCTTAGTGATTTGTCAACCATACATCTTTTAAGCAGAACAGTAGAGGGTGTGTTGGATAGGTCTTCATTTAACACCATTGTAACTTTTAACTCTATACACTTCAAGAGTTCATCAGGTTCCCTTTTCTGGTGCATGGCTAATGCTGAATTTGTAAGAAGGGAATAAAACCCTAGAACTGGTTCTAAGTTTAGGTATGGAGGTATTTTCACTGAACTTCAGTTTTAAAGAGACTTTCTCAGAAATTTACAGCAGGAACAAAGAGAAATTGTTGATAAGCTGAATTGAAAGAGTAGTTTCTTCTATTTCTCTTCCCCACTTCCACTGAGGACCTTTAAATTTCAGGATTTTCCTAAAACCCAAATTTTGCATCTAGGAACTTCTTTTAAACTTTATAGAGACCTGCTATCCTATCTCCTGGAAATAGATTTGCCTCCTGGGTCATTTCTGCTTAGTTCTGCACCTTCCTCTTTGAAGGGCATAGCAAGGAAAATTTCAGATGGTACTACCTCATTTTTTTCCTTTTTCCGTCAGCTTCTCTGATTGTGATGAGGGCTCTCAGAATCAAGAATTTGTTCTGCCAAAATGAAATACATATTCTTCTCATGGGACACTTTTCATAATAGCTGGCAGAATCAGCAATCATGCCTTAGGAGTTCCTGCCCTAAAAAAGGAGCTTCCTGAGCCAAAGCACTGCCTGGTGCTCTTGAGAGTGGGAAAGATGTCATTCTAACTTGCTTGGAGAAACAAAATATTAAAAAATAAAATCATTTAAGCTTGGTTAAAAAGGAGGAGGACACATGAATTTCTTATTGTCTCTTTAATTTATTTCTCTGACCTGTCTTCAGGAATATTGTGTCCACAGTGAATCTTGGTTGCAAACTTGACCTAAAAACTATTGCGCTTCGTGCCCGAAATGCAGAATATAATCCCAAGGTAAGAGAAATGTATTAGAGTTCATCTATAAAGATACATCAAAGGCTGTGGCTGCAGGTTGCTGCAATGCACTGAAAAATCTTCCTGCTATAGATGCAGTTTTATCCTATAGTTTATAAAGAAATCTTTAATAAATTTAGAACATTCTGTCAAATTAGTGAAAAGCATTTTTATACTGAGATAGCTGTGATTTGCACCAGGTTGTCATTTGGTAGATTTAGGAAGAACCTAACCAACAGTGTAGTACGCTGGCTGAGCCTTCAGTAGTAGAGCTGGCCTCTGCTGCTGTTCATATGGCCATGATTGTTCTGTGTACTCGGTGGCTTTCTCCACCTAGCTGCTCCCCTGGAAATGTTGTGGTTGCAGCACAGTCACTCATTTTTCAGTCTCGATTTCTGTCTATTCCCTCCTATTCTCCCCTGGTACTCCTGCCACCTCATTGCTCCTGATGGCTAAGTTTGATGAAACAGCAAAATGAAATTGATTTTTTTGCGTATCAACTTTTAAGTTGCCTGCTGCTCCGAAGTGGTAGGGCGTTAAACTGATTATTTTTTTTAGCTTGTGAAACTGAACCACAACAGAAAGACCTGGAGCATTAAATCAAGAAAATTGTGTTGCTTTGATTTTCTTTTGGGTGGCTCCTCTTGGAAATGTTACCTTTGCAACCACAGTAGCTGGACACTAATAAAAATTTAGATGTTATGTAGTTGAATTGGCATGCCTTGGGAAGGCTTCCATTTTCTTGGGGTGTAGGGTTTTTTTATTTTAGTATTTAGGATTTTGCTGCAATTTACCTCAACTCTGCTCTCAAAGGTTAAAACACACATGCAGGCATGTGTGATAATTAACTGGTACTGTAAGCTTCTACCAGTGATGCTGTTATGTAATTGTGAGTAAGATATTAGTGCAGCAAAAATTTGAGCATGCCATGGTAGCTCCTGAGGTAAGGGGTAGGTGGCTCTATAATACTCGTAGGCTAAAATAATCAATATGAAACACTGTTTTCCATGTCAGAGAGAAAGGAGGATTATGTAAGATACTCCTGATGTTTAGTCAGTACATTCATCTATCAAAGAAAGATGTTGCCTGGCTGTATTAAAGACATATTTTGACAAATGTGCTGTTGGGTAACCCACGCTACTGCCTTGGTTATGTCAGCAGAACAATTCATGAGACTGCATGGTGAGCTAGTCCAAGTTAAATATAACAAACAAGGGTTTATGTGTGTTTGTATGCCCACACCAGTTTCCAGTATCTTTTGCTTCATGGAGTTTAAGAATATTTGGAAGTCCTTACTGAGAATAAAAAGGTAGAGTTAACTGGATTCTGCTGTGGTAGCTGAGGTGACTTCTGTTTACAAAGAGCTTTGATCTCCAGCTGATCTGTTTACTGGTAATGTAACATTGTCCAATTTTTTTAAGACACAGAAACAAAACAGATCGTAAAATATTTGCAGATAGTCTTCCATCCTGCTTGTAACAGATCAAATTTCAAGACATTTGGAGGAAATTTTTTCATTTATTTTAAAAATTGTCTCTATTGCTCTGGTACAGATGTCAGCATTATTTATATGTTGCACATAATAAAAGATGAACTTAGTAAAATAGCAATGCAATGGTATATATCCTTGCTACCTGGCTCTACTTCTCAGTGTGTGTGTTAGGAGTTACTTACGATTTAAGCATTTCAAGTAAAATTTGAGTGATCAGTAAATATGTTTGAACTTAAGATTTCTTTGCAGTACAGTGTAACTTGCTACTTAGCTGATGCAGTTTTGGTTTTAATGCAATGATTACACCAATATGTCACTAATAGTCTCAATGCTCACATTTCAGCGTTTTGCTGCTGTTATTATGAGAATAAGAGAACCACGTACTACTGCACTGATATTCAGCTCTGGAAAAATGGTGTGCACAGGAGCAAAAAGGTTTGTTTAGGCACTACAAGGAAACTAATTCAAGGTGTCTTTTCTTGTGTACTATGATGCTTTAAAAGTAATACTGTTTTTATATATATATATACACATCCAAGTTGTACAGGTATAACTAATGTAGCTTCACAGTTGTTTCTGCTAGTACACATTTCTATGCAAAATGTCTTTCATGACTGAAGGGACTTCCCAACTAAAGGGGAAATGGTAGTTCTGTTTCTGAAACTCTTTCATCCAGTCTGATATACTGGTTTGCAGAGTTTTTTGCCTTTGCAGTTCTCTGTGGGGTTTTTTCTAATAATTAAAAAAAAATTCAGTGGCTGTCCAGTGGAACTGCTTAAACTGTAGTGGTGGTGGCAGAAGGTTTTTATATTTTTGAATAGTTTCATTCATCACAGGACAAGAGCTCCAAGTCCCTGGTCTCTGTAGTCTGATTTTAGTTAGCTCTTAACACGATCACTGAAGCACAATAAATTGAAAACTAAACATAAGCTTAACTACAGTGTGCAGGAGAAAAATTCTTTTCTGAAGAAGTCTCTTAGGAATCGAGAAGGAATAAGTTAATGAGCAGAGATGAATGGAGCTGTACAGGCAAATACTTTGTCTGCCTGATGACACTTGAAGTTCAGGTTGTCCTACCTGCATCAGGAGCAACCAGATCCACAGCTGCTTACAAACCTGAAGCAGACTGAATTCTGCAACAGCATGTAAGGCTGTGCAGTTGTGTTACGCCCATGTTTGAATGGGTGGGCTCAGTCAGGTAGAGGATATTGGCAACTGACAGATTTTTATTGAAATATGTATTTTCTAGCAGTAAAGTTCTGTGCTGAAAACTTGTGTAGCAGTTTTTTTGTCCCATTGGAGGGACTCAGGTCAATATCCTAAAAGTGTGAAATATATGGATTTAAAATTTACTGTTTTGTGCCTCATGAACAGTAAATGCAACACTAGTGGTGTCCAGGATCCTGTTACCAAAGTGAGCATGAAAACCAGTGCTGCTTGTTAATGTTGGATATAAAAATTTTGCATGTGACCTTGCCTTTCCCTCCACACAGACATTTTGCTCCCAGTTAGATATTTGTGGCTTAATGCTGTTTGCTTCAAGTAATACTTAACTGAGGCAGTAATACAGATATCCTTTTCTCACTGCAGTGAGGAGCAATCCAGACTGGCAGCAAGGAAGTATGCAAGAGTTGTTCAGAAACTGGGTTTTCCTGCAAAATTTTTGGATTTTAAAATACAGAACATGGTGGGCAGCTGTGATGTGAAATTTCCCATCAGACTGGAAGGATTGGTACTCACACACCAGCAGTTCAGCAGGTAATAAAAGGCTTGCTTATGTTTCATTCCCGTTGCATACTAACTGAAGAGAGTGATGTCTACTTAGATTATTCCCTTGCACCACAGGGAAATTTTCATCTCTGTTCCCATCTCTGTGCTGCCTTAGGTATAGCTGAGGCTGCCAATACGGACCCGTCAAAATGATCTTCCCTACTGCCCTTTCCCAGGTTTCAATGAAGTCTGTGTCTGCTCTGCCTAGACCTGCAGAAGATAGAACAAAACATATGTTTAAACACTGTCCCTCTCTTTTACAGCTACGAGCCAGAATTGTTCCCTGGTTTAATCTACAGAATGATCAAGCCAAGAATTGTATTGCTTATTTTTGTTTCTGGAAAAGTGGTTTTAACTGGTAAGTCAAGACAGCGTCTTAATCCAGAAGGTGAGATTTAGACTATTACAAAGAACACCCGTGGATTATGTAAGCTGCCAGGTACTTTCCTTTAGAGATCACAGTACTGAGAAAGAAAAGATAGTAGATGTTCTGTCAATAATGTTAAGGAAACTTCCCCTGTCCAGCAATCCAGGAGCCACTCTGGCAGTCACTCCAGGACCACCTGCACTAGGACAAAGCCTGTTCTCAGCAGGCTGGCAGCTCCAGTGAGCTGACAGGTGCCTCACTTTACACCCACAACACTCAGTTAGAAAGGGTCTTCTTAACAGCTCGACCTCCGTTTCCCATTATACAGTCTTGGACAACGAGATCCTTCAAGTAGTTTGATTTTAGTGCAGTAACAAAATAATAGCATGAGCTGGCCCCCGAGGAGGGACCCCAACAAAGGAATTTATATGTTTTTATACCTTCAGTCTAAGCCAAATAGCCGGGTGTTCCAGCTGAGTCCTTTGCTCCTGCTGTGTCTCTGCGTGTGGTCTGTCAGAGTATGGTCACCTGGCTTGCCATAGGTCCCGGTGTCCTTTGTTATGCAGCGGGCCTCTTGCCCGGGGGTCCTGCCACACACAGCTCAATCTGCATCTCAATCTGCAGCTCAGCGCTGCAGCTGCCCACCGAGCTACCTGCACTATGTGTATTCCTTAACAGATGAGAATGTCAATGATCCTGAATCCTAATGAAGTTATACTCATGCCCAAAAAGCTGTAAGACTGCAGGTAATCCTTCTGGCAAAATCTGAAAGACTGTTTATGTGGACTGAGTGTGTGTGACTGAGCTGTTTTTTGGCAGCTCGCTGCAGCATGCTGCCATTCTCCCATGATAGAACAGCCAAAGGGGAGATATCTGAGCTCTAGGACTCAGACACTCCACCTACAACTTTCCTTTTCCTAACAGGCTGTGTCTTGCTATGGTGGAAAAACCCCCAAGACTCACAGACAAAAGAAGGATCATGTCCCTGCAGTGCGGGGAACTGGCAG
The DNA here is from genome assembly GCA_013399695.1 of Formicarius rufipectus. Classification (NCBI taxonomy): domain Eukaryota; kingdom Metazoa; phylum Chordata; class Aves; order Passeriformes; family Formicariidae; genus Formicarius; species Formicarius rufipectus. The sequence continues at coordinate 287,470 of VXAU01003168.1, read as the reverse complement.
GCCTCTGCAGCAGTGTACGTTGCCAGACCTTCTTCCCCCAGATGTTCTTTCTGCAGAAACATCCTGTGGGGCTGTGCTTTGTATTTGGGTCTGCTATGGAAACTATGTGTAGGAAAATCCCATTTGCAAGTATAGCATCTGCACAGGGATGCTAATTAAAGTTGTCAGACTAAACAGAAGTCTGGAAATCTATGCTCTCTATGAAATGTGTTTTTAAAAAATTGTAAAAATAGGGATTTATGGATATGCATAGGTTTTACACAGTCACATTCAAATACACACATTCTAAAAGCTAAAATAAAGTGTGAGGTGGAAGGTACAAGCTAACTTAATTCCCTCTCTTTTTCCAGGTGCTAAAGTACGAGCAGAAATATATGAAGCATTTGAAAACATCTATCCTATTTTAAAGGGATTCAGAAAGACAACGTAACAGTTTCTACATGTTTCAGAGAAATCAGGGGTATATTTTAAAAGGTATTGTGTATGGCACAGCAGTAACGAGATGGACTTCCAGTGCAACTGGAACACCAGGACTTGGACTATTTCCCAGTTAGTGCCTACTTCCCTGATGCTCAAGGGGAACTGTATTCTTGAATATGTCTACTGAGTTACTGTGAGTTGCTTTACTGGGCTGTTCCTGGAGCAGTCCCTCCAATTTTTATTTATATTCTAGCTTTTAAATAGTTTTAATGCCAGTTCTATTAATAGAAAATCTGTAAGTTGGTTTAAAGACAAATTCAACTCAGTGTCACTCAGTGTGTAAACCACTTAAATTGCCATGTATATATGTTTTAAGTTCCTTCCATAAGACCATGGTTTTTATAATTTTCAGAACTTTAGCTTTTAAATTTTTTCAAGTTTAAATTTCTTTGGTGCCAGACACATTCCCTCTTTCCAGTATTAAGCAAGATAGAATAAATTTATTAATGAAAATGGCTCACTGTATATATATATATAATATATACCTTTCTTCTCTTTCCTTCAACTCCACATGTACAATAAACCCTGTTTATACAATTATGGGAACTGTCTTAATAAATTTTAAAATTACCCAGCTGGTAGAGTGAAATACATTTTTGTTTCATTTAATCTGGATTTTTTAATAGCACATGCACTACTGTGACTTATCATTTTGAGAGAATCTTAACAGTGCTCTGGCTTGCTTACCAGCAGTCATGTCATTGGCAACACCTACATTGAATATTTCCAGTATGTTAAAGCAAAAGAGATGACTTGTTAAGAAGTATGTGTTGCCTTATGCTCAACAGATGGGATTTAGGCAAGTCTTAAATATCTACACTTGACTGAATTGGAACAAAAGATTCCTGCTTAGTTTCTAGAATTTCTTTAAATTACTACTTTCGTATTTTACCAGCTGTGACAGTCTCACTATATTAGTGTTCATGTAAAATGTCAAAGCCCTTTCAACTAGAGTTAGTATGTACACAATCCTCCTTCCGAATTGTGCTTGAAGCTTAACAGGCTGAGAACTAAAAATAAACTTTTATTTCTTTCACTAAATTTTCAGTAATAGTAACCTCTCTCTGACTTGCACATTATTTCAAACGGGTGTTATCTAAAACTAGCCCAAATATAAACTGTGGTCTCTTTACTAAGTTGGTGTTTCATTCCAGGCAGAATGAAGTTTTGGATGGTGTTGATAACTGCTCCATTTGCAAATCCTGAGTGACCTTCATCTTTAGTCTTCTCTCTGCACTGGTGTTTCTCTGGGTGTTTATTAATTGTGTTTATTAATTTATCATGATTCTCAACAGAAAGATACTGCTGTTTAATGATGTAGCTATGCCAGGATAAGTTTGTGATACTCAAACACTGCATTGCCTTCCGAGCCACACCGCTCTGTGCTCATGAACATTCTTGAGAGCTCTCGATTGTAACTGTAGGACTGTTCATGCTTTTGCAGCATCCTGAACTATTACCAACTTAATTGCAAAACTCTTTAATTCTCTAGGAAAGCCTGGAGACCTAAGTAGCTGTGGGATGAATTTCAGTAGAATCAGCTGAGCTGTACTACAGTGATTTGAGACACTGTTTGGTTATCCATAACATATACCAAGTCTTAAAACTACCCTTCTAGAAAACTAACTCTTGTGACAACAAAACTGCTTACAGGTACAGCATTTGTTGTCTGCTCATTTGAGTATTTTCTACATCTGCATGATTTCAAAAACCCCACACTGGGCCCAGGACTTTCACGGAATCGCTTTCAGAGTCACCAGTAAGCAGCCATGAACAGTTAGAGCAGGATAAAGGGAGTATGTACCTAAAGACAATTCTATACTGACAAACAAAAAAGCCTTTTCTGCAAATGTAGCTACAGCACAAGAGTAATTAAGCAGCTATCACAGTAATCTCAGCATTATGGTTTCACTCTTCTCCTGCCTCAGCTATATGACTGTCAAATAGCAGATGAATCCCTGCAGAGAGAAAATCCACTGCTACAGAGAGTATGTAGCAAGACACGTTTTGGCATTGTTGACTTCGTTTAAACTGCTTCTGCACCTGACAACTGAGTTAAACTATTTCTGCATGGGGCTAATAGTTTTAAGTCAGAGCAAATACTCAATTTTTGTGTATTTTATCTCAAATAACCACTCAGAATATATAAGAACTGGCAAGTTAGATTCAGTGCACCTGTTGAGAAAGAGAAGCAGATTTAAGTTCCACAGCAAAAAGCTATGCAGCTTTGTCATAGTTATGACTCCTGTACAGCTCCTGTGATTTTACTGGAGGCTGCTTTTCTCTAAATGAATGTTAACTTTTGAGTAGCACAAAGAAAATCCTGACAGATGACAACCTTTAAGTTTTTGAAGATAATTTCACCAATCCAGAGTTTTTCACCTTTATTTAAAAATTGAGAAATGAGATTCGAAATGAAACTAATTGAACAAACATGTGGCTTCATTACCAGGTTGAAGTAAAAGCGCCCCTGGAGAACAAGAAAGAGGTCTAGTTCTAGCAGTTTTATCACTGTTACAAGATCCACAGTTGTCAGTGACAACTTGTCAACTACCTGTTCAACTACCTGTTTGCATAGTACAGAGATGCAGTGAAACAGGGCAAGTATTCCATTCAGATGGCTCAACTTGTTACATTATGGCCCATGGAATAGTCCTGTTTCCATATGAACTCTTCCAGGTATTCGTTTCCCCCACCGCAGTTGTCAGCACAAGTGTACACCACCAGTGTTCCCCAGTCAATGCTCTCTCCAAGGCTGTCAACCTGAAGGTGGTTCAGCAGCTGTGGCATAATCTTCAAGGAAAAACAAAACAGTTAGAGGCAGGCCACAGCATTCACCCCTCTCCCCGCTTCTCTTCCTCAAGAGGGTCCTGCATGTGTAAGAAAATTCATGTTCTCTTACACTAAAATCCCAGTTGAAGCAACTGTGTATACAGCAGGTTAAATAAAATCAATTTGGAATTCCCAGAGCGGTGTAGTAGATGCCCAAGGAATCAAAGGCATGGCCCTATTTTATCTATACAAGTTTTATTTGACTTTATAAATAGTCTTTCCCAAACTGTGAGCCCCACTCCATTTGAAATTACCTTCACAACTGTTTTGTCCTTGCATGACATTAAGTGTATTCACCATACATACACCTTTACCGTTCAAAATTCTACAGCTGAATACTTCCAGCCAGACATATATACAATTCACACTGTGAAGGCTTTTTATTTTTTTAAATATGTAATATGAATTCCTGTTACTTAAGAGATGGTTCCATATTCACAAGCACACCATTTTATGGGTAGTGCAAATTATCTGATTGGAACCTACCTTTTATATGTGAAATTCTTCTGGGAAAAGCAGTTACAATAGTAAACAAAGGCTCTGCAATCACTTAGTATAGTCAGTTCATAGCAAATTCAACCTTACTTAATTACCAGCCAACACCTATACAATTAGATGCAGTTAAGTCTGAAAGACATTACCTGTATTATTTTTAAGTGAGTTTACGTACCTGGAATTCAAAAATCCTTTTGGCACCACATAAACAGTTTGGGATATCTTTTTCTTCAGGCCTGTTTTCACCCGATACCCAGATTGGGCCTTCTCCTCCTCTGCAGTATCTAATAATCTGAAATGGAATGGAAATGTAAGTTCTCATGACTATCTTTTCATCTTGATATAAAATTGATATTTAGTGACACAGACAAAGCTGTAGATGGCCCAGAATAAGGTCAGTTCCTGTAAGTAATAAACAGGGCAAAAGATGATTTGCAAATGTGGTATCCTAAATAAGATGGGTTGTTTAATGAGTTAACTGTGTGAATTGTGCAAGTGTTCATACCGAGTTTCTTCAATGATCCAGGGATAAATTGCAATGATTTGTGTTTCCCCAATGAAGGGTCCCAGAAATGGGAGGTAACATGTTACAGTCATGAGTGAGCAGCTTGATAATTAGCACAGAGAACTGCACATAAAGTCAGGAATGCAACCCAGCTCTTTCTGTTAAGCAGTACTGCATCTAAATGCAAGTGGATTGTCCTAATGTCCAAGAAGGAAGTATTTTTAGCCATATCCTTAGTTCTTCTCTTACTAGGCAAATCAGGCAGCATCAACAAGAGGACATTGGGCAGATCAGTCAGTACAAGGATGATCAGAGAGAGGTGATTTATATACTTAGGGCAGAGAAGGGTACATACTCAAGTCTCCTACTTTCTGGGTATATATCTTAATCCCTCAGCTACCAGACAAAACATGGAGAGAATTTCTTTTTCCTCCACCACTTTCATTCATTTAGGCCTGTGTTTCCTCTCAGTGGAACCAGGGACCATAGTTTTGACAATGGGACTCTTCAGCCTCTTACAATAGCAAAAAAAAAAAAAACAGTATGGGAGGATTTCTGTTTGAAATAGTGGAAATTTTAAAGCCATAGCTAATTTCTTCAACCTTAAAAAAAAGCCGAACTACCTCTTAATGCACCTGGTGACAATGATAGCGCTCTTCTCTGCAGTTTTTGTTCTGCTGAGAAGGAAAGCCAACAGGGCCACAGGCTGGGGAATAATGCAGTGGGGTTCGCCATGTCCTTTAGTTTAGAACCACATCACAGGATGGCAGGTCTTCCCGCACCATAGTGCCATCTCATCCCATTTAAGACAGATGAGCAGGTACTCTCCTGTCAATTTCTGTTTAAGACAGATAAGCAGGTGCTAAATTCTTACTTCAGCATTAATTAAGTTGTGCATATAAGGAAGATGAGGGTGCATTGGTTAGTTGTGTGGAGGGTGAGCAGGCATTTCCATTTCTAACAGTACAAAACAGTGAGACATGTTGCAGATGCAGCAGGATGCTGTGACAGAACTGCTAAGTTCCGAGGCCACCGCATCTTCTGACCTGCTCTGGTTCAGCTGCTACTTTTTCTTTAAACATTTGGAAGATCTTGTCTTCCTCAGTCTCACATTTTGCCATTGCTTCCAATGTCGCTTCATCTAAAGATTGAAATGCATCACCTAAATAAGAAAAAAGAACAACAAAAGTTACAGTTTTACAAGACAGTAATAAATTAAAAACCATATTAGCATCTGTAAATCCATTTTGTTTCACAAATCATTCCCCACATAGATCAGTTTTAAGATTTCTTTTTGTGGCATGTTCAGATTCAGTCACACGCAAGTCCATTTACTAGTTTTAAATATAGATGTCAGTACTGGAACACTGGAAAGGGAAGGAGATAATCTACCAAAGCTTATGGCTCCCACTGGGTATCCCTGAGACTGCAAAACCTTCAGGGTATGACAAGGCAACTCATGCTGTGTGCACACCAGACCAATTTCTAGCACTGAACAGTGCATCTGCTACACAACAATGTTCACATCAACTCGGGGCACTAAACAATCTTGTGACAGCTCTGGACCATAGCAGGGGACAGCTGGGAGCCCAGCATCCTTCCCCTGCAACACCACAAACTCTCCACCCCGGGTATGTTCAAAGCCTGTGTGGTTGCTGCAAGAATCATGAATTTGGGGGGAGATGGGAGACAGAGGCCTGCATTTCAACTGCTTAATTCAAGGTCAATTAAAATAGCCTCAAAACAGTTTTCTTCTAGCACAGCCAAGGAGCTTTTAAGTATTTTCCATAAATTTAAAAAAAAAAAAAAAAAAGGAACTAAGTCAAGCCAAGACAGTCTAAATTTAATATCCTGATTCCAACGGCATCCAGCAGCAGGTGCTCAAGGTCCTGTCTTTCCCACTTGAGTAGTTCCTTACCTGTGGGAAGTATGAAGGGACACAGTGTATAACTCTGAGCTACCTGAAGCAACAGCTGCTTCAACTGCTCCTGAGGTCAGGGCTTAGTAAGTCTCTCCCATAAAAGCAACTTATATTACAGGATGTCTACAACAAACTTGCATCATAAATGAGTGCAGATGTAGCCTTTTTTCACCAGTAGTTTGCAAGGAACACTTAAAAATCGCAGTATTTTATCTTTTAAAGGTGTGATACAGGCTTCATAGTGAAGAATTACAGGCAGCATCTTATTTCTGACCTGCACTGCCTGTAGCTCCAAGTTCCTCTTGTTCTTTTGGGTCCTTTGATGTATCTACAACTTCTTCATCACCAGGATCTAGAGTGCTGTCTGGCTCCTCAGGTTCTATCAAAATTTCATATTCTGGAAAAAGGAATTCATTATGCTCTAGAATTGCATCCTCCGAGTCATCTACAAAACAAAAAACAGGTACCACTTCACAATGTCATCTCATATTTCATGTCCTTCCCAAAAGCAACACAGCAAACTACATAACAACAATATAGCACAAACACTGCATGAGCAAGAACGATTTACATTATTGCTACACCTACCTGAAGGTAAGAAACACATTACATTAAGGACAGCAGAAAACTACAACAGGTGTCATGTTGCTTTGAACATCTGTAAACCCAAGTGATGTGGAAGGCAGATTAAACCGTGCTAGCAGCAAACATTTAAAAAACCAAACCCTTCCGTTTTGCAGCTCGGTGCACTTTTAAAACCCAAACCCTGCAGCGTGGCAGTTCGGTGCCTAACACCTAAACTAGCACATGTACACAAGCGAAGCGTGCACCAGCTGCCCTGCCGGCCATCACATTACTTCTCCACGGCCACGCTGCGAGAAGCCAAAGCCTCCCCTTCGCACCAGGCACACCACCCACCTGCGGCGGGGCTGTGCCCGCAGGAGCGGCGGTGCCCGCTCCGCCAGTCCAGCGCCTGGTGCTCGGGCCCGCAGTAGGCGGCGCGGCGGCAGCGCCCGCAGCAGCGCGGCCCGAGCCCG